>CM040241.1:297756449-298128510 GCA_022545495.1 Chrysanthemum lavandulifolium
AAATGTAAAGAAACGAAGATCGAGCATACATCGTCAAAAGTTGGTTAATTAAATTGGGTTTACATGTATGCTAAGTTGGTTGTAAAAATGTCTTCACGATGCAACATATAAATAAAGAAACATATACTTTGTAGTAATGGTGGCAATCTTGCAATAAATATGACATGTCTCATGGTTGGGATGATTGAAATTTGTTTGAATATCAAATACATGTTTTATCATTCACATTCGCAACATTTTGAAAATAATTCGAGTTGTCACGCCGAAAATAATTTGGTTTAGTTTTGAAAATAAATCGAGTTGTCAACATTTTGAAAATAATTCGGTTTAGTTTAATATTCAGCTTGTCTCTAAAGAGCATGATAAGTATTTGTCGTTAGAGAGGAAAAGGGAGTACTATACCAAGTCAAGACTACAATGAAATAATACTCGTAACTATAACTAAAACCTCAACAAAATCAAGCCATATTCAAATTTTGAGTCGATCTAGCAACAAGAGTGGAGAAAAGATCCAAAGAGGCGCCATAACCATATCCATATCCACAAACCAATAATTTGCTTAACTCCATAACCTTTTTGATTAAAAGAGTTCAACCAGCACAACAGTTGATAACGACACCTCAAATAATCATCCATTAAACTTAATAAGTCTCTAAAATCTTCCAAGAATACGATAGAAAAACGAGTAATACTGGAGCACCTGAACTTTATTTATCCTATATCATTTGTAATGAACTAGCTAAACTGAACCACTTGAAGAGTCAACGTACACTTCATCAAATCCGCACGATGGAATTGTTGTTGGAACATGAAGAACACTTCAATACTGACGCCAAATTCATCCGATAACTATAAATCTCGAACCGTATACACCTACATTAGCTAGTACATTGTTGCTTCTTTGAAATCATGTGTGACTAAAAACTTTGAGTTTTTTTATAAAAATGGTAACCACGCCAAAATTTGTTACAATTTTTTTTTTCTTTCTTTTGAAGCTATTAGAAATTTGATACCAAACTCAAACACACCTATTTAGTGGCAATGTGATTGGAGCCGGTCAGCCGGATATGAGCCGCAACACAATTTAATCCGAAGATAAATGCTAAGAATTATATAATTCTGATGAGTCTTAGTTCATTTATATTTATAATGAGGAAAGTTCAATGCAGAACAAGAAAAAGCTAAAGAACAAAGCGCTCAATCTAAGCCCTTGATCTTATGTCCATCTGACGGTTGGATCTTGTTTTCGTCTCTTTCATTTAATTAGAAACAAGGGTAAGTTGGTCCCCTCTCTCTCTCTCTCATTAACACACGTAGTCTCTCTCACACACAAACACCAAACATTCATCTTCATCATCATCAGATCTAAAAATTTTCAAATCAAAAAAATTTGTAGATCTCACACACCCTTATTTTCAGTATATCAAATTGTTTCAAAGTTTCGGGCCGTGGATCGTCTTCGGTACCTAACAGTGTTATTACCAATAGACGACGAGCTGCTCGAATAATAGAGAGTCAGAGATAAAATGAATACATGTGATAGTTTTTTACAAGCTTACAGCTCTTTAATGGGTGGTCTATTGTAGCTACTGAGATTATAAGATATTGCGTTCTAGATATGTGTAATATTGTATTCAACAATGACTTTACACGTGCATATAATGTGTTATATCTTTATAGGCTACATGAGAAGCTTTTTATATGGTTTAGACTGCATTTAAGATGAGTTGGCAATGAATGCACGAACGTGACTGTTGGGTTCGATATCGAAGGCGAGTGACATGGTGATGATGATGATGATTAAGAATAAAAGTGACTGATTTTGGAAGATGAAGAGGGGGTTGAACGATTTTTGGAGTTGAGATGGTGAAATGAAATTTGATAAAGGTTTTTTTTTTTTAGTTTTTAAACGATTTTTGAATCTTTTTATTTGAGTTTTGTAAACGGAATCATGTGACAAAAATCAGTTTTTTTTTTTGGGATTTGTGATATAGTAAAAAATAAGTGTCTTCAAAATAGCTCTTGAGATTTTGTGTAAATTACATGTGATTTTTACTTCAAATCACATGTGATTTTACCTCAAATCACATGTGATTTACCATAAATCACATGTGATTTATCATAAATTATTTTTTGAAAGTGAATCATATGTGATTTACTCATTTTTAGATTAAAACATATGTGCTTCAGTTTATAACAGCAAAGACTAAATCACACGTAATTTACATTTTTCATAACAGAGCAAAAATATAAATAACAGAATCACACGTGATTTCAGGAATTTGTTTTAAAAACTGAAGGAATAAATTGATTTGAAATTAAAGATCACATGTGATTTATTACTCTAAAGATCGAATGTGACTTGTAAAATCATATGTGATTTTTTTATGAACTGTGTTTCGACTCGACATGAAGGCGGCTAAAATCACATGTGATTTTATAATTTATAAATCGCACGTGATTTTTAAAATAAAAATCACAAGTGATTCTACAAATCGCTTGTGATTTATGCACGAATCACAACAAAAATCAGAATCATATGTGATTTACTCATTTTTAGATTAAAACAGAATCACGTGTGATTTATACACGAATTGCAACAAAAACAGAATCACATGTGATTTTTTTACGAATCACGTGTGATTCTTCTAGACTGAAATTTTGAAAAAAAGTTCGTCGAAAGTATATAAAAGTGCATATCTATAGACGAAGATTTAATTCTCGTCGCGATGGTGTATTTTTTGTAGTTTGAAGATTTGCCGTTTGAAAGATATGTTGTTTAAAAAAAAAGATGGAAAGTGGGTTTTTTTATTAAATGAGCGAGAATGATAATTTTGCCATTTCTTTGTTATTTTTGGGTTTGATCTCTATCATTGAATGGAATCAAAATGAATGGCTAAGATGTGCTTATTTGTTATTTTGATTTTCTTTGTTTGTCATTGATCTCACCTCTATTTATAATTAAGTCACTTACAAGCAATATTAGATTTATGGGATAGTTTCATATCTCCCTTTTTTTAGTTCAAAATTTCATATATACCCAAACATGCATTAAAAATATTATAAATTATGCATTTTTTTTTGAGAAAAGGGTTTTGATACCCGGTGAATAGAATAAATGAAATAATAATGTTTGATACATAAGAAAGTGGAGATGAAACCACTTTATCCTGATTTCAAAGCGCAAACATCAACCATGATTCGAGCATACTCGAATCACAACTACCAAACACTTAAAAACAATTAACTTGGCTTAAAAAATACACAATAATGAACAGCCAAGTGAAAGGCTTAAAAAATACATCATGTATTTAATAATTGAACTTTAGTATATATGAAATTAATCTTGAAAGTAGCGTGATATATGAAATTAATCATAGATTTATTATAAACTAACAATAAATAAATATATATATATATATATATATATATATATATATATATATATATATATATATATATATATATATATATATATATATATATATATATATATATATATATATATATGAAATTACTCATAGATTTATTGTAAACTAACAACATATAGTAAAACCTCTATAAATTAATACCAGATTATATCCACGGCTAACCCTAAAAGCGATTCTCTCTTGGCGACTCAAACACTAAACGGAAAACACTGATTCCATCCTTTTATCTTCGAATATTATTGCTACAATCTTGTTTGTCGTTTGGTGTGCACATAGTTTAGTTCTTTATACTGATTGGCTGATTCTACAACAAAACTATCGTGGGTCGGTGAATATATCAATTGGTCGGTTTGCATGCATTAAATATGCACAAACTTTAACCTTTTGATTTTGTATTGCATGATTATTTGTTTGTCTTATGCATATTGAGATATATCTTTTTGTTCGATTGCTACTTGTGGATCGATTGCATGATCTATTAATTCTTTATCCTATATCAATTGAACGATTTTTTAAACCCTAACATCCCTTAATCTTTTAGGTTTTTTGTTGAATCGTTTTTTTTAGGGTTTATTAAATCGGCCTGATTCATCCTATCATTCTCTTTAACATTCTTGTATTATGGGATAGGATCGAATTTTTTGTGGTTTAAACCCTAACGCTTCAGTTAGGGTTTTCTTGGTAGTGCATGCTCGCTGGTTAATTGGTATTTGGTTGGGGTGATTTGATTCGGTAGGTTGAGGGTTTAAGAGGGATGGAAAAAGGTTTTTTCAACAAGAATAGTGCTCGTAAGGGCACTAGAGATGGGTCTTCTACTAGTTTGGCCGATCAAACTAGTGGTTCGCGAAACTATTGATGCACCATCTAACTTGGCCGATCAAGTTGGGTTGCAAAAGGATGATGAACTTGTTTGCGGAAGGATAAGGTTGTTTTGGATGATTTGGAGCAAAGCCATGATACACACCGCTCGATTCGGCCTCTAATGTTTCACAACACCTAGTGTGGAGCAATTGATTGCTAATGCGCATCGAACTTTGATGAAGCAATGAATAAAATTGACAGTGATATTGCTAAGATGGCTTCATCTTCTGATGTGAACAATTCGAGTGGTATTGGGCTTCAATCTAAGTCGAATGGTACTAAAGTTTATTCAGCAAATACTCCTCTGTCGAGTTTTGATGTGGCTATGCAATCCCAGATGTATGGTACTACTCATTGTGTTACTTCTGATCCTAATGCACCCAAGGTTGTTACTACTAGTGGTAATGGAGTTAAGTCGGTTTCTTACGCGGGTGTTGCTACTAATGAAGCCCAGAAACACGTATCTAATTTTCGGAGGCTAGAATGCAGCAAAAAGAAGAATGATGTTGACCTTTCAGTCCCAATGAAAGTGGTGGAAGAGGTGAACATGAGGTTTGAGAATACTCTCTACGGATACTTCCTTGGTCAACGCCTTGCTTTCCCTGTTGTTGACTATTATGTTCGCAATCGTGGGCTAAGTATGGTTTACAAAAGGTTATGATGAATGCTAAGGATTTTCTTCTTCAAGTTTAATTTGAAAAAGGCGTTGATGATGTTCTTGATAATGGTCCTTGGTTGATTCGTAATGTTCCTATTATTCTTAAACCATGGACATTGAACACCAACTTGCTTAAAGAGGATTTGACTAACATTCGGTGTGGGTTAAATTCCATGATGTTCCTTTAGCTATGTTTTTCGATGATGGGCTTAGTCTTCTTGCTACATTGATTGGTACGCCCAAAAGGTTAGATGCTTTTACTAGTCAAATGTGCAAAGAATCTTGGGGCCGTAGTAGTTTTGCTAGGTGTATGATTGATGTGAAGTCGGATGAGGTTCTTAGGGACAGCCTCACTGTCGAGATTCCTTTACTTGATGGTACAGGTTCGACTATTGAGAAGATCCGTGTTGAATATGAATGGAAACCGCCTAGATGTGAGAAATGTCGGGTATTTGGACATACTTTGGTGGATTGTCCTAAGGTTGTGATTCCGACTGCTCAACCTCATAAGGACGTAAGTGATGGTTGTCGATGTTAACAATAAGAAGAAGGAAAACAAGTTCGGCCGAATCCGGGTCGAGGAGGTTCTACTAAATCTGTGGTGGGCAAGCATTTTGAATATCGCCCAAAAGCCTCCTCCGAACCAAAGAAAGTAAATGTCGGTACAACGATGGCTTCTAATGTGGCTAGTTCGAGTGGAACCGGGATCACTACGCCTAATCAAGATGATGCTCTTAATATGGACGATACAGATGTGGATAATGGTCGTACAATGGAGGTTAATGAGGATGAGTCGATTAAGGCGGTTATACATCACATGTTCCGCTTGTGAGTGATTCAATGGGAACAATAGATGTTGGTTCTACTCCCATAGTTGAGAAAATTGGTAAGCTTGAAAACTAATTATTGAGGGAAAGCTACTCTTGTGGATGATGATGGTCAACCTATTCCGCCTACCTCTTCTACTAAGAGAGCTAACCCTTTTTCTAAAGTGGGAGAGATTGAGGTGTCGATTCAAGATGAGGTTGTTGCTAACCCATTTGATGAGTCTGCTAATATATTTGGCGGTGGCGGGAGTTTGAAGATGACTATGATGAATATGACTTGATGACTATGCAAAGCAGGTTCGTGATCTTCCTGGGAATTTGGATAACTTTAATGCCATGTATGGCACAAAGTTTCAAGGTCCTAGGAAGTAATCTTATTTCGTTGTGTCATTTGTTATCATTTGAGTAGTGGTTTGTTTTCTTGTTTCGAAAATAGGAAGTATCTTGTTATGTAAGCTCTATGCCTATGTAACGGGCTGATATATGGGATTTCACTCATATACATTGTACTTAAACGTTTATTTGGTTAATATATTTACCGTGGTGCAGGATTACCCCTTACCCAAAAAACCTCTATAAATTAATAACCTCGATAAATTAATAATTTGTTCGGTCCAACTTAGGACCGGACAAATTTGGACCCCAATCGATAAAATAATAAGATAATAATTTTTTGAAATCCCGGTTTATATATATTAGTCCCAAAGAAATTATAAATTAATAATTACTAAAAATTCCATATATATATATATATATATATATATATATATATATATATATATATATATATATATATATATATATATATATATATATATATATATATATATATAGAATCTAGATCAAATAAGATCAAACTTAAAGTTGTTAAAATGAGATCGAACTAAAATTTAACAATGACGCTCTCCTTACAAGAAAAATAAATTTTCTATTAACTACAACTAAAATTGTTAAAGTTTCGATAGATTTCTTTTAAAATTTACGAAACCTAGGTGATACACTTTGATTAGAAGTATCATGTATCAGGTTTTTATATGTGTCGGACTTTGGAATATTTATTAGTATAATATGTATCGTGTGTATCACTAATCTAAACTCATGTATCATTTGGTTATTAGTTGCTAAAATGTTAATTTGTATTAAATATCATTTTATGTGTATTATTGCTAAAATTGTTATTTATAAATGTTTTATTGGTTTTTAGACTTGATCTTATTTTTACAACTTTAAGCTTGATCTCGTTAACCCTCCCCTATATATATATATATATATATATATATATATATATATATATATATATATATATATATATATATATATATATATATATATATATATATATATATATATATATATATATATATATATATATATATATATATATATATATATATATATATATGTGTGTGTAGGTAGAGTTAAAATGAAAAGTTTCTTATAATGAAAAGAATGAGAGGCATGTGGAGGTGACATGTGTCACCTTGCCACATCACCATGTCATGTCATGTGACATGTGTCAACACCCCACACCCACCCCGGAAAAAAAAAAATGTTTTCTTCCAAAAAATTTTTTGGGCAAAAAAAAAAATCCGCCAAAATTTCCCGCTAAAATTTATTCTCGCATCACGATTATAAAAATATTGCATCACAATTATAATTATGATGCGATAATTTATAACCTTAATGCACTAAAATCAAGATTATGATGATAAATTTATAACAGTGATGCAAGAATTTATAACCTTAATGCACTAATAAGTTTTGGTGCATCTTCATTATAAGTGAATAGTTCGATGCATCAACATGATGCACTAAAATCAAGGTTATAACCTTAAATTCACTAAAATCATGATTGTGATGCAATAACTTTATAACTATGATGCGATAATTTATAACCTTAATGCACTAAAATCATAATTGTGTGCAGAACTTATAACCTTAATGCATTAATAAGTCTTGGTGTATCTTTATTATAAGTTCTTGCATCATAGTTAATAGTTAATGCATCAACTATGATGTACTAAAATCAATGTTATAACATTAATGCACTAAAATCATGATTGTGATGCAGGTAACTTTATAAATGTGATGCAGATAATTTATAACCTTAATGCACTAAATTATGATTTGTGATCGGTAACTTTATAAGCGTGATGCGATAAAAAATTTTGGAGGATATTTTATGGAAAAAAATTTTGCCCCAAAATTTTTTTTGGCGAAAATTTTTTTTTCCGAAAAGTGAAGGGTGGGGTATGGTGATGTGGCATGATGATGTGGCATGATGATGTGGCAAAGGTGACACATGTCGCCCCATGCCTTCTCATTCTTTTCATTCTAAGAAACTTTTCATAATAACCCAAACCTATATATATATATATATATATATATATATATATATATATATATATATATATATATATATGTGTGTGTGTGTGTGTGTGTGTGATACACTTCAAAATCCTAAGATTGTTTAGTAAAAATAAATACATAGTCACTTGCTTTTTGTTAAACTTCAAATCTATATTGAGTATATCTTAAAATCTCCTTATAGCACTAAAGAGTTGGTGCGTTGTCTTCTCGTATTGCAACAAAAAGTGTTAATTTTATTTTCATAAAGTGTGAAAGTGAATTCATAAAATGTTAATTGAAACTTGTTTTTCAAATTTGTTCATCTTTATGAGTATACATTGTAACGAGCTAGTATATTAAACATGAAAAATTAATGACTATACGTAAAACCTTTTTAAATTAATAAATTAGTAATTTATCGATATAATAATATCTCGCTAAATTAATAAAATATCTCAGTCCCAACACTATTAATTTATAGAGGTTCCTAACACTATTAATTTATAGAGGTTTTACTGTATATAAGAAAAAGATAGACTACTTAAAATGACAATAAGTTGTTCAGTTAAAATAATTTGTGTCCATGTGTTTCACGCCAGTCTCAATTCGTTAACAATAATGTTTTTCTAAACTTATTATTTTTCTAAACATCCAAAGTATATAAGGAAGCAAAATACCATTCCTCCAATCAATGTGCGATTCAAAATTTAAAAAAAAAAAAAAATGAAAAATAAAAATAAAAAAATTCTCACAGAAGTAGCCCCATAAAAAGTTGCTCTAGAGACATAATATCCTTTTTTTTTTCCATAATCATATCCCATTACATACGTTTTTTTCAAAAATTTGGCCAATCTTATATCGTATTTTTAGGTATTGTTAAGACTTGAGATACATTGTTTGATTCAGTCATAGAATGCGACACAATTTGCATCCACTGCGGCATATTCATTATATGTTTTCTAACAATTATGGTAGGATTGGCATGATGGGTGTGGGTTTGTGGGTTTGGTAATTCGTATAAACAGGTACTTTTTTGTAGGATTTGGGTACTCGGGTTGAGTTGACATGAAATGGATAGTTTTTTTTCTATAAAATTGGACTAAATTTATCGACTCTGGTTGGGTTGACCAACATCAATTAGTTTTTTAACGCTGGTAGTTTTTTGGTCCAAGTCACGAATTTCCTTGAGGTATCAACTTCAACGTGAGAAAAAGTTTGAGCTTATATGAACTACCGATTCTAAACACTCATAGCTAATTGTTAGGCGCAATTTATCATGAAAAAGTAGAGGTACAACCATTGTTGTTTGATATAATTGGGGATATGATATCAGAAGCACTATTTACATGTAAATGGGTGCAAAAAGAGGTTGAGTTTAATATTCAGCTCGACCATAAAAGGTGTGTTATATTCGTTGTCAAGGAGGAAATGCGAGTACTGTACCAATTCAAGACTACAACGAAATTATTTGAGTCATGACTATACCAAAAACTAAACACATTTTGAGTCATGACTATAACCCTTTCGATCAAAACTTGAATAGCCGCTAAAATCTTCCAAGATTAGAGTAAAACTTGGAAATTGCCATAAGGCAAATTACAATACATCAAACATGAATAGTCCTTAAAACCTTCTGTTATTAGTCTTAGAGAAAAAAAACCACTATAATGCAACACTTGAACTTCGATAATCCAATATCACAAATCTCGAACCATATACACCTACATTAGTTAGTAAAACTCCACTTCTTTGATTCATGTGGAACTAAATTTTTTTTCTTCTTTTCCGAAAAAGGTAACCACGCCATTATTTGTTACTTACACTTGACACACGTAATGATAAATGGCTCGTCTCGCAGTGACTTTCCCCAGAATTCTTAAAATTTATGTCGTTCTATCCCCGTAGGGGTAGAGAACTTGTCGTTGTCTCGACTGTGCTATCGGGGGCTTTGGGGAAGAGTCATGTTCTACATATCAATACTGTCAAAAATGAAAGTTATAGTAATAGCAAAATCCGCCAATTTTGATACACAAACACAAGTATTTAGTGGCAATGTGACTGGAGTCGGCACCCGCAAAAATAAGTAATCCGAAGATAAATGCTAAAACAAATGTTGTATAATTTGGATGAGTGTTAATTCATTTATATTTATTAGTATAATTAAGTCAATTATAAGCAATATCAAATTTATCATAAGCTGACACCATACACAGAAAAAATGAGTTTGGCATAAGCTAACATCATATTTTCACATATACAAAATGAAAGACTACTTAAAATGACAAAAAATTGTTTATTTACATAAATTGTTATCTGCCACTTTTTCAGTCCGTTTATTACATTATGTCAACGGCCAGCAAAACTCACAGACAACCACATAACGTTTATTTCAACTTGTAAGAATTTTAAACATCCGGAGTATATAAGGATGCACAATTTCATTCCATCAGCCAATGTGGGATTCAAACCTTAGAACAACAAACCCAATGGCGGAGGATAGTGAGGGCTGATTAAGTTCGAGTTTAAGAAGAATGTTCGAGTTGGCAAACTTATGGAGTCATGGAAGTTGGCGTGTGGAGCTAATGAGAACTGATTAAGTTCGAGTCATATACTAGAGTTTTTGTATTCCATTGTTATTTGTGTAAAACATCTAGTATAGTTTTCATGGTAGTCGTGTCTTGATTTCTCAATAGCAATATCTAAGAAAATGCTTGATTGAAATAAACTATACAATGTAATTTCTAGTTTATATAAAAAGATACATGTTACGCTAGAATGTCTCGGCCCCAGTTGATATGCTCAAGCTCCGCCACTGCTCTAACCATTTGTTTCCATATACTATTACATATGTTCTTTTCACACATTGTTTCTTTTCCTTCTCTTATCAAACTAAAGAAAATTGATACCAAGCTCGAATATGATTATTTAGTGATAATGCAATTGAGTTGGAGTTCCTCCATAGATAGTGCCTTAATCACCGGAAAATTTGGCCAAACTTATATCGTACCATTTTGCTTTAGCTTTAGTGTTACTTATACTAAAGCCAATTATCAATTGCATATGTTGAGCGGCTGAGTTTGATATTGATCAGCTTGAGTCTCAAGAGTGTGTTAAATATTTGTTTATAGTGTATATTCCTTACAACTTTACTAGTCTGCTGAGTTATAAAAAGGTAATGTGTTCATTTTGCGTTCTTAAGGTATCCACGTCATCCCGTTGTCAACCCGTAGTAATTTTTTTTTACCCAAAATGCCCAAAACTAAGTTATGGCAGTCTACCTCACTGCCGATATGATTTTTATTTTTATTAATTTGTGAGAATTTGACATTTTATGATTTTCTCTATTTATTGATAGGATAAAGTGCTAGGTGCAATTATCTCAATATTAATTGTGAAACTATTCTCTAGTTTTGAAGTTTCATAGGTAATGTTTTTACTACTAGAACGGCATATCGTTGTGTAAGAATAGTTCACAACCAAATGGACAATTGTTGTAATCATGTCAGGACAATGTTTCTAAATCAAATTAATCTCATGAGACGATTGTTGACATGTTTTGCCTATCGCACGTCTCAAGGTAAATATGCTACAACATACTTTTTTACGTTTCTAGTGACTCTCGGAAGTTAGAACCACTTGCCTTCCCAAAGGGTCACTATGATCACACCAAATGACCTCTAACAACATAACAAGTACTGCAACCAATCAACGATCTTGCTTCTTTGATTCTTGTGCGACTATAAAACTTATAGTTGTTGGCCTTTATAACGGGATCTGTGGTCTTAACGTTTCAATCACAAGTATACCGAGTAAATGTGCAAGGATTAATAAAACTGTAAATAAGTCTTTGTATTAATCAAATATGTCATCATGTTCTTACAACAAATGTATCTAGTATATATACGGTAATGAAAGGGTACATAGAACCATTGTGTCGGTTCTTTGATATGGAGCAGTTATTGGTAACTGCTATGTAACCATTGTAACTGCTTCTTTGACATTTCGTATGGTTGACTTTTGTTGACCGGGTCATATGGGTTGTGACGAGTTTATAGTTGGGTCGATGGTGATTAACCCAATATTCTCCCCCTTAATCACAATCGGCTTGTTTTAGATATTTGACTCCAATTAGTTGTCTCATCGTGAGGAATCTGATCTTCGGTAATGCCTTTGTCAGTATGTCAGCCTTTTGAAATTCTCCACTTATGAATTCGACTTGTAGGTCTTCTCTTTCGACTCATTCTCTTATAAAGTGGTATTTTATATCAATGTGCTTACTTTTTCCGTGGAATACGGGATTCTTCATTAGTTCGATGGCGGACTTGTTGTCTACCAAGTGTAACCTTTTCTTCTTTCGTGTGTGTAAGCTTGCTAGAGTCTCTTTAACCATAATGCTTGTGTTCTTCTTCTTTGTTGCTGCAATGAATTCGGACTCACATGATGATAAAGCTACCGTGGCTTGCTTTTGTGTACTCCAGCTGATTGGTGATTCACCGTAGTAGAAGATAATTCCAGTAGTCCTTTGCCTTCTTGAGTATTGACTCCGTAGTTGCTGTCACAATAACCTTGTATCTGTTTTCTTCCATTGTACTTGTAGGTGATTCCATAGTCTTTTGTTCCTTTAACATAGCATAGTACTTGCCTTATAGCTTTCATGTGTTGTTCCTTTGGTTCTTGCATAAAACGACTAAGTAATCCAACGGAGTAACTTAAGTCGGGTCTTGTATGTAGTAAATATCGTAAGCATCCAATCAAGCTTCTATATTCAGTTGAGTTGACAGTTGTTTCATCAGTGTTCTTTGTTAGTCTTGTTCCTGGATCCATAGGTATTAAAGTTTCGTTGGAGTCTAGCATTCCAACTTCCTTTAGGATCTTGCTTGCGTGAGGCGGATTGCTTTATTGATATGTCACCTTTAGTTTGTGTGACTTCAATTCCTAAGTAGTAGGATAGTAATCCTAGGTCACTCATCTCAATTTCTCTTCCATTTGAGCTTTGAACTTGTCTATTTCTTTCTTTGGTGTGCCGTGATGATTAAGTCATCCACATAGACTCCTACTAGAAGTAATGAGTCTTTTGACTTCTTCGTGAGCATGACTTGTTCCAAAGCGCACTTCTTGAAATCTAAGGATTTCAAGGTATTATCTAACTTTATGTTCCATGCACGTGGTGCTTGTCTTAATCCGTATAGTGCTTTTATCAATCAGACTTTTCCATTTTCTTTTATAAATCCTTCGGGTTGTGTAACATACACTTCTTCTTTTAAGTCTCCATGCGTAAATGCGATTTGGCGTCTAGGTGATGTACTTTCCATTTATTATTAGCGACTATGGCTAATAGTAATCGGATTGTTTCCATTCTTGCTACTGGTGCAAAGACTTCTTCAAAGTCTATGTCATGCTCTTGTATGTAGCCTTTGCTACTAGTCTTGCTTTATGCTTGACTATATTTTCATTAGCATCTTTCTTGGTCTTGAATACCCACTTTAATCCAATGGCTTTATGTCCTTTTGGTAGTGTGGTTAGTTCCATGTATTGTTTCTATTGATGGAATCTAATTCGACCTTCATTGCTTCGATCCATTTTTGATCGTTCGATGCTTCCTTGTAATTCTTGGGTTCATCTTCATCTAGTAATAAATGCTCGGGTAAAACTTCCTCGGTGTTTTCATATAAATCATTCAACGTTCTAAAACCTTGTAGTGGCGTATGATCAAAGTTTGGATGTAATTTCCGGGTTGTAGTTGAGTTACTTTGATTGGTTGAATGTCTTCAGGTAGTTGGTGTAAATTGAGTATTTATTGGTGATGAATTTGTAGATGGTGTGCAAAATGTTTGTGATTGTGAGGGTGAGTCAGTTGCTGATGTTTCATATTCATGATCATCATTTGCAGGGATATCATTGTTTTCTTCATCTGGATGGTTTCGTTTTCTGATGTTCATCTCGTGGCTTCAAGGTTTCGACTTTGAAGTCAAACCATTCGAGTTCATTATTGGTGTGTTCATCTAGGTAATCCTTCCAGGTCCCATGCTTCATCCTCCTTAAACTTCACATCTCTACTAACACATATTCTTTGTGTTGTGGATCAAACAATCTATAAGCTTTTGATCCTTGTTCACTTCCTAAGTATACCATTTTGTTACTTCTATCATCTAACTTTGTCGATGTTGTGATGGTACCTTTGCATATGCTATGCAGCAAAAACTCTTAAAGTTTCTAAGTTTGGTTTTTCTTCTTAATTGCTTCATATGGAGTAATTTCTTCTAAGGCTCTAGTAGAACGTGTTTAGAATGTATATAGCGTGTCTAACGACTTTTCAAAAGTTTTGTGGCATGTTAGTTGCTTTCATCATGCATCTCGTAGTAGACATAATTGTCCTATTTCTTCGCTCAACAACTCCATTTTGTTGTGGTGAGTAAGGTGCGGTTAGTTGTCGTGCTATGCGTTTTCTTTTGCAAGATTGAGTGAATTCATAGATGTGAATTCTCCTCCACGATTAGTTCTTAACATTTTCAATGTTATCCTTAGCTCCTTCTATTGTTTCTTTGTATTCCTTGAAAGTAGCAAAGCTTGATCTTTCGTATTTAGGAAATCGCCCACATATATCTTGAGTAGTCATCTACTAACAAGAATATATATTTCTTTCCGGATGGTGTTGGTGGTGTGATTGGTCCACATAAATCTCCATAAACCAAATCTAATGGTGATCTTGATATAGTTTTCGCTTTCTTGGGAAATGGTGCTCTGCTGCAGTTTACTAACTAAACAAACATCACAAATTTGTGTTGTATGTTTAATGGCGTGTATTCCATGAACTAACTCTCTTTGAGTCATAGATTTTAATGTTTCAAAGTTGAGGTGTCCTAATCTTGCGTGCCATAACCAAGTGTTGTCACTTAAGTTTGCTAATAAGCAAACAGTGTGCCTATCTTGGACTTTCTTTGTATAGACGGTTTCTTTGTCTTGTGACTTTCAAGAAGATTTTGTTGTCCATGTCATAAAGTCAGTAGTTCATCGTCGTCCATTACGACTTTACAAACCGATTTGTAAATTGTCCAAGGCTCAATAAGTTGTTTTCAAGCAAGGAATGTAATAGACTTGAGATATGATTCTTTGTTTCTCGTCTTCACATTCTAATAGGATTGAACCTTTTCCTTTAATCTCTACATGAGATCCATCTCCGAATCTTACTTTTCCACTAACGTTCTCATCTAGTTCTTTAAAGTGTTCTCTTATCCCAGTCATATGGTTACTAGCTCCGTTGTCTAAGTACCATTGACTATCGACACTGTCTCTTTATATCCTACATCTTCTTCAGAAGCGAGACCTTTTGATCTTCTAGCTTTGTTACATGTGGGTCTTCTAATATTGCCATTAATAAGGTAGGTTCTAAGTCCTCCTCGACAAGATTAGATTGCATACTAGTGTTTGGTTTTGAATAACACTTAGATGCATAATGACCAAGTCTTATTGCACTTGTAACATTTAACTTTGCTAAAATCAATATTCTGTTTGTTGAAGTGATTATGAGTGTTTTCTCCATCCTTCTTCTCGTGGTTATTTTTATCGTGGTTTTTCCATCCTTTATATCTTCCACGTCCACGTCCTCTTTTCTTTAACCCATGTGGGACTAAATACTTAGGGTGCGTTTAGTGGTGAAAAATATTCCATTTTTCCAGAAAAAATTTTCTTGTGAAAATGAAAAAATTGAAAATCCGTTTAATCATACTTTTTTTCAACAATTTTCAAAAACGATTGAAATTCTCATTTTCTAAATTTTAACTAAGAAATTGAAAAGCCCATTCTATCATTCTCACTTTTTTCTTTCTCATTTTTTTCTCAACTCCAAAAAAAACACTTACATCATTCTACCCCTAATCTCTCGTGTCATCCTCCACCCGCCATCGTCGCAATTTGAGGTAATCTTCTTATCATTTTTAATAAGGGAAATTATAAATCCAACTAAACGAGTTTTCAAAATTTTAAACTCCTCTCAGAAGAAAATCATTCCTTCTCAAGGAATTTAGAAAGCGGAAAAGAGGAAAATTTTTCTACAACTAAATGGCACCTAGTTTTCAAAAAGAAACCGGAAAAAGTTGTTTCACTTGACACAACACATTGTTACTCTTCTAAAGCTATGAGAAAACGATGCCAAACTCAAATACCCATTTAAATTTTTAATAGTTCCTATCACATTATGTGGGTAAGACTACAATGAAATAATCTTTGTGACCATACTACGAAGGAAACATTAAGCAATTGGGGATCCACCGAAACTACCGGTTGTTATCTTAATACGGAGGTTCAAAACATTTCGTTCATAGGATGATACATCGATGAGTGTGTTGATGGTTGGGTGGTCGGTCAACTGAGAGTTTCAACACTAGTCAATCATGCCGAAAATGTATTTTTTAAATCTTGAGATGTAGAAACGGATGTAGCCGAGAGTCGAGATGGGCAATGGTGGATGTAGACCTAAAATTGGAGTCCGGTGGAACTGTAAAAGGGGTATAGTTATGGGCGACAAAATTGTGTAAAGAATATTAAGGATACAATGGTCTTTTCATATGAGATTTGTGTGTACGAAGTAAAAGAGCCCGTGTACATATCACTATCCCAAGATAAATGCAAAGAAATGATTATTGTATAATTTTGGTGAGTGTTAGTTAATTTATATTTATAATTAAGTCAATTATTACCAATATTAGATTTACAACACTAGAAAAATATCATATATACAGAAAGATAGATTACTTAAAAAGACAAAAAGTTATTGATTTACATTAATTACTATTTTCTGATTCGATTGTTATTGTACCAAATCAAGACTACAAGCGAAACTATACTCATGAGTCATGACTATACCGAGAACTAAACACAACCGAGGCGTGTCCGGTTTCTAATTAATCAAGATAACCAAACCCGTAAAGCAATAATTGCTAAATCCTATAACACTTTCAATCAAAAGACTTCAACCAAAGAGTAATGAATAACCATAACCCAAACTTAAATAGTCCTAAAACCTTCCAAGATTAGAGTTAAAACCACTATCATACATCACCTGTACTTCAATATATAAAAGATGGACTATATAAGTGATAAAAAAGTTGTTAATATACATCAATTCTTATCCACGAATTTCACGCACCGTTGACTACGGACGTGAAACAAGAAGACAACAATATAATCTTTATTTCAACTTGTCGAGTTTCAAACACCCTAAGTAGGTAAGGAAGCACAACTTCATTCATTCAACCAATGTGGATTCAAACCTTAGAACAAGTCTCACACACAACTAGCCGCATAAAAGTTGCTCTAACCTTTGTTTCCGTAATCTTATAGTACTACATGTATTCTTTTCACACATTATTTTTTTTTTCACTTGTCAAACATCGAGAAAATTGGTGTTTGATATCCTCCATGAATAGTACCTCAATCACCTAAAAATGGTCACACTTGTATCATATCGTTTATAATAGTTTTACTTATACTAATGCCAATTACCAATTGCATATGTTGTTTGTTCCGAAAAGCCGTTGAGTTTGATATTGAGCTTGAGTCTCAAGAGTGTGTTAAATATAGTGGGCTTTCGAAGAATTGGTACCACTTTAAAAATATGGTGCTTCTGTTTGTCGGCCATTTGCGGCCTAAATCCGCATGATCATCTCATTAGTAACATTGGTTTCATGTAAGAAGTTAACCTGCTAATTCCTTATCTAATAATTTCTTACCCAAAATGCCCAAAACTAAGTGATGACACTCTACCTTACTGCCTATACGATTTTTTTTTGTCAATTTGTGAGAAATTGATATTTTTATGATTTTCTCTGTCTATTGATTAGGATAATGTGCTAAGATGCAAGCACCTCAAAAATTTTGTACATGAACAAAATACACATAATGATCAAAATTTAAAATATTTGTGTTAAAAAAAAAAAAAAAAAAAAAAAAAACCCTACACAAAACAAAATTTTGTGATTATTCTACCTTATGTTTTATAACCATCCTCTTAACATTCAAAGGGTAAAATAATCATTGTACATGAACATATTACTTGAATTACACGAGACCGAATATTTACATAATGTACTATACAACTAGTCATGCACGTACATCGATAACCAATAACATCACATCATATAAATCGGAGAACATATAAACCAATAATAGATGTATCATAAGCTATAAGCTAACAACGTATGGAGAAAAAGAATAAGACTGTTTGAAAATGAAAAAAGTTAATAAATTACCTTAAATGTTAACTTTGTCTCTAGGAGTCCATTGTTGTAACTTTTAACGGAATGCAAGAGACAAAGACAACATCATAATATTTGTTCCAACTTACCAATGCTTTTTCAACAAAGTATATAGGAAGCAAAATTTCATCCCTCTCACAATGTGGGATTACAAACTTAAAACAAGCTTCACAAATGTAACCTCATTAAAAAGTTGCTCTAGAGACATTACACCTTGTTTTAGTTCACATTGTTTTCTTCTTCTCTAATGAACCTAGAGACAACTCACACCAAACTCGAATATGATTATTTAGTGACAATGCAATTGGAGTTGGATATCCTCCACAGATAGTACCTCAATAACCCGAAAATTTGGTCAAACTTATACCATATCGTTTTTATTTAGTTTTATTTATACTGAAGCCAATTACCAATTGCGTATGTAGTTGGTTGCGAAAAACGGTTGAGTTTGATATTGAACTTGAGAATTTGTTTTTTGTATATTCCTTACAGCTTTACATATTCATTTTCTATCGAGATAAAGGCTTCTAAGGGCTCGGGATATGTAGAAAATTTATTTGTTTTCGGATCCGATGTTTGGTTAATCAAGTAAAACGAGACGAAGACGTCAACCAGAAATTTGCTTAACCATAATGCTTTCTATCAAAAGACGTCAACCAGCAGCAATTAATAACCATAATGCAAATTTTCATACACCCAAAGTATATAAGGAAGCACAATTTCGATTTTTCAACCAATGTGGGATTAAAAACTTTAAACAAGTCTCACACAACTAAGCCTCATAAAAGGTTTCTCTAGCGACATTGCACCTTTTTTTTTTTTTTTTCCCCTTAATCAAAGATTAATAATGTTCTTTTAACACATTATTTTTTTCTTCTATTGTCAATCACTCAAAAATTTTGTCCAAACTTGTATCGTATCATTTTGATTTAGTTTAAGTTTTACTTATACCAAAGCCAATTACCAATTGCATATGTTGTTGATTGCGAGAAGCGTTGAGTATGATATTGAGTTGGAGCCTCAAGAGGGTGTTAAGTATTTATGTTTTATATATTGCTTACAATTCTATCGGTCAATTTCTCTCGAGTAGTAAAAAGGTTTTGTATTCATTTTGCATTTATTATCGACTCAAAAACAAAAGAGATCGTGTACCTCTTTAGAATTCGTTACTCGTTACGATACTTGATCAATTAGTGGTTTAGACGACTAAGTAAAAGTCAACTATAAAGAAACGAAGATCGAGTATACATCTGTCAAAAGTTGGTTAATTCAATTGCAGTTTACAATTATGCAGAAGATGGTTATAAAATTGTCATACGATGTAACATATAAATATAGAAACATACAATTATGGTTGTAAAAATGTCTTACGACAGCAGAAAGCAACATAATGTTTATTTCAACTAGTAAGAATTTTAAATACCCGCAGTATATAATGAAGCACAATTTCCTCCCTTAAGCCAATGTGGATTCAAACCTTTGGAGAAGTTTCACACAACTAGCCCCAAAAAATAGTTGTTCCGTGGTCACATTTTGTTTTCTTCTTCTCTTATCAAGATAGAGAAAATTGATACCAAGCTCAAATACGGTTATCTAGTGACAATGCAATTGGAGGTGGAAATCCTCCAGGAATAATACCTCAATCACCTGAAAATTTGGCCAAATTTATATTGTATCATTATGATTTAGTTTTATTTTTACCTAAAGTATAACCATTATTTACAATTGCATATGTTGTTGGTTGCGAAAAGCGGTTGAGTTTGATATTGAGCTTGAGTCTCAAGAATGTGTTAAGTATTTGTTTTGTGCATATTCCTTACGGCTAGCTTTACAGGTCTTTTACTATCGAATTATAGAAAGGTTATGCATTCATTTTCTATCGAGTTAAAGGCTCCTAACGGCTCGGGATATGTAAAAAATTGATTTGCTTTCGGATCCGATTTTTCGGATCCGATTTTTAACTAATCAAGCTAAATGAGAGGAAGGCTTAAAACCAGCAAAATGAGATGAAAATTATGCCAAGAAAATGTGTTTCAAAAAAGCACATGAATTCATTGGTAAAAAGTCACTTTTAGCTACTAAAGAACATTTTTATTTTTTTGAAGTAAATAGCAATGTTTTGTGTTGTATGTATTAATCTATACATAACTTATCTCAACCATTCAAAATTAATTTTTCAGGTATGTTATTGTTTCTTTTTCCTTTATTAGATTTTTAATATATCCGTTAGCTTACTTAATCAATGGTTAAGTTTTATAACATATACATGAATCATAAAAAAATTAGTAAATTTGTTAAATTGTATTAAAATTTTGATTAAAGAACCAAAGAATTTCTCTTGTGAGTTAAACTACAACAATAAACAATTACTTCAACTTCATATTATGTCCAGCTTTAGATCTTTTAAATTAAGTTGTTATTCTAGATTGTTATCCGAGACTATGTATAGAATGAATGAGTGATGTACAAGAGTGATTTATAGATGTAAACAAAAGGGCAAATGACAAAAAAATACATCGAACTTGACACTTTATGTGATTGTGTGTATCGTACGGGCCATGTTGACTAGTATATAAAATAAGAGCACAAGGTATCGTGCATACGAATAATACATTATTGGTTTATCATATCAGCGCCACATCATCCCCTTCCAATAACACACAATAACTAAAACACCCCTCTCTCACAACACACAGCTAACATGTTACTGGGTCCAACAAAATACCCCATTTAAAATACCCTCACTCACAATTAAAAAAAAAAAAAAAACAATTGGCGTGACCTAGTCAAATGGCTTGGGGTTCCTTTGGCTCACGAATAACACAAGGGGCGGTATGGTTTGGCACCCCAATAGCATGAAAAAATAGATATTTGGCACGTTAAATGCATTGATACCGTGCGCTCTAATAGACTATTGAAAATGACAAGAAGTTATCAATTCACATTAATTCTTGTCTTACAAGAACCCGAATCCGTAGGACGGTTTCTTATGGTACGGTAAAGAAGAAGACAACAACAATATGTTTATTTCAACTTATCATAACTTTAAACATCCGAAGTATACAAGGAAGCACAATTTCATTCCTCCGATCAATGTGGGATTCAAACCTTAGAACAAGTCTCACACAATTAGCCCCATTAAAAAAGTTGCTCCAACCTTTTGTTTTCATATACTATTTAATTTTTTTTTCTCTTACCAAAGTAGAGAAACTTGATACCAAACTCGAATACCGTTATTTAGTGACAATGTAATTGGAGTTGATATCCTGATAATATCTCAATCAACCAAAAAATTGGTCAAACTTATATCATATCGTTTTCATTTTCTTTATTTCATATGTTGTTGGGTTTCTAGAAGCGGCCTGGAATACTTTTAATCTTTTACATTTATTATTGATTTCTTAGAAATAAGTCGACTCAAAAACAAAAGAGATCATGTACCTTTTTAGAATTCGTTACTCGTTAGGATACTTGATCATTTAGTAGTTTAGACTAAGTAAAAGTCAACTATAAAGAAAAGAAGAGTTGTTATAAAAATGTCTTACGATGCAACATATAAATATAGAAACATATGACATGTCCCATCATTGGGATGATTGAACTTTGTTTGAATATCAAATACATGTTTTATCATTCAAATTCTCAACATTTAAAAAATAATTCGAGTTGTCACGGAGAATTTGTCGTGAGGTAAATAACTAAGCATACAATTGACAAAACACTCGAGACATTCTTCATTGACAATAATCAGTGGCTACAATGGTTGCCTTGCTATTATAATTGAAAAATATCATCTCTGCTAAAAATTGGACAAAATGATCAACTACTTATCCGAAAATAATCCTTGAACGCATGATGATTAGCTTCTAAAATAGAGTTTAAAACGACTGAGGCCTAATAAGGAATTGCCAAACACCAAATGTGTAGTAAGGTCGTATGCCCTTGATCTAGAGATTCCACCCAAAGGAGAATATATATCAACAAGCAAGCAAACCCCGGAAAATGTCAAAATATTAGGTAATTTCTACCTAAAATGATATATACAAAAAGATAAGACTTCTTAAAATGTCAAAAACTTGTTATTTCACATTAATTACTTCTTCTGGCTTTTGCATTCCGTTTCCTATGGCGGAAAAGATATGCAACCGACAAAAGAAAGAAACATAATGTTTATTTCAACTTATCAAAATGTTAAACACCCGAAGTATTGTAGAAACTTATAAAACCAAAGTAATTTCAAACAAACAAAACAGTTTTGATAGTGAACCCAGCCAACCACCCCTTGGCTCACTCTTATTATTAATCAAATGATATAGTATTAGTTTACAATACAAAGAAAGATTAGATAAAACAATATACAAACTAGGGTTTCTTCTACTCAGGAACAGGTAGAGAGAAGAAACAATTTTACACAGATGATATTTAGAATTATGAAGTCTTCATGGTCTGACTTGCGCTTTTATAGCTGGAAGAATAGTCTTTCTACATAATACCCTTTAACTTCTAAACTTTGCACTTTTAGTCCTTCTATTCTTGACTTTATAAGATAATGCTTATTATCTTCAACACTCCCCCATAAGCATTAGCTACCTGAAGCTCCCCCATCATCCTTTGCTTGATCTTCAGTCTTATCCTGAAACACATTAAACAAACCAAGATCTTTGTAAAACTTGTTATGGTCAGTAATGTTAAGACCTTTAGTGAACAGGTCTGCAACATTATCCTCAGTTCTGACTTTCACTGGTTTAATGAAAGCATCAACCACTTTTTCTCTCAAAAAATAGAGATCAATCTCAAAATGCTTGCTCCTTTCATGTAACACAGGATTAACAGAAACCTGCATAGCAGAACTGTTATCACAATACATATTCACAGGCAACCTCACACTAGCATGCAAATCAGCCATAAGTTTGGTGATCCACATAACTTCACAACATACATTACACATTGCCCTGAACTCAGCCTCAGTTGAGGATCTAGCAACAACAGCTTGCTTTTTACTTTTCCAGGAAATCAAATCATTTCCTAGAAACACACTGTATCCAGTAACAGATCTCCTGGTTACCTTACACTTTGCCCAATCAGAATCAACAAACACTTTGATACTTTTAACATCACCTTCTTTAAAAGTGATACCAAGACCAGGCTCATTCTTCAAGTATCTCAAAACTCTAAAAGCAAGTCTCAAATGAGACTTCATAGGCTTATACATTACTTGACTTAGACAATGCACAGCATAAGAAATGTCTGGCCTTGTCAAAGTTAAGTAAATCAATTTTCCCACAAGTTTTTGATAATTTGTTATACTTGTTAAAGGCTCGTCATCTCCAAACTTAGAAACAAGCTTTTTATTATCTGGATTAGTTTCAATAGGAGAACCATATGGTTTACAACCTAACATACCAAACTCAGTTAAAAGCTCAGTAGAATATTTCCTTTGAGTAAGACAAATCCCATTATCAATATCAAGAACCTCAATTCCCAGAAAATATTTGAGTTTACCCAAGTCTTTAATCAAAAACTTTGAACTTAAAAAACTTTTAAATTTGTTAATTTCATTAGTATTATTACGTGTGATAATAATATCATCAACATATACTAACAGAACTAATAGAACATCATTTTCATTTTTAATGAACAAAGAGAAATCATTTGAACTTTGTATAAACCCATTTTCTTTAAGCACAGACACCAATTTCTCATTCTATTTTCTAGGAACTTGTTTTAATCCATATAATGACTTAACCAGTTTACAAACCCTTTTATCATTTTTATTAGAAAAACCTTCTGGCAATGTCATGTAAACATCTACTTCTAATTCGCCATATAAGAATGCATTATTTGTATCAAGTTGGAACAAAGGCCACTTGTTATTAACAGCAATGCTTAAAACACATCTTATAGTAACAATTTTAACCACAGGAGAAAAAGTCTCCTCATAATCAATTCCTTCTCTCTGATTATATCCCTTAGCTACTAATCTAGCTTTAAACCTTTCAACTTCACCATTAGCTTTATATTTAACCTTAAAAACCCACTTATAGGCTTTTCTACCATCAGGTAACTCTACAACATCCCAAGTACCATTCCTATTTAAAGCTTCTATCTCTTGATTCATAGCATCTACCCTCCTAGGATCTTTCACAGCTTCTTCATAAGTTGTAGGTTCATAAATTTTATTAAGACTAGATGTAAAAACAAAGTTATCAAAGCTTAAATTGGAATACTTAACAACTTTATCAATACCATACTTATGATTTTATTAAGCACAAAATCCTTATATTTAGATGGTAAAATTTGTCATTCTACTAGTCCTTCTAACTGTTTGTGCCCCGCCGGTTCCGTGACTCAAACATTTTACCAAACATATCTAGATCCTCACCCTTAGATATATAACCATCATCAACATTACTAGTACCCTGTATATCATCAGAAACAACAGTTTCTGTTGTATACTCATCACTCTCAGTGTCCTTCCTACTAGATGTGTTCCTAGTGATGTCTACATTAACTGTATCTATACTCTCTGCTGTATCAACTGGCAAATTGATATCTACTGGCAAATTGATATCTACATCAGCTGTATCAGCAGGTTCTACAGTTTTAGTATGTAGATACTCAACATCACTAGCATCACTTTCTACAGTGCTGACACTAGGTTTATAAGTACTAGATTCAGGTACAGATTTGTTGTTACTATCTATACTACTTATGTTATCATCATAGGGTTCATTGGTTCTAAAATTATCTTGACTGCTATTAAACTCTTGATCAAAGAAATTCAAAATGTTTATTCCATTATCATTAAACAAAAAATCTTTAGAAAAAGATGTATTTTTAAATGGAAATACAGTTTCATAAAATTTTACATCTCTAGAAAACATAAACTTCTTTTGATCAATGTTAAAAAGTTTGTATCATTTTTTATCAAAAGCATATCCAACAAACACACATTTATCAGATCTGGATGCAAACTTATCAGATTCATTTAAAACAGTTGAAAAACATAAGCAGCCAAAACATTTTAGATTCAACAGATTAGGTTCAGTATTATACACCATTTCAAAAGCACTTTTTCAGACAACACAGCAGTTGGCAACCTGTTAGACTCGGTCCACATGTTCAAAGGTAACCCCCTGAAACATGAGGGCTCTAGCAGTATTCAATAAATGTCTATGTTTTCTCTCAGCTACACCATTTTGTTGAGGTGTATAAGGACAAGAAGTCTGATGTAAAATACCATTGTTAGACAAAAAAAACTTCAAATATTTTATTTACAAATTCTATCCCATTATCACTTCTAAAAACTTTAATAGTTTTTCAAACTGATTTTTAATAAGATTATAAAAACTATTAATATGATCAAAAACTTCAGTTTTGCTTTTCATTAGATACACCCAAATGTACAGTGTAGTCATCAACTCTGAAGAAAGTACTTAATACCATCTCTACTAGTAACCTTATATGGTCCCCACATCTAAATGAACAAGATCACCTATATGTTTAGTTTTATGATTACTTAGAGAAATGGTTCTCTTGTTTGTTTAGCTTTATGACATATCTCACAAGGTTCGAACTAGTACTCTTAAGGTCTTTAGTTTATTTTTAAGCACTTTTAACACATGATCAGAGGGGTGTCCAAGCCTATTATGCCAAATACAATTTGACATAATACAACTTTCAATATTACTATTATTAACCCTCTTACCTTCATCTAGAAAGTAAATACCATCTTTTTGACTACCAGTCCCCATCAACCTTTGAGTTGAATCCTGAATTTTACAAATTTTATCATTAAAACTGACAACCACCTGATTATCTTTAGACAATTTATGAACAGACAACAAACACACATGATACCCGTGAACAACCAACACATCTTTTAAAACAAGATTATTTCCAAACTTAAAACTTTCAATTTGTTTAACTCAGGCAACAATCCCATTAGGATGTGCAACTGTAAGATTTAAATGAGAAACATCCATTATATCATAAAGATGAGTAGCACAAAAAATGATATGTTGACTAGCTCCTGAGTCAATAATCCACCCAATATAAGTACTATAGGTACTTATATTAGAGTTGAAATTAAAAAATTTACAACTAAAGAAACTAATCACACAATTGGATGCAATAATAGTACCTGCAACACTAGCATGAGCCTTGCTAGTATCACCTGAACCACTAAGTAAAGCCATTAATCTGTTATACTGATCTCTAGTAAGAGTATGAGTAGTACTCTTACTAGCATCAGTTTTATTATCAACCACATTATTAACATTCCCTTTTTTAACAAAACCAGGTGGATATCCAACTAATTCAAAACATCTATCAATAGTATGACCTGTCATATTACAATGTTTGCAGACAAAGTTTGACACCCTACCAAACCTTTTGTTGTTATTATTAGTGTTCTTATTAGAATTCCAACTATTAGTTTGATTATTACCAGTAAATGGCTTAGCAGCAAAGGCTGCAGCACCATTTTTAACAGATTTATTAGCAACATGATTAATTCTGTGAGACTCATCTCTAGACAAAGTAGCAAAAGCACACTTAACATCTGGTAAGGGATCAGTAGTAAGAATGAGACTTCTAACAGAGCTAAAACTATCATCAAGACCCATAAGAAATTGCATCAGTCTTAAAAGATCTGAATGCTTTTTCAAAGTGGGGGCTGTTTCACAAATGCATATAGGCAGATCAACAAGGGAGTCAAACTGCCTCCACAATGCATTAAACTCATGATAATACTCTGAAAGACTCATTCCAGATTGTGTTAAAGTATGTATTTTATGATGCAGATTATATATCACAGATCCATCCTCTTTGTTATAAGTTTCACTTAATTCATCCCACACATATTTGGCATTCACAGAAAACACTTGAGCCTTATAAAGATCTTGTGAAATACAACCAAGAATCCAAGACAAAACCATATAATTACACCTATCCCACTGTGTCTGATATAGAGCATCAGTGGAATCTCTAACACACTTCCCATTAATAAAATCAAGTTTGTTTCTAGTATGCAAAGCTAATTGCACAGCAGCAGACCAGACCTTATAGTTCTCAGTACCTTCAAGTTTGAAGGTAATCAACTGAGCACCAATGTCTTGAGGGTGTAAGTATAATGGGTCATATATATCCAATTTCAGTTCACTACTTCCCCCTTCAGAGCCCTTGCCCTTATCATCAGGACCATCAACCATAATGAATACCAGAAAGAAATAATAATAACATAAACAAAAAACAGAAAAACAGCAACACCTTGTAACTCCTCAAACACAAATAACCACCAAACAGTTTTAATCAACACCAACAAATAAATCCCTTGATCTACTCAACCTCCACAATCCTAACTAGCAAAAAAACCTAAGAAAAAACCTAAAGAAGGTGTGAGAGGTGTTACAACCACGCAAGCTTCCAAATCAATATCCAAGAACAAGGATCAAGAAGATCCAAAGAACAATCACAGCACAGTGAAACCAAACACAAAACAATACAATTAGACAATTACAATTTAAAGAATACCAATCTGACTCAAACAAACCCTAAAAATTATTTTAGGGTTTTTGATTTTTGTTTCAAGAATCTTGAAATAAAGATCAAAACCAGTCAGATTATTAAAAAAATCAAAAAGAATCAACCTGAATTAGGGTTTGATACAGTAAACCCTAATTTTCAACTAATTTGATTAAAAAATCAAATTAACACACTCCGATCACTAATTAACTCACAAGATTGCAAAATCAAGAAGCAATTAGAGTAAAATACCACTAGGACCAAAAACCCCCAAAAATCAAGAAACCATAATTTTTCAGAATTTACAATTACCCTTCGGATCTTTCAGATCTGATATCAAAAAACCAATACCAACACTCAGAATCACAAGATCTACACTAATAGATCAAAACCCTCAAATTTTGAGAAACCCCAGTTTATCAAAAACTTTACAATCTTTTAAAATCACTTTAGTATAGAGCAACCTGGCTCTGATACCATGTAGAAACTTATAAAACCAAAGTAATTTCAACCAAACAAAACAGTTTTGATAGTGAACCCAGCCAACCACCCCTTGGCTCACTCTTATTATTAATCAAATGATATAGTATCAGTTTACAATACAAAGAAAGATTAGATAAAACAATACACAAACTAGGGTTTCTTCTACTCAGGAACAGGTAGAGAGAAGAAACAATTTCACACAGATGATATTTGGAATTATGAAGTCTTCGTGGTCTGACTTGAGCTTTTATAGCTGGAAGAATAGTCTTTCTACATAATACCCTTTAACTTCTAAACTTTGCACTTTTAGTCCTTCTATTCTTGACTTTATAAGATAATGCTTATTATCTTCAACAAGTATATAAAAAAGCAAAGTTTCATTCCTCCAACCTATGTGGGATTCAAACCTTAAAACAAGTCATACACAACTAGCCCCATAAAAAGTTGCTCCATGGTCACATATTGTTTTCTTCTTCTCTTATAAAGCTAGAGAAAATTGATACCAAGCTCGAATATGGTTATCTAGTGACAATGCAATTGGAGGTGGAAATCCTCCATGAATAATACCTCACTCACCCGAAAAATTGGCCAAATTTATATCGTATCGTTTGATTTAGTTTTAGTTTTACTTATATAGTTGTACTAAGAAGTGTTTTGCTAAACTCTTTGGTAGACCTTCATTTTTTCACATTTATTAACAAGTTGCCAGCCTTTGATTACATAAACTATTAATAGATAGAGAATATGGATAGGTTTTTCCTACAAATTTGGACAAAGTTTATCGACTCATGTTGGGTTTACTAACATCAATTAGTTTTAAACACTCGTAGTTAATATATTACAAGTACATACAATCACTGTGGTTGTTATGTTTAGGGTTGCGCTAAGCACATAGGTTCTCGTGTTTAGGTTTTGTAAGGTGGCTCATTACCACCTTCCATTGTAGGAAGAAGATCCTCTCAAGTTGAGAGGATGAACTTCACTCAAGTTGGGTATTTATGAGCCATTAGATTTGATCCAATGGCTCAAATCAAAACAAATTGTAACCTAAACTCTTTCATTCATTTATATATTCACCGGGTAAAAACCTTTTACCAAAAAAAAAAGAAAAAAAAATAGTATCAAATCACGAGTCAAAGTTGTTAGGCATATATATTTTGGTCCGAGCAACGTATCACTTGAGTTATTCACACATAAAACTGAGAACTTTTACGAACGACTAATTTTGGTACGACCAGCAGCACTTGGTTTTTGAACATTCAACAGCTATTATACTTGGAGTACATACAAATACCGAAATATACGATGACAATGTCAGAATTCTAAAATAGTATGAAATCACGAGTCAATCCAAATATACGATGACAATGTCAGAATTCTAAAATAGTATGAAATCACGAGTCAATCCTTTGCGGTATCAACTTCAAAATGAAAAAAGTTGATAATTAATATGAACTATTAGCAAATGATATCTAGAGACTATTTTCTTCTTCTAACAGTATCCGACATCATGTACCAACAACATGACACTAATCTCAAACTATGTGACCCCAATACACCACCCTATATGACCTATCAATATTTCCTCTCTTTAACCCATGTGGGACTAAATACTTGGGTTTCAGAAAAGTAAGTGGGAACAAAGTTGTTCTCTAGATACAACACATTGTTACTCTTCTAAACCTTTGAGAAAACTGATGCCAAACTCAAATACCCATTTTTAATAGTTCCTATCACATTATGTGAGCAAAGAGATTGTAAAGGGTTGCTTAAAGCGGTTTAGTTTAATATTCTTGTCTCTAAAGAGCGTGATAAGACTACAATGAAATAACCTTTGTGACCATACTATGAACGCAACACAATCTGAGGCATATCCGATTTTGAGTTAGCCTGGCAACAAGAGTTGAAGAGCAGATCAAATAAGGCACCATAACCAAATCTATAAACCAATAATTTGCTTAACAACATAACCTTTTTTATCAAGACTTCAACCAGCACAACAGAACCATACATCAAGCTTAATAAGTCTCTAAAATCTTCCAAGAATACAATAGAAAAAAAGAGAAAATATTGGAGCTCCTTAAATTTATCTATCCAAAAGCATTTGTAGGGAACTAGCTAAATTGAACCACTTGAAGACTCAACGTACACTTCATCAAATCTGCACGATGGAAGTGTTGTTGGAACTTGAAGAACACTTCAATATTGATGCCAACTTCATCCAATAACTAGAAATCTCAAACCATATGCACCTACATTAGCTAGTACATTTCAGCTTCTTTGATATCACGTGTGACTAAAATTTTTAGTTTTTTTATAAGAACAACCATCCAATAACAGGAAATTCAAGAACAAGAAAAGAACTTCGAATCAGAGAATGAAGGATTTGTTATTGGATAGATTAGAATTAGTTGTGTTCTGTTCTTGCTTGTTTGACCCATTTATCTTGACTTTTGTTGACTTTCAATTATGATTCATATCAGTTGTGTTCTGTTCTTGCTTGTTTGACCCTTTATCTTGACTTTTGTAGTCTATTGTTGACTTTCAGTTATGATTCATATCAATATCTTTCCTTTCGAATATTACTTGTCCTCAAGTAATCGAAATCAAGCATCCATATCAAAGGAAGGAAACTACCATTAACCCACTGTACGTGCATTAATTACTATTTCTAAATCAAGACTACAACGAACTATACTCATGAGTCATGAATATACCGAAAACTAAACACAATTTGAGGCGTATCAGATTTCTGATTAATAACTATAACCAAACCCGTAAAGCAATAATTGATAACCCTATAACACTTTCAATCAAAAGAATTCAACCAGCAGAACAATTAACAAGACTTCAACCAGCAGAACAATTAACTCAAACTACCATACATTAAACTTGAATAGTCCTAAAACCTTCCAAGATTAAAGTTAAAAACCACTATAATACAGACACGAACTTCAATATATATATATATATATATATATATATATATATATATATATATATAAAGATAGTCTATCTTAAAAGGACACAAAACAATTGTTAATTTACATCAATTCTTGAGTTTGTGCATCAAACACCGTGTCCTACGGTACGTGAAATATGAAGACAACAATGCAATCTTTATTTCAACTTATCACAGTTTCAAACACCCCAAGTATGTAAGGAAGCACAATTTTATTCCTCCAACCAATGTGGGATTCAAACCTTGGAACAAGTGTGACACAATTAACTAGCCTCATAAAAAAAAGTTGCTCTAACTTTTTGTTTCCATATACTGTTACATATGTTCTTTTCACACATTGTTTTTTTCTTCTCTTACCAAATTAGAGAAAATTGATACCAAACTCGAATACGTTTATTTAATGACAAGGCAATTGGAGTTGATAACCTCCATGGATAGTACCTCAATCACCCAGAAAATTAGTCAACTTATATCATATCGTTTTGATTTAGTTTTATTTTTACTTATACCAAAGCCAATTACCAATTGTTGGTTACGAGAAGCGGTTGAGTTTGATATCTAGCTTGAGTCTCAAGAGTGTGTTAAGTATTCGTTTTGTGCATATTCCTTACAACTTTACTGGTCATTTTCTATCGATTTATAAATGGAATGCATTTGTGTTTATAGTTCTGCTTTCTGCACTGATTGGTTTTCGGATCCTTTATGGCTAGTTTATGTTTTGTTAAAGGCTTCTAAGTGCTCGGGATATGGTGAAAATGGGTCTTCTTTATCAAGCGAACTAATTTCATTCTTAGCAGGTGACAACACAAAGATCACGACTGCCAACCCATATTATAACGTTAATCTTTTTTGTAAGGTGGAAACTGTTAGTCGTTATGTGTCTAAGGCTATAGGCCGGACTTTCTTGTATGGGCTTCGACCCAATTGGTTTTTAGGGTTACTTTATATATTGTATTATTCGACATTCATTAATCACAAGGAAATCATTCATCCTCTTACATGGTATCAAAGCCTAATTTTCGATCCTCATAAACCCTAACCTTATTTTTTTTTTTTTTCAGTTCTTTGTTTGTCGACCATTGAGTTGTCGACTGTTGGTTTTTTTTGTTTGTCGACCTTTGTGTTGTCGACGTTGTGAGTTTGTCGACCATTGTGTTTGTCGACGGTTGTGTTTCCAGTTTCTTTGTTTCTTTTGTCGACCACAACCGAATACTATACTATCCTACAAATTCACATTCATAATGAATCCACTCTCACCTAATACATACTCTCCATGACCCCACAATGGATGGTTGAGTTGATTCAAATTCAACAAGTCATGTTAGCTAATATGGGATATACTAGTCTTGGTAGTTTGGGAGTCACAAATTCTCAACAAGGACACCACAACGTGTGGCTTTACACGATTCTTTTTTGCCCAACACCTACTCTATCCGGCTTCACAAGCGCACTGGTTACTCGGCCCGTCCTTGGCTCAAATTATGGCGGGTTCAACCAAGCCCAGTTTATATACCTGGGGTCATGAGTTCGTTTGGACTTTTGGGTGCACCGGTCACTTTATGGCGAGGTTCAAGAGGGGTCGTTCAAATGGTGAATATGCCCGGTCGAATGGTTACGGTTGGGTTGGGGTCCGATTTTGAACAGTTCACTACAGCATGGTGCACCGTTTGTTTCGGTCATGATTGGGTGTTCGGGTCAAACGCAGCGTCAACACGCAGGTCGAAACCGTTTTACGTGTGCTTAATCGGCGACACTTCCGGATCCTAGTGCGGTGGTGGAATATGGATACAGTGCGACCTCCCACCTTAATGATTCCGTCAATAGTCTTAGTGATGTTCTTAATTCGTGCATTTATTCATCATGTCGCAGCTTGGTGACGGGCATTCTATACCGTTACCAACTCCGGCCATAGCATTTTGCCTACGCCATATCGACCCCTTCATTTAAATAACGTTCTCATTACTCCTAATATTGTAAAAAATTTGATTTCTGTTCGTCAGTTTGTTCGTGATAATTCTTGTACTGTTGAATTTGACCCTTTTGGTTTTTCTATAAAGGACTTCGTAACTCGTCGGGTGCTGCTCCGTTGTGATAGCACCGGAGATCTTTACCCGGTTACGAAGCCCTCCCCCATTCCTCATGCTTTTCTCACGAGTCAGTATACGTGGCACCAGCGTCTTGGACATCCAGGAAGTGATGTGTTACATCGTGTTTTGTCTAGTAATTCTATTTCGTGTACTAAAGAGAAGCTTCCCGTTCTTTGCCATGCGTGTCAGCTTGGAAAACACGTGAAGCTTCCATTTGTTAGTTCTCGTACCTTGGTTTCGTCATGTTTTGACATTTTTCACTCGGACTTATGGACTTCCCAATTCCAAGTCTTTACGGTTTCAAATATTATGTTTTATTTTTGGATCATTATTCGCAGATGTTTGGGTTTATCCGTTAATGAATAAGTCGATGTTTTTCTAAATTTCGCTTGTTTCAGTAGTTTTGTTCACACTCAATTTAAGTGTGAAATAAAGTCATTCGATGTGATCATGGTGGTGAGTTTGATAACCGTGCATTTCATAAATTATTTACGAGATAATGGGATTCGGCCGCTTTTCTTGTCCACGTACATCACAACAAAAGCGGAAAATCGAAGGATGATCCGAACCATTAACAACATTATTAAATGCGTTATTGTTTCGTGCTCGTTTACCTCCTAATTATTGGTGAAGCTCTTAATATGGCCGTTTACTTATTAAATATATTACCCTCCCGCCATAGACAATGAAACCCATTTACCCGCCTTTTGGAACCACACCGACATAAGATCTTCACGTGCCTTTGGGTGTCTTTGTTACCCTCACCTTGATACCAACAACAAACTTGGGCCGAGCCACACCATCTATATTTTTGGGCCATGCCACCGATCATCGTGGTTATCGTTGCCTTGACCTTAACACCAATACAATTATTCTCTCTCGCCATGTTACCTTTGATGAAACTGTTTTTCCGTTTGGCTCCATGACCCCGACTGTGAGTCCCTCATATGATTTTTTGGATGATTCATCTGATGTTATTTCCACTATTATACGTACTTCACCTATTACTCACACTCCTTCCCTGGTTCCTAATACTCCTACACCACCCACACCTACACCACCACCTACTCCACCTTCTCAAACTCCTACACCACCACCTAGTCCACCTTCTCAAATTCCCTTGGTTCCACAACCCGTTGTTAATATCCCTGAGCCCGCCCCCACTACCACTCAAATTCCCAACCCTGTGTCAACTCATCCCATGGTCACACGTTCGTGATCGGGACTCATCGTCCCAATCCCGTTATGCGGTCATGTGTCTCTGGTGTCTCCTTTACCAAAATCATATCGGGAAGCTTTTAATGATCCTAATTGGCTAAACGCTATTTATGATGAGTATAATGCACTTATTAAAAATAAAACTTGGACTCGTGTACCTAGGCACAGAGGGTGTCAATATAGTTCGTTGTATGTGGTTATTTAGACATAAGTATTTGGCTGATGGAACTCTTAGTCGATATAAGGCACGTCTTGTTGCCAATGGTAGTACACAGGTTGAGGGTGTGGATGTTGATGAGACTTTTAGTCCGGTTGTTAAGCCGAGCACCATTCGATTGTACTTAGTTTAGCTATTTCTAGACATTGGCTGCTCACCGACTTGATGTCAAGAATGCTTTTTACATAGTGATTTAGGCGAGATCGTTTATATGCATCAGCCTCCCGGTTTTCGGGATCCTGAGCATCCAGATTATGTTTGTTTATTGCAGCGGTCTCTTTATGGGCTTAAGCAGGCTCCTCGGGCTTGGTTTCAGCGGTTTGCTGCTTACATTACTAGTGTTGGGTTTAGTCCTAGTCGTTGTGATTCCTCATTATTTATATACCGACAGGGTGATGATACTGCATTTTTGTTACTTTATGTGGATGATATTGTTCTCACTGCTTCGTCTGATAGTTTGTTACAGAGAATTATTGCTTCTTTACATACAGAGTTCTCTATGACTGATTTGGGTGCTCTTAATTATTTTTGGGTATTTGATTCTGCGTGACTCGTCGGTATGTTTTGTCCACAGTAAGTATGCTATGGAGATTACGGAGCGGGCACATATGGTCGGTTGTAATCCTTGTCGGACTCGCTGATAATCTGCGTCTAAATTAGGTGATGGTGGTTCCGGTTGATGATCCAACATTATATCGAGTCTTGCGAGTTCTCTTGATATCTTACCTTCACACATACGATATTACATTATCTTTGTGCAGCGAGTTTGTCTTTATATGCATGATCCATGGGAGCCTCATTTCTCGACTCTTAAGCGGATTTTACGCTATGTTCGGGACTTTGGATTATGGTTTCTGATTGTTCTCCTCATCTACTACTTCGTTGGTTGCTTATTCGGATGCAGATTGGGTGGTTGTCCTACTACTCGGAGATCCACGGTTGTGTGTTTCTTGGCAACAACTTACTCTCTGGTCCTCTAGCGTCGACCTCGCTTTCGTTCAGTATACGAGGCCGAGTATCGTGGTGTTGCTAATCTTGTAATGAGACATGTTGGTTACGGAATTTGCTTCGTGAACTTCATACTCCTCTATCTTGGCTACTATTGTTTACTATGATAATGTGAGTGTTGTGTACTTGTCTTCTAATCCGGTTCAGCATCAACGGACCAAACACATCGAGATTGATATTCATTTTGTTCGTGATTTGGTTTCTACTGGTCAGGTTCGAGTTCTTCATGTGCCCTCTCGTTTTCATGCAGATATCTTTACCAAGGGCTTACCTTCAGCTTTGTTTGAAGAGTTTCGTGACAGTTTGAGTGTTCGGTGTCCTCCCGCTCAAACTGCGGGGGAGTGTTAGTCGTTATGTGTCTAAGGCTATAGGCCGGACTTTCTTGTATGGGCTTCGACCCAATTGGTTTTTAGGGTTACTCTATATATTGTATTATTCGACATTCATTAATCACAAGGAAATCATTCATCCTCTTACAGAAACAAAATCGCTGAACAATACTTAGGGCTATGTCCTGATCTTAATTTTAGGTAGTGTTAAGAAAATTGTTTATTTCAGTTATAGAATGCGACACAATTTGCATCCATTGTTGCGTATTCTCTGTAGGTTTTTGAATCGTTACTTATGTGACACAACCGTTAGTTCGGTGACATGTCAGAACATTTTACTTTTATAGGAGTCGGGCACTCCGGGTTGGGTTGACCAACATCCCTCAATTTGTTTTAAACACAGGTAGTTAAATTATTACAACCGCATACAATCATGATGTCTGGAAGTAGTCAAAATTGTTGGCATATAAAAGTTTGCAATGAACTTTTAACGAAAGGCTAATTTTGGACCAACCACCAGCACTTGGTCTAACTTGACTTGGTCTAAAATAGTATATGTCAATCCTTTGTGGTATTAACTTCAAACTATGTGAACCAAATACACAGCTCTATATGACCAATCAAAATTTCTTTTCTTTGACCCGTGTGGGACTAAATACTTAGTTTTCATAAAAGAAACTGGAAAAAAAGTTCTTTCTACTGACACAACACAATGTTACTCTTCTAAAGCTATGAGAAATTTGATACCTCAAATACCTATTTTTAATAGTTCCTAACACATTATGCCATGAAACAATAGAGTACTACCATGCATTGTTGTTTGATAATTGGGGATATAATGTCACAAGCACCATTCATGTATTGCTCATTTAGTTGCTGCTTTTGGTGGAGCGATAGCAAGTATAGCTGCTAGAGAAATACTTGAAGAGAAAAGAGAAAATGTGGGAAGAGAGACTTTAAAGGGTTGCGAGAAAAGCGGTTGAGTTTACTATTCAGCTTGCCTCTGAAAGAGTGTGTTAAGTATTTGTCGGTAGGGAGCCAGGAAATGAAGTACTATACCAAATCAAGACTATAATAAAACTATACTCATGACTGCACCAAAAACATAACGCAATATGAGCCATATTCTATACCATTTGTAATGAACTATCTTAACTGAACCACTTGAAGCTTCAATGCCATTAAATATGTACATGGAACATGAAGAATCCTTCAAACGGCAACTTCAAACTTAAAAGCAATCTAATAACCATAAATCTTGAACCATCTACACCTACATTAGCTAGTATTCCGCTTCTTAGATTCATGTGGAACTAAAATGTTTTTGTTATTTTATAAAAAAGGTAACCACGCCAACATTTGTTATAACATTTTTCTATTTTCAAGCTATTAAAAATTTGATACTCAAACACACGTATTTAGTGGCAATGTGATTGGAGCTGGATATCACCCGCAACACAATTTTTCCGAAGATAATGCTAAGAAAATGTATTGTATAATTTTGATGAGTGTTACTTCATTTATAGTTATCCTTAAGTCAATTATAAGCAATCAGATTATATAGTTATCAGTAAGTCAATTATAAGCAATATCAGATTTATCATAAGCTAACAGCGTATACAGAAAAAGTAACATGATATATACAAAAAGATGGACTGAAAAAAGTTTTAAATTTACATTAATTAGTGTCTCCAAATGTACTCATATGGTATGTGACCATTACCATACGCAAACATACGAAGACATCAACATAATGCATATTTCAACTTGTCTCAATTTAAACACCCAAACTATATAAAGAAGCAAAATTTTATTCTTCCAAAAGATGTGGGATCAAAAACTTGAAACAAGTCTCACACAAGTAGCCCCATAAAACAGTTGATTTAGACACATTACACCTTTTTCCTCCGTAATCAATGATTAAGGGGTCGTTTGGTTCTTTGCTAGGAATCACAATGGGTATCGGATTTGGTACAGGGTAGAATGACAATGGATATGAAAATTGAACACAATAGTTACCCAACAGAGCAATAGTTAGTTACTTGTCTTTTTCAAAATGAGAGCTTTAGATGAGAAAGTTGAAGTAGCGTCATAGGAAGGTATTAGATAAAAGTGATTCAAGGTTAGTACCAATATAGATACTCTGGGTACAATGTTTTGGATATAAGTTATCTGGACGTATATTATCGATTAGGAATCAATCTATTGTTACATGCATACCCTCATTTCATGGTCACTTTCAATTGTATATTACCAAAGAAGAAACAAAATTTATATTCTCGTATATTATCGATTAGAAAAACAAAAATCTAATAGCCTAACCTTTAAAACGTGTCACTATTATCGGTATGTTTGTAATGTATATGTGGTATTATTGCAAGTGCATTATACCAAGCTCTTTGGTATTTCGTGCAGAATGCATTCATTGCTTTTACATCCCGAAGCTTTATTATATGCAGATTGGTGTCTTGGGGTGTTTAAATTCTGATTATACTATTTTATGCAACAGCAGAGACAGGGCTGTTTATCCAGTTTCACTGGAAGGCAAAGGAAGTGCATCAACCACAAGACCTGTTGGTGGGCTATACCCCACCCGAGATGTACAGTCACTTTGGTCATATGAATGAAAAAAAAGGAAATCAATCAGCCTCTTTTGGAGAAAAGTTTTAGAATATTGGATGCATGCATTGTATCCTCTCTTCTTTATTAGCCAGATTTAATCACATTCTCTCTTACAGAAATCAATACAAGTGACATGCGTCACGTGCAGGTAAATCAATTTACATCTAACCTTTTATGTGTTGTACGGTCTCGGTATCTTATCCAGATCAAGCATGTGACGACACAAAAGTCACGAGTCCCAACCCATATCATAGTATTAAACTTTATGCTAAGGTGGAAATAAATCTGCTGAACATTATCTAAGGCTATGCCCTGATCATATTTTTAGGTTGAGTTAAGACTTGAGATACGTTGTTTATTTCAGTTATAGAATGTGACCCAATTTGCATCCAGTGTGGCGTTTTCTCAATAGGTTTTCTAACTATTGTGGTAGGAGTAGTGATTTCGGTGGCATGTCAAAACAGGTAGTTTTATAGGAGTCGGGTACTCGGGTTGGGTTGACCAGAAATGGATAGTTCTTTTCCTATAAATATGGACAAAATTTATCGAGTAGGGTTGGGTCGACCAAAATCACTTGGTTTTTAAACTCTGGTACTTAAAATGGTATGAGGTATTGAGTAAAAAACGTTGGCACATATATTTTGGTCCAACCGAATTCCTCGAGGTATCAACTTCAACCTGCGAAAAACTTGGAGCTTATATGAACTGTCGATTATAAACACTCGTAGCTAATACAGCATATTACTAGTGCATACAATCGCCTTGTCTAAAGTAGTATGAAATATGAGTTGAAAATGTTAGGCGCAATTTATCATGAAAATGTAGAGGTACAACCATTGTTTGATATAATTGGGCATATGATATCAGAAGCACTAATTACATGTAAATGGGTGCAAAAAGAGGTTGAGTTTAGTATTCGGCTCATCTTTAAAAGGTGTTCTATATTAGTCGTCAAGGAGGAAAGGGGAGTACCGTACCAAGTCAAGACTACAACGAAACCATACTCATGAGTCATGACTATACCAAAAACTAAACACATTTTGAGCCCTATCCGGTATTGAATTGATCACTATAACCGAACCCGTAAACTAATGATTGCTAAACCTCATAACCCTTTCGATCAAAACTCGAATTGTCCCTAAATCTTCCAAGATTAGAGTAAAACTTGGAAATTTCCATAACGCAAATTACCATACATCGAACTTGAATTGTCCCTAAAACCTAACGATATTAGTCTTAGAGTAAAAAAAACCGTTGTAATGCAACACCTGAACTTCAATAAGCCAATATCATAAATCTCGAACCATATACACATACATTAGCTAGTAAAATTCCACTTCTTTGATTCAAATGGAACTAAGAAGTTATGTATTTATTTATTTTTCGAAAAAGGTAACCACACCAAAATTTGTTACTTCCACTTGACACCTATCTTAATGATAAACGGCTCGTCTCGCTGTGACCTTCTCTTGAATTCTCAAAACTTATGTCGCTCTATCCCTGCAGCAGGGTTAGAGAACCCGTCGCTGTCTTGGCTGTGCTATCTGAGACTCTGCGAAAGAGTCCTGTTCTACATACCAATACTGGCAACAATGAAATTTATTGTAATAGGAAAATCCGTGTAATTACATTGATATTTGATACACAAACAGTATTTAGTGGCAATGTGATTGGAGTTGGATCACCTGCAACACTATGTATTCTGAAGATAATTTGGATGAGTATAGTTCGTTTATATTTATACTTAGGTCAATTGTTATCTACTAGTTTTCATAAGCTAAAATCATATATGCAAAATGATAGACTACTAGCCAAAGCAGACTCAATATTATTTTTTTTCTCTTTTAACAGCATACTTAAAATGAAAAAAGTTGCCAATTTACATTGCTAACCCAATGCCTCCCCAACCGTTTGTCACGGTATGTGAAACGGAGTCTTTTAATCTTACCATTGAATTTAATCCAATGGTTGAAAAACCCCCAACTTGACTCAAGTAAGATCTCAACCCATGTGAAACACTAGGTCAACAACATAATGTTTATTTCAACTTATGAAACTTTGAAACACCCAGAGTATAATTTCTTTCCTTAAACCAATGTGGGATTCAAAACAAAAAACAAGTCTCACAAAAGTAACCCAAATAAAAAGTTGCTCTAGTGACATGACACCTTTTGTTGCCGTAATCAAATACTCATATAGGCTCACATTGTTCTCTTCTTGTCTAATCAAGCTAGAGAAAATGGATACCAAACTCGAATACGAATATTTAGTGAGAATGCAATTGGCATTGGATACATATATATATCAAATTTTTCTCACATAACAATTGACAACACTCGATCATTCATTTTTCTTTTGAGAAAAATATGAAAGATCAATCATAGTTACATTAAAAAATCAATTACACCAATTCTTTTATAATTTAGATATATAATGAACCATTAATCGTAAGACAAAACAAATTATACAGTTACAACGAGTTGTAATTATCGATCTATAGATTAACACTTTGTATACTTTAGACACTTTTTTTTCAACTTTCTTTCACGTTTTAGTTTTTATATTGAAATACGTATGACATGTCACTTTTGATTTAACACTAATATCGAAGTTCAAGACTAAACATTTGTACAAAAATTGACAAAATATTTGTTAATAAATTAAAGACTTCTCTCATTTTTTGGCAATGAAAAACGCACATTTATAGCTTTCCAACCATATATCACACACTGTATTAGAATTATAAAAAACAATACATGTAGTAAAAATCACATGTGATTTTATGTGTTATATCCAACTTTAATGAATTGCATAGACTAATCTACAATTCGAAATATAATGGGTTATATATGGTTCGAAATCTATGAATGTCTAATTTATAAGAAGAAGAAAAATGGTAAAACTGTTCAGTTATTTTCATTTTATTACATGTTGTTCTAATTATTGTTTAATCACATGTGATTTTTCATGCAAGTTTTAACCACGAAAAAAAGTGGAGAAAACGGGGAAAAAGAGTTCTTCAATAATATATCAAAGTGTCGCTATATAGAAAGATAATTAAATGTTCATCGCGATGGTGTAATTGTTTTGCAATTTAACGATTAACGATTTAAGAGATTATATGAATTACTAAGATTGATCCCTTAGTATCTAAGTAAAAGTTTGGTATGTAAATAAACTTAAACCATCCTATTATATGTGTTTTTTTCACACGGTGTTTTTTCTTCTCTTATCAAACAAGAGAAATATGATAACAAACTCAAATACGGTTATTTATTGACAATGCAATAAGAGTTGAATATATTCCATTGTGGATAATATATTACAAGTCGCGAATTCTTTAAGGTATGAACCTCAGTCCGAGAAAAAGTTGGAGCTTATATGAACTGCCGATTTTGGTACGACCAGCAACACTTGGTTACTAAAACCTCGTAGCTAATATAGAATATTACTAGTGCATACATTTGCCTTTTCTAAAATAGTATCAAATCATGAGTAGAAAATGTTAGGCACAATTTATCATGGAATAGTGAAGCTAAAATCGTTGTTGTTTGACATAAGTGGATGACTTTGATATTCAGCTTGACTTTAAAAAGTGTGCTCTATTCGTTGTTACGGACGAAAGGGGAGTACTATACCAAATCAAGACTACATCTAAATAATACTCATGAGTCGTTACTATAGCGAAAACTAAACACAAGTTGAGCCGGGTCCGATTTTAAATTTATCATTATAACCCACCCAGTACGGCTTACAAGAATAATTGTTGAACCCTTCGATCTAAGGACTTCAACCAGCAGAGCAATTGATAACCATAATGTAAATCAGCATACATCAAACTTGAATAGTCCCAAAAACTTTATAATTTTTACGAGTGTTAGTTCATTTATATTTTTAATTAAGCCAAATAAGCAATATTTGTTTTATCATAAGCTAACAGCATATATATATAAAAAGATGGGTTCATCATAAGTTAACATATGTATATAAAAAGATAGATTACTTAAAATGACAAAAAATTGTTAATTTACATTAATTACTATCCATGGATTAAATTTACGGATTGTTACAGTAAGCAAAAGCCACAGACAACAACATAATGTTTGTATCAACTTGCTATAATTTTAGACCGCTGAAGTTTTTAAGGAAGCAAAATTTCATTCCTCCAACCAATGTGGGATTTAAAACTTAATACAGAGATTAAATATGTTATTTCAAACATTAATCTATTTTACTTCTCTTTTCAAAGTTGAGAAAATAGATATCAAACTCGAATACGGTTATTTAGTGACAATGCAATTAGAGTTGGATATCCTCCATGGATAGTACTTCAATCACTAAAAAAAAATGGTCAAACTTAAAACCAATAGTTAATAGTTACTACGTTAACACAATATATACCATGAAACAATACAGGTACTACACTACTACCGTTGTTGATTTAGTTGTTGCTTTTAATGGAGTGATGAAAGCAACTTAGCAAGTATGGCTGCTCGAGAACTACTTGAGATGAACAAAGAAATTTGGGAAGAGAGATTGTTAAGGGGGGGTTGTGAAAAGCGGTTGGGTTTAATATTCAACCTGACTCTCAAGAGCGTGTTGAGTATTTGTCGTTAGGTAGGAAATGGGAGCAATATCCGAAAACTAAAACTAAATACAATCAAGATTACAATAGAACAATAGTCATGAGTCATGACTATACCGAAAACTAAATACAATCGGAGCCATATCCGATTTTTAGTTGATGAAGCAAAAAGAGAGGAAGAGCAGATCCAAAAAGGTACCATAACCAAATCCATAAACCAACCCTTTCGACTACTACAAAAAGGCTCACAAAGACAGGTTAAAATGGCTTATGGATAGTGCGTTCGGAACCACTCTCTCTGACGTGGTATCTCTATGACCGAAGCACATAGAACCCGGTCTCTGTTATACTTTCTAAAAACAAAATTTTGGCCTGTTTGGGATTGCTTGTTGACACTAATTATAGGGGGAATTGCATATATACCCACTAAAACTCAAAAATTTGCATATTTCCCCATAATACAAGTTTTTAATGCATGATGTACAATACAGCTTAAGCATGTTTTGCAACTGCCCCCTAATTATAAGGAAAACTGTTTGTGATTGCTTATGAAAGATGCTTATACGGGATGTTGGGATTGCTTATTGAAACTGCTTATCAGAAGCAATTCCAATAAGCAATACAAAACATCCCACATTATCAGTTAATTTAATAAGCAATCCCAAACAGCCCTTCTAAGCACACATTTCAATAAGCAATTCAGGAACAAGAAAGTATTCTAATGGAGTAAACATGTCAAAATCGTCATTTCTAAATGAAAATCAGCAATGTTCTTGACCCAGAATCCCAAGCAGCCCATAAAATTTAATTGAGTAGTGACTTGACACGAGCTATAGGAGCAAGGAAAGTAGATCTCATCAGATGATCGAGACTCAAGATGGCATCACACGCTCGTTCTGAATAAAAACAACCTGTTTAATTAACTTCTACGAAAATTTCACGTGTAAGGACTATATTGCACGGGTACAGGAACAAGAAACTCGTAAAACACTCCCTTTCCTACAACATATCATTACAACCTTTCAGTACAGCAATCACAAATCCATAATGAAGATAATATTATCATCACCACCTGGTTAATTCTGGCATAAGCAACATGTTACTTTTTGTGCTTGATGCTCCACAAATTCGTTCAATCGCCATTACGCCCCTAAAAATTTATCATAAAAGGAACCAGGTTTTCTGTAACCTAAAAATTTATCCAAGAACCAAGTAGAAAAAAACCAGTATAATGAAGCACATAGCTAAATTGAACCACTTGAAGATTCAGCATACACTTCATTAAATCTGTGCGATGGAACATGAAGTACACCTCAATTCTGTTTCTTTGATTCACGTGGGACTAAAACAATTTTTTTTTTTTTTTTTTTAATTTTAAAGCTGCTAGAAATTCCAAACTTAAACACACGTAGTTAGTGCCAGTGTGATTGGTGTTGGATATCACCCATAAAACAATCTATTCCAAAGATAAATGCTAAGAAAAAAAGGAAGCACAATTGCACAAAGACAACAACATAACATTTATTTCAACTTATCATATTTCTAGACACCCAAAGTATAAAAGGAAGCACAATTGCATACCTCCAACCAATGTGGGATTAAAAACATAAAACAAGTCTCATACAACTAGCCCCATTAAAAGTCGCTCTAGAGACATAACACTTTGTTCTTTCCATAATCAAAGATTAATATGTTCTTTTCACACATGTTTTTTTTTTAATTCTCTTGTCATACTTGAGAAAATTGATACCAAACTCGTATAGAACCTCAATCACCCAGAAATTGATGAAATTTATGGTGAAAAGATACCGAGTTGATTGAATCCCAAAGAGATGCACACCACATGTTTAATGAAATGCATGAGAGAGAACAAGAGGGGAGTAAAAATGATGTTTCAGATAGAGGGAAGCGTAAGTTGCCAGTTTCGTTGGATAAGAAATTGACGGAGAATAGCAGGGGAGGTGAGTGTTCTAAACATGATGCGTTTAAAGAGACTATTAATCGCGTATTCAAGATGTTGGTTGAGGAGGGAAAAGGAAAGGGTCGTGTTGAGGGTTATGATGGAAAGGGTGTTGATTTTCTTGAGACGGCAAAAAAAATGTATGACTTGCCCTCGTCCTCGATGAAGGATGGCAGAAACTTGGAAAGGTTTACAATTATTTGTTAAGGGATGGTATTATCTTTTGGCATATATCCGTGATCCGTCCTTGAAAACAGTTCATCTACGTAAATGATCCACGTAACTTTAACGTGACCATTAAAAATCTGAGATTCTTTAATCACTAATTAAAAGAGATTGATGGATGACTTTCATCAAGTTAAGTATCCAATACCTACTTAGATAATAACATGAAGTATATCCACCGAATACGTGTTGACAGGGCGTGCTAGAAAGGTGAGCAGCACCATGGAGAATGTCTAGTCTTGACTATACATAATTTGATGTCCCTATACATAATTATCTGAAGACATCTCATACAAAGTAGAACCACACCAGGCCACCAGCACCTTCTGATTTAAGTGGCATATTTACTATTGATCAGATGTAGAAGATTTTCATGGGAAGTTTACTATTTGAAGCTTATAGGCATTAAGATTTAAGTAATTTAATTTTCCGTTCCTCATATTTTTATTTTTTTAAGCTGACATCTCCTCCACTATTTTCACCACCTTACCACCCATGTGCCAACACCATCAAAAGATAGAGGGTGTACTGAGTCACTTTCTTCCCATGGTTTTGGGATACATCACCTCAGCACTATTTTGCAAGGGTATACAAAGTAGTTTACTTGAGTGGTTCGACTAGCTAAACTGAACAAGATTGACAAAAGTCTCTTATCATTGATTCTTTTTTATATATTCTTATGTGGTTTCTGATATCCAATCAAATACTTGACTATTTCATGCAAATACTGATTAAAGGTTTTTTCAAAGGAATCATATTAATCACTGTTCTACAATGCACCATAACATGTATTTTGACGAAGATACTCAGACTGGTTAAACTTGATTCATTCATACTACTAGAGCAGTCTTTAGGATATCAATAGAGCACTATTTGTGTGTATTCATCTCATCATGCCTTGTATGAGGCGGGTACGAGTATCAGAAAGCCCTTGATGATTGGACATGGGGGCTATTTACTAAAATGCATCCTGCCTGCATAAGTATCATTTTTACAGAATTAGCTAGCATATATTAAGACTTTTTGATATACTTTAACTAGTATTAGTGACGGATTATTTATAGGTATTACCATTCCATAAGGAAAGGAACGCGATAGTTACCGAACAGAGCAATAGAAGGTAATTTTTTAATCCTTTTCAAATTGAGAGCTCGAGATGAGAAAGTTGAAGTAGCTTTATACGAAATTTATTAGAAGCGAGTCAAGGTTAGCACCAATATAGATACCCCGTTATATTAAGTGTACAATGTTTTGGATATAAGTTATCTGGACGTAGCTTTCGAGGAATCAATCTGTTAATACCTAATATATACTCTCATTTCATGGCGACTTTCACTTGTATATGGCCACAGAAGAAACAAAAGTTAGTCACGTATTTTATCAATTAAGAAAGCAAATATTTAATAGCCTAACCTTTAAAATATGTTACTATTATCGGTATTATTGCAAGTGCATTATACCATGCTCTTTGTTTTTTCGCGCTGCTTGCATTCACTACCTCTATTTCTCAATTATTTCATTGAGCTTCATTAAACGTAAGTTGGTGTCTTGGGGTGTTAAAGACCAAGCTTGAATAGCCTAACCTTTAAATATGTATGTATTTTCGGCGTGTTTGTGATCTATATGTTGTCATTTTTCAAGTGCGTTAAAGACAAAGCTCTTTCGTCTTTCGTGCAGCAGCATTCACTGCCTTTACTTCTCGAAGCTTATTATGTGTAGATTGGTGTCTTGGGGTGTTTTAATTCTAATTTTACTATTTTATCCAACAGGAGAGACAGGGCTGTTTATCCAGTTTCATTGGAAGGCAAAGGAAGTGCATCAACCACAAGACCTGTTGGTGGGCTATACCCCACCCGAGATGTACAGTCATTTTGGTCATATGAATGAAAAAAAGTAAAAAAAGACTAAAGTATGAGGGACGTGTTTCTTTCTGTTCCGAAGAGGAAATCAATCACCCTCTTTTGGAGGAAAGTTTTAGAATATTGGATGCATTCATTGTATCCTCCTCTCTTCTTTATTAGCCAGATTTAATTACATTCTCTCTTACAGAAATCAATACAAGTGACGTGCGTCACGTGCAGGTAAATCAATTTACATCTTACCTTCTGCTAAGTTGGAAATAAATCTGCTGAACATTATCTAAGGCTATTCCCTGATCATATTTAAGGTAGTGTTAAGACTTGATCGATACATTGTTTAGTTCAGCTATAGAATGCGACACAGTTTGCATCCATTGTGGCGCTATTCTCAATAGGTTTTCTAACCATTATGGTAGGAGTGGCAGGTTCGGTGGCATGTCAAAACAGGTAGTTATTTGTAGGAGTCGGGTACTCGGGTACTCGGGTTGGGTTGACCCGAAATGGATAGTTATTTTCCTATAAATATGGACAAAAGTTATCGAGTAGGGTTGGGTCGACCAAAATCACTTGGTTTTTAAACTCTGGGTTTTGAGGTATTGAGTAGAGGTACAACCAATGTTTTAAAAACTGGGTTTTGGTCCAAATGAATTCCTTGAGGTATCAACTTCAACCTGCTAAAAAGTTGGAGCTTATATGAACTGCCGATTCTAAACACTCGTAGCTAATACAGTGTGTTACTAGGGCATACAATCACCTTGTCTAAAATAGTATGAAATCATGAGTTAAAAACGTTAGGCGCAATTTATCATGAAAAAGTAGAGGTACAACCAATGTTTAAAAAACTGGGTTTTTAATCGACCCGGTCGAGTCACCAGTTCGACCGCTAGTTCGACCCGGTTTTCCATTTAATTTTTTTTCCTGACCGGGTTAAAAAAATTTTGGAAAAAGCCAAACCCGGCCGGGTTTCAAGACCCGGGTCACTCAAAACCCGTTGGGTCTAATCGGTTGACCCGGTTTTAAAAACCCGGGGTTTTGACCCGGTTTTAAAAACCCGGGGGTTTGACCTGTTTTTGTAGCTGGCCACTGGTCCGTCCGGTTCGACCCGGGTTTGAAAACATTGGGTACAACCATTGTTGTTTGACATATTGGGGATATGATATCAGACGCACTAATCTTTATCTTTATCTTTATCTTTACTGTATATAAAGCATTTAGGACTTTTATTTTTAAAAGTCTTATAAATTTTAAGCTGACACACTTATTATTATTAGTAATTTATGAAATTAAAATTTTAAAAACACATTAATTGCACATTAAATTATGAAATTAAATTGGATGCATGTTACAATAATAAAATAACTTATATAATGAATTTAATATGTTTAGAGTTAAAATTACTAACTTTATGAATTTGCATATATAAATCACTAGCTTCATGACCCGCCCAATGGGCGGGTACGCTTCATAAAATTGTTTGTCGAATTCTAAGCGGACGTACATAAATAATGAATAATGGCATACATTTATTCTATGAAGATAATAATAATAATGAATGCATAAAAAGTTATGAGACACTAGTAATTATGTTCTAACACATCTAATTATTTCATAATGAGTTTGCAACTTTTAGTTATACCGGACCATTTTAAGAATATCACAAGTTTAGTATAAAAAAGAAATTTATAACAACCAAGACAAATCAAATTTTAATCCAATCATTCCTATAAACATTATAGCAAAAACTATTTTTCTGCAATTGTTGAAATCAACTCCACTTTGCACTCACACAGTTGTTGCTTCCATTTGTCTTCAAAATTCTCTTACCCTGCAAATTATAACAATGGTTATAGTATTACACAAAGGTTATAATAAAACATACAAACAATTAGGTGTGTGTGTCAACATTAATCACAATAACGAACTCCCATTTTAGTAATAATAACCTAATTTTAGAGTTTTTACGCATGTATAAAAGTACACTTTGGGCACATTTCAGCCACTTTAACCCATTTTGTGTCTAACTGTTACGAGTACTATTTATTTGAGTAGTTTGACGACCATGCGGATTTTGGTAGCATCACCGTGCGACAATATATATAAAAAAACTAAGCATAAAAACCGATTTATTATGTTTGTAAGAGGCTAGATAATAAGGTTACTTTAAAGAGCGCCCATCCACAAAGCTCATGCATAATCAGGTACCTGCCATTATTAATAAGAATCAGTTTCCAGCTCAAACGATCTTCTGACAAAGGTTTGGGTGAACCAAGTCCATAAACCCAAAAACTGACTATGTAAACTTAGAAGTGCATTTTAGAATAAAACGTGAGATTGTAATTTGCGTTTCTGAGTTACGTAGCTCTTAATGCATTTACTTGCCAAAGTTACGTAGCCCCATTAGTGTATTTACTTGCCAAAGTTGATTTGGTAAAATAGTATTGCTACAATACATATATTAAGTAGTTTTCTAATAATACCTCCAACACAACTACAAAAAAGTGATATACATGAATGCATAAAGCTGGAAACATTATTTAGATTATAATGCATGAACTTACAGTGCATATTCAAAAGAACCATTTGTTGATCAACATTACCTTCACCACCAATAGTCTTGTAGTTGTAAGTTCACGTACCACATTCGCCACGTCCCATAGTTGCCAAGCCCTGCCTTGTTAGCTGAAGCGTATTTTCCATAGCTTAAATTAAGTGTGCTACTATTAGAGGTGGTAATATGGGCTTGTTGGGTAATTTCAAAATAAGTTCAGGTTTAAGCATGTTATTTTTAGTGCGGGACGTGTTGGTTGACTTACAAACACTTTCTTTCCAACCTTTAACTTTCTATAAGTAATTTACGTGTTAACCATGTTTCCAAAAATAAAGTGTTATCACGATAAGAATTTAAATTTTGATAAAATGATTTATGAAAATTATGTGCGTTGCATATGAACTATGGATGACCCATTTGACCCAATTGAGATCAATACAGCCTAGACCCGAAGTAATTGGGTCGAAATTTGCCATCTCAACTAAATATAAATTGCACAGAAGTGATACAAAATGTAATTTTGTACCTTGTAGCCACGAAGCTTGTGTATTGCTTTATAATAATTTGCATCAATGGGCCTTTTAGCCACAGGTTTATGGCTTTTGGGTTTGTTTGTTCTTGGTGTGTGTTTGTTTACCGGAGCCTGTGTATCTTGTTAAAAGACAATGTCAAATAAGAATGCAATAATGTGTAGATGTTGGAAATACAGGGTATTTTGAGATAGATAAAAGAAATCATAAGTGCCTTGATTATGTTCATTAATTTAATAGCACAAAGAAACAAACAAATAAACAAATAGTTATTGGCCTCGTCGTTGCTCTACTTATAAAAGGACCTTCCTTTTTGTAGTTCTTTTCTTGTTCAGCACTATTAGAGCAAAAGTATGTGGGCGATTTATGCACAACTTAAATACGACAATCCATTTATGTCGGCTTGATCAAGATGAACAAAGATATTTTTATCTGGTTACCAAAAGGATTTCCATTTGCATTAACGAAAATATCTCACAGAAAACTCTAAACCAAAAAAATGTAAGATTTGTTCTATAGTTTTTACCTCTCTCAATAAATATTTGTGAGTGTTTCACCTGCATATTCATGAAGTTCCACTTGCTCTAAATACCTTCATATACTGCAAATCAAGTTCTTTGGTTCCAACATGTGCGTCCATTTCAAACAGCTCGTAAAATTTTCACATCTGCTTAGTTCCATGAAATAATTAGCCGACATCTACGACCGCAGATATATTAGTGGTAGATCAATCGTTACCTTAAAAGACAGAACTTATTCCATATGTTTCAACTTTAACTCCCACCATTGCCTCTACATTCAACAAAATTATGTTACTTGCAACAAAGATAGTTAGTTTTGAATTGAAGACAAGTAATAAACTCTTGAGAAATGTGGGATGGAAGTACAAAGGATATAACGGCAAAATAAGGATATGATACACTTAAAAGAAGAAGGATATAACAGCAAAATCACCATAAGCTGCACCTTTTTTATTAGTAGCATGAACAGGAAATGATTTGCATCCCTCAAACGACAACACAATATCTTTAATTTATTTGTCCTGAACTCCTGATGTAAGTGGATCAAAGTCATATACAAATTCTTTTACACGATTACTTTTAATTTAATTAATTCTCTGATAAAAAAATGAAAGAGATTTCATCAATTGCTTAAACATTAAAGAAAGACATTAAAAAAAATTAGGGCAAAAGATATACATACCTGTTGAAACCATACCTGAAATTAATAATGATGATAGATGAAATCGCTATACATACCTGGTGGCTGGTGAAACATAAAAATAAGGGTTCGTATCACTAAAAAATTGAAATCAAAATTAACCTTTATATCTCATGCGACATGAAAGCAGAATCTAATGAAAGATTGTTTATGATTTCTCAACATGAAAACAGAATCATAGTTGAAAGAAGAAATTGAGATTGAACAAACCTGAGTCGGGGTTGATTTCAAAAGTGAAATCAATAAACAAAATCAGTAAATGGAAATAGAGTGTGTACCTACAACTTGTTAGGATGATTTGGTGTGACATTGTTTCTGTGATGATTTTAGGTTTATTGATTAGCTTATTGATTTTGAATAGCAATTGAGGATGCCATTGAGATTGTGTGTGATTCATCCGCAATGTTTTAGGTTTATTGATTTTGTTAATATGATAAACATGGTCATTCAAATTTAGGGAGATAATTATGGAATGTCAAACTTCAGTTACATAAAAATATGCTTATGTGTTCTCAAAAACACGAAAGTAGCATACCTCAATGAGGGCATCACGTTTCTAGAGTGTTTCTTTAAGATTTTTGGTAACAGCAACCGACTCTGTGCTTTCTCCTGTTGAGTATGAGCTCATTTTGGACGTATTCTTGCTGGAATGAAGAGCTGCATTCAACTGTGCCTCAATGCTTTTCACTTTTTCCTGCAACAAATGATTGCGTATAGCCTCATAAGCAGATCCACTATGCTTAAATTTATATGTTAAATGACAAAATTATATGAATTTAGGGAATGTAGTATTAGAGATCGTTAAGGTACTTTTAAGATATTTAGATCTATAAGTGACCAGCGGTTAAGAAAGGCCATATGTGACCAACATGTAGAGACTCGATAGTTGAATCATGTTGGGTAACTGACTTTACCATTTATAATAACTTTCTAAAATCATAAATATGAAAACGAAACAAAACATCAAGTTGACATAGACATATAATCGATTTCTAGATGCGGATCAAGACAGCCCCTAGAGACTTTTGTTTCTTAGTATTCAACCGCTTGTCTAGAAGGATGCCCAGTTGCTTAAAAAATAAGCTAATCTAAACAATCCTAACAACATGATCGCAAAGAATCAAAGTATTTAAGATAATAATAAATAATTAATTAAAAAAAAGGAAAAAAAAAACCACATTACCTTGAAAAAGTTGAATCAAGTTTTTTTCCCGCAAAAGGTAACCACACCAAAATTTGTTACTTTCACTTGACAATGTTGTAATGATAAAAGGCTTGTCTCGCTGCGACCTTCTCTAGAATTCTCAAAATATGTGTCGCTCTATCCCCACAGGGGTAGAGAACTCGTCGTTGTCTCGACTGTGCTATCGAAGGCTCTAGGGAAGAATCCTGTTCTAAATATGGCAACAATGAAATTTATAGTAATAGGAAAACCCGTCGATTTCATTAGAAATTTGATACACAAACACAAGTATTTAGTGGCAATGTGATTGGAGTTGGATATCACCCGCAACACTATGTATTCGGAAGATGAATGCAAAGAAACAATTATTGTATAATTCGGATGAGTGTTAGTTCATTTATATTAATAATTTAGCCAATTATAAGCAATATCAGATTTATCATAAGCTAACCATATACACGAAAAATGAGTTTGGCATAAGCCAACATCATATATGCAAAATGATAGACTACTTAAGATGACAAAAAGTTGTTTATTTACATCGATTGTTATCTCCCAATTTTCATGACCGTTTATTATAGTAGGTTAACGGCCGATGAAACTTGCACAATTATTATATAACTAGACGAGTACCCGCGCCTAGCGGCAGTGTCTAGTTTCAATAAAATTTTAGCGGTGATTAAGTTTGTTTCATGAATCAGTATTTTAAGCGTTAAGGAATCCATTTGTGTGTGTGTTTCTAGTGTGAGATGAAATGGTGTGTGTGAGAGAGATAAGTTTTTCAAAGTTACCAAAGATAATTGATTATTGACTTTCAACATTCAAGTTTCAACATTCCACTTTCACATTTGACCATTTTTCTATTTTATATAGTTAAGATTAAGATTTGGATGGGTGTTAGGTCATTTATATTTATAATTAAGTCAATTATAAGTAATATCAGATTTTTATCATAAGATAAGAAAAAATAAGTTTGGCATAAGCTAACATCATATATGCAAAATGATAGACTACTTAAAATGACAAAAAGTTGATTAGTTACATCAATTCTCATCTCCCAATTTTCCCAGCCGTTTATCACGTTAGGTTAACGAGTGGTGAATAGTGCAAGATAACAACATAATGTTTACTTCAACATGTCACAATTTCAAACACCCAAAGCATATAAGGAAGCCCAATTTCATTCCTCCGACCAATGTGGGATTAAAAACTCAAAACATAACACCTTTTTCGTTCCGTAATCATATACTATTTACAAACATTCTTTTTCAAATATTGTTTTCTTCTTCTCTTATCAAGCTACAGAAAATTGATACAAAACTCGTACACAATTATTTTGTGATAATGCAATTTGAGTTGGATATCCTCCAAGGATGGTACCTCGCTCACGGGAAAATCTGACCAAATTTAGATCATGTCAATTTGATTTAGTTTTAGTTTAATACTAAAGCCAGTTACCAATTTTGCATATCTTGTTGGTCGGGAGTGTGATAGTGGGCTTTAAATAACTTGGTGCCCACTTAAAATCTTGTGTCATGTGCGTCGGCCCAGCACGCCCTGACCCAAATCCGGGCATGATCATCTCATTAGTAACATTGGTTTCAAGTAGGCAGTTTACATGAAAATTCCTTATCCACGTCATCCCGAAGTAAATATTTTTTACCCAAAATGCCCAAAACTAAGTGATGACACTCTCTACCTTACTGCCTATATGATTTTTTTTATCAATTTGTGAGATTTTGATATATTTATGATTTTCTCTATATGTTGATAGGATAAAGGGCTAGAATGCAGGCATCTCAATATTATTTGTACAAAAACTATTCTCTAGATTTGAAGTTCCATTGGTATTGCTTTTACTACTGGAATGGTACATGACGTTGCGTAAGAACGCTTTACAACCAAATGAACAATTGTTGCAAATCCTGTCTAGGACAATGTTTCTAAATCAAATTAGTCTCATGAGACTATTATTGACATGTTTTGCTATCGCACGTCTCAAGGTAACTACGGCGCAACATACTTTTTAGTTTTTTAGTGACTCTTAGAGCATCTCCGATGCTCAAACTAGCAAAAGCTTTTTAAAGAAGTCTTGGCTAACTCCAAGCTTTTGTAAAAAGTTATTAGTCATTAATTAATTGTGCATTGAATGCATCGAATTTTTAAAGACTTGATACATTGTAGATGATCTTAGAAGTTAAAATTTATGCCAAGAGGAAATGTTATAGAAGTCTTGGCTTATGCAATTGCACGGTCGAGTTGTACATCACCGACATACAATTTATGCCAAGAGGAAATTAAGAAATGCCAGTTAAATAATATAGGAAAACACACAAATCGTCTTTAAGCGACTTTGGGTTAAGTCGATAAATTAACAACATACTTTCAATAATTTCTTCAAATATGTAATATTAGAAATTTCATGGAAATTCTTAAATTATTACCGGTTGAACTGGTAAAAATATTTTGTGCCTTTTTTTAAACTATTATTTGTGTTTACTTATTCTTTTATATTGTTCATCTTCTTCTCTTTCTAACGAACAACCAACTTCATTTATATAACCAGGAGATTCATATTACTCGAATTACACGAGACGAATATTAACATAATGTACTACCAATAACATCACATCATATATGTAAATCAGAGAACATATAAAGCGGTAGTATATATTTTATAAGCTAACAACGTATGTAAAAAAAGATAAGATATTTGAAATGAAAAAAAAATTGTTAAATTACATTAATTGTCATCAATGTCGAACACAATTCGTTGTAATTATTTAACGAAATGCGAGAGACAAAGACGACAACATAATATAGATTTCAACTTATCAATTCTTTTTCCACCAAGCTATATAAGGAAGCAAAATTTCACCCCTTCAACCAATGTGGGATTCAAAACTTAAAACAAGTTTCACAAAAGTAGCCCATAAACAAGTTGCTAATTTAACATAAATTGTTAAATTAAAATGACAAAAAAGTTGTTAATTTAACATAAATTGGTATCTTGGCTATCATGTGCCATTTGTTACTGTATGTGAAATCCAAAGAGAGCAACATAATGTTTATTTTTACTTGTAATAGTTTCAAACATTCAAAGTATATAAAGAAGCACAATTTCATTCCTCAGATCAATGTGGGATTCAAATCTTAGAACAAGTCTCACACAACTAACCCCATAAAAAAGTTGCTCTAGAGGCACAACACCTTATTTTTTTGTAATCAAAGATTAGATATGTTCTTTTCACACATTATTCGTTTCTTCTCTTATCAAACTTGGGAAAATTGATACCAAACTCGACTAGAACCTCAATCACCCAAAAACTTGTCCAAACTTATATCGTATCATTTTGGTTTAGTTTTAGTTGTACTTGTACTAAAGCCAATTACCAGTTGCATATGTTTTTGGTTGCGAGAAGCGGTTGAGTATGATATTGAGATTCAGTCTTTATATGTTCTTTGACGTTTAATTATTGGACGTTTAATGGTGGCAGCATTTCCGTACTTTATATGGCAAGAACGAAACAACCGTATTCATAACAAAGGCGAGAAGACGGTTGATCAAGTCACCAACGTGGTTGCTGATGTTGTAAGGCTCAAACTTGCATCTATCACTTTCAAGAAAAACATGCGTGTGGACAAGCTAAAGAGTACTTGGAAACTCTCGGCTGGAGTTCCAGTTGGAGGATGATCGTGGATGTTTCCATAGAGAATTGCTTGTGTGTTTATTGCATATTGTATTGTTTCTTTTCTCTATGTTAGTTGTTTGGTGGTCGTGTTTTGAGTTTATGCAAAGCACGTAGATAGTAGTTTTTTTTCCTAGAGTGGCTCATCACCACTCTTCCTTGTACGAATCATCATATTTTTTTAATAAATTCACCGGGTATAATCCCTTTACCCAAAAAAGAGATTCAGTCTCAAGATGGTGTTAAGTATTTGTTTTGTATATATTGCTTACAATTTTATTGGTCAATTTCTTCCGAGTTATAAAAAGATTACATATTCAATTTTGCATTTATTATCGAATCAAAAAACGAGAGATCGTGTACCTCTTTAGAAATCGTTACTCATTAGGATACTTGATCAATTAGTAGTTTAGACGACTAAGTAAAAGTCAACTATAAAGAAACGAAGATCGAGTATACATCTGTAAAAAGTTGGTTAATTCAATTGGAGTTTACAATTACGCAGAAGTTGGTTGTAAAAATGTCTTACGATGCAACATATAAATATAGAAACATATACTTTGTAGTAATGGTGGCAATCTTGCAATATGACATGTCTCATCTTTGGGTGATTGAACTTTGTTTGAATATCAAATACATGTTTTATCATTCACATTCTCAACATTTTGAAATAATTCGAGTTGTCATGGATAATTTGTCGTGAGGTGACTAACTGAGCCATCCTTCATTTGCAATAATTTATCATTGAAAAGGGTCATCTCAGCTAAAAAATGGACAAAGTGATCAACTATTTATCCGAAACTGATCCTTAAACACAAGATGATTAGCTCCTAAGATTAAGTTTAAAACGACAAGGCCTAATAAGGAATTGCCAAACACCAAAAGTGTTGTAAGGTCGTATGCAATTGATCTACAGATTCCACCCAAAGGAGAATACATCAACGAGCAAGCAAACCCCAGAAAATGTCAAAATATTAGGCGATTTCTACCTAAAATGATATATACAAAAAGATAAGACTACTTAAAATATCAAAAAGTTGTTAATTTAGATTAATCGCTACTTCCGGCTTTTGCATGCCGGCTCCTACGGTATGGTAGGAAACGGCATGCAAACGGCAACAAAAAGCAATGTAATGTTTATTTCAACTTAATGAAATTTTAAACACCCGTGGTATATAAGGAAGCAAGATTTCATTACTCCAAACTATGTGGGATTCAAACCTTAGGACAAGTCTCACACAAGTAGCCCCAAAAAATAGTTGCTCCATGGTCACATATTGTTTTTTTCTTCTCTTATGAAGATAGAGAAAATTGATACCAAGCTGGAATACGGTTATCTAGTGACAATGCAATTGGAGGTGGAAATCCTCCATGAATAATACCTCAATCACCCAAAAATTTGGCCAAATTTATATCATATCGTTTGATTTAGTTTTAGTTTTACTTATATAGTTGTACTAAGAAGTGTTTTGTACTAATATATGGATAGTTTTTTCCTATAAATATGGACAAAATTTATCGACTCGTGTTGGGTTTACTAACATCACTTGGTTTTAAACACTCGTAGTTAATATATTACAAGTGTGTACAATCACGATGTCTAAATCAAGTATGAAATCATGAGTCAAAGTTGTTGGAATATAAATTTTGGTCCAAGCAAAAAATCACTTGAGGTATTCACACACAAAACTGAGAACTGTTACGAACGATTAATTTTGGTACGACCACCAACACTTGGTTTTTAATCATTCTGCAGCTAATATATTTAGAGTACATACAAATATTGAAATATACGATAACTATGTCTAAAATAGTATGAAATCACCGGTTAATCCTTTGTGGTATCAACTTGAAAATGATACAACGCTGAGAATTTATATGAACTGTTAGCCCTTGATGTGTTTGTACTATTTCTTTTTTCTTTTGTAGGAGTCGGGTACTCGGGTTGGGTTGACCTTAAATGGATAGTTATTTTCCGATAAATTTGGACAAAATTTATTGACTCGGGTTGGGTTGACCAACATCCCTTAGTTAATTTTTAAACACTATGTGCATACAATTTCTATCTCTAAATTGTATAGAATAATGTGTCAAAATTGCTGGCATATAAAATTTTGCAATGACCACTTTAGTTAGTAACTTCAAATGGACAATTAAATTGAGAACTTTAACGAATGGCTAATTTTGGTACGACCACCGGCACTTGGTTTTTAAACATTCAGTAGCTAATATATTTGGAATACATACGCATATTGAAATATACAATAACTGTGTCTAGTATTAAATCACCAGTCAATCCTTTGTGGTATTAACTTCAAAGTGATAAAAAGTTGAGAATTTACATGAACTGTTGGTAAGCCGCTATTTTTTCCTTTAACAAGCATCCAACATCATGTACCAACAATTAACATAACACTAATCTCAAACTTTGTGAGCAAAATATACCACTCTATATGACCTATCAATATTTCCTTTCTTCAACCCATGTGGGATTAAATACCTGGTTTACAGAAAAGTTACTTGGAACAAAGTTGTTCTCGAGACACAACCCATTATGTGTTGGAAATGTATATATTTACAAACATGTGAATGTCCGGATTCGAACTCGTGACCACGGGATTGCACGCATTAGCGAATGAGAATTAAAGTTAATAATTAATGTTTATGTTTACGATTAATTATTACATATTAAGTCCGGTTAACGATCGTTAAGTATTTGACGGAAAAATGACTAACGACCATTAAATGAAAAGAGAAAGGACTAGAAATGGAAAACTTGGAAAAGTTATGGATTCCCTTTGGGCTTTGCATAGTGGCCGGCCATAGGGGCCTTTCCAAGGCCTAATTCATAAACTTGTTCCCAAAGTTTCCCTACTAGTATATAAAGAGGGTTAGGTTCTAGGGTTTCATACACTTGTGCATTGAATTAACCTAGATCTCTCCTCTCCTCTCTCTTGTCCCATTTTCGGCCGAACACCCCAATTGTAAGGGAGTTTGGTTTCGTTTTTCATAGAGGACTTGTGTTAGATCTAGCAATCGCTTGATTCGTTGGTTAATTCGTGTGTACAAACGTGGTTGTAAGACATTATTCTTACACCTTTTGGTTTGAGTTGTAGAGCAGTGAGGACAACTCTCTAAACCACTTCTTTGGTTTGCTCTAGAGATCGACATTCGCAAGAGTGCGTTACGCATACTTTCAGTTAATTATTTATTTTTATGATCTTTAAGTCTTCCGTTGTGTACTCTTGATGTCTTTATGTTTTATTGTATTTTATATATCATAAACTCAACATTATGTGGGAAAACTAATTCCAAACTCAAATACGTATTTTTGATAGTTCCTAACACATTATGTGGGAAGAGAGATTGTAAAGGGTTGCGTAAAGAGGTTTAGTCTAATATTCAGCTTGTCTCGGAAGAGCGTGATAAGTATTTGTCGTTAGAGATGAAAAGGGAGAATTATACCAAGTCAAGACAACAATGAGATAATCTTTGTGACTATACTAAAAACTCAACAATGTGAGCCATATCCGATTTAGAATTGATCTAGCAACAAGAGTGGAAGATCGTATCCAAAAAGGCAGAGCAACTGATAACCATGACCCAATTACCATACTTCAAACTTGAATAGTCCCTAAAACCTTCCAAGATTAGAGTATAAAAAACATGTATAATGTATCACTTGAGCTTTAGTAATCCAATATCATCTATAATGAAGTAGCTAAATTGAACCACTTGAAGATTCAACATACACTTCAGTATCAGTACGATGGGACATGAATATTAGATGATAAATATGGTCCAAGCTAGCCATATAGTAGCATAACTCCAAACAATAACTGGGCTTGGGCTATATTAATTTATCGTCTAATAATGAAGAACACTGCCAACTTTGGACTTAAAAGCAATCTACTAACCATAAATTCGTACCATATATCATGGTGTTAATCTTTTTGCTAATGTGGAAATTAAATCGTTGAACAATACTCAGGGTTATGTCCTTATCATAATTTTTAGTAGTGTTAAATACATTGTTTAGTTCGGTTATAGAATGCGACACAATTTGCATCCATCGTAGCGTATTCTCTATAGGTTTTCCAACCATTATGGTAGGAATGGCAAGATGAGTGGGGTTTCAGAGGTTCACTGACATGATTAAAACAAGTAGTTTTTTTTTGTAGGAGTCTGTTACTCGGGTTGGGTTGACGCGAAACACCTTTGTTCTATAACACTCTTTTATGAACATAGTGTCTCAAATATGATTACTTATCTCTTCGAATTACAAAAAACGATAAGGTAGACTGCTAGCAGTTATTGTCATTTTGGGATAAGTAGGGGAAACGGAAAAAGTCCTTGGATTCATGTTGTTATCTATTCTCCCTAATATGCACCTTCATCATAGCATTTTCTTTATAAGTGGGATTGTTACTATAAACTATTTTGTTAAACTCTCGGGTAGATCGTCATTTTGTCACATTTACTAACAGGATGTCAACCATCCAATACATTATACTTAAAACTTGGATGTAGATGTTAATTTCATCCAATAACTATAAATCTCGAACCAAATACAGCTACATTAGCTAGTAAAATTCTGCTTCTTTGATTCATGCAGATTTTTTTTTTTTTTTTTTTTTTTTTTTTAATGTAACTAGGCCAAAAATTTTATGATTTTTGACAATAATTTTTAGCTAAAAAAATATATTGTATAATTTTGATGACTGATAGTTCACTTATAATAAAGTCAACAACATATATAGAAAACGATAAAAACTAATTAATAATAAAGTCAACAACATATATAGAAAACGATAAAAACTAATTAAAATGACAAAAAAGTTGTCAATCTTACATTAATTGGGACCTTCCCACTGTATACACAACAAGAAGATAACAACATAATGTTAATTTCAACTTATTGAATGGCTTATACGGCAAGTATATTAGCAAGCAAAATTTCATTTCTCTAATTGATGTGGGATTGAAAAGTTAAAACAAGTTTCACAAAAGTAACGCCATGAAAAAGTTGCTCTAACCGATGTGGGATATAACACACTTTGTTGCCGTAATCATTGATTACATATGTTCTCTTCTCTTATCAAGCTAAAGAAAATTAATTCCAAACTCGAATACGGTTATTCAATGACAATGCAACCAGAGTTTGATATCCTCCGTGATTCTAGTTTTAGTTTTACTTATACCGAAGCCAATCGAAAGCATGTATAGATTTATCTTGGATATGACTGTCGGGTATATAATATCTGATGCACCAACTTGCTATGTTGTGAAAATGTGAGATGAGAGATTGTAGAGGGTTGCGAAAAGCGACTAAGATTGATATTGATCAGCTTGAGTCTTAAGAGTGTGCTAATAAGTATTTGTTTTCTTGTATTCATTTTGCGTTTTTAGTGTATGTGAAGATCTACAACATGACAAATGGAATGCATTTGCGTTGATAGTTTTGCTTTCTTCAGTGGTTTATTTTCGGATCCTTTATGGCTAGTTTTAGTTTTCTTTAAAGCTTCTAAGGGCTCGGGATATGTAGAGATTTGGTCTTCATTATAACGTTCACTTCGTTTTTCCCTCGCAGCCATACTACACTTTCCTTAACGTTATTGTGCCCAGACATTATTCGTTGTTATTTTCCTTCAAGTGATTATTCCTACATGCTTTTTGCTTGCTTCTTTGTTTTGGCAAAAAGTTTAATTCACCTTTATTAATTTGTAACTAATTTAAGGGATTCAAAGTTCTAAGTTTCTAACATTCTGTGAATGGCTTACCAAGTATTTATAGAATTATTGTAATACCCGGCCCAAAATAAAAGAGAAAATAAGCCCACAAACATATTTTTCTTTTACTACTCATATGACCAAAAATCCCATAGCAATAAAAATATGTTGTATAATTTTGATGAGCGTTAGTTCGTTTATAATAAGGTCAATTATAAGCAACGATAGATTTATCAAGCTAACAAGGTATATAGAAAAAGATAAACTATTTAAAATGAAAAAAAGTTGTTAACTTTCTTCAAAACGATAAAAACAGCCTGACATCACGAGTTAAAAATGTTGGCACAATTAACAAATCCTTTGTGGTATTTACTTCATAATGATAAAAAGTTGGGAATTTATATTAATCGGTGGGTGATGATGATGTTGCTATTTTTTATCATTTAATAGCACCCGACATCATGTACCAACAATTAACATAACACTAATCTCAAAGTATGTGAACCAAATATACCACTGTATATGACCAATCAAAATTTGTTTTCTTAAACCCATGTGGGATTGAATACCTGGTTTTCAGAGATGTAATTAGGAACAAAGTTGTTCTCCCGACACAACACATTGTTACTCCTCTAAAGCTATGAGAAAAGTAACAAAGTTGTCGTCAGACACAACACATTGTTACTCTTCTAAAGCTATGAGAAAATTGATGCCCAACTCAAATACGTATTTTTAATAGTTCCTAACACATTATGTGGGAAGAGATATTGTAAAGGGTTGCGTAGAGCGGTTTTGTTTAATATTCAACTAATCTCTGAAGAGAGTAATAAGTATTTGTCGTTACTTCAACCAACATAGCAATTGATAACCATAAGGCAAATTACCATACACTAAACTTGAATAGTCCCAAAACCTTCCAATATTATAAATCTCGAACCATATACAACTACATTAGCTAGTAAAATTCTGCTTCTTTGATTCATGTGACCCTAAAATCCTTTCTTTTCTATTTTTTCTTCTTCTTTTTTTAAAAAAAAAAAAAAAAAGGCAACCAAGCCAAACTTTTCTTTTGAAGCTATTAAAAATTTGATAATCAAACACATGTATTTAGTAGCAATGTGATTTGAGTTGGATTTTACGCACAACACAATTTATTCCAAAGATAAATGCTTAGAAAAACTATTGTATAATTTTGATGAGTGTTAGTTCGTTTATATTTATAATTAAGTATAATATAAGCAATGTCAGATTTATCACAAGCTGACACCATATACTAAAACAGATGAGTTTGTCATAACCTAACATCATATATACTGATTTAAATGACAAAAAGTTGTAAATTTACAATAATTGTCATCATCGCGTAACACATATCATTGGTCTCAATTCATGCAGATATGGGCAACACAAAGATAATAGCATAATGTTAAATTGAACTTCTTACAATCTTAATCATCCAAAGTATATAAAGAAGCAAAACTTCATTACTCCAACCAATGTGGGATTCAGAACATAAATAAGTGTCACAAAAGTAACCCCATAAAAAAGTTGCTCTAATCACATAACACCTTTTGTTGCCGAAATCATATATCATATATGCTCATGTTTTTTTTCTTCTTCTTTAATCAAGCAAGAAAATTGATACCAAAATCGAATCGATTATTTAATGACAATGCAAATGGATGGTACCTCAATCACCCAAAATTTTGGCCAAACTTATATCGTATTTTTTAGGTAGTGTTAAGACATGATATTACATTGTTTAGTTCAATCACAATTCGCATCTATTGTGGCGTATTCTTTATATGTTTTCTAACAATTATGGTAAGGTTGGCAAGATGGGTGTGGGTTTGCGGGTTGGGTAACACATTAAAACATGCACTTTTTTTTGTAGGAGTCGGTTACTCGGGTTGCCCGAAATGGATAGTTTTGTTTTTCCTATAGAATTGGACAAAATTTGTTGACTCAGGTTGGGTTGACCAACATCACTTAGTTTTTTGAACACTGGTAGTTACAGGTGCATATCACTATGTCTGATCTAGTTTTAGTTTTAATAATAATAATGCCAATTACCAGTTCGAGAAGCGGTTGAGTTTGATATTGAGCTTGAGTATCAAAAGGGTGTTAGTTAGTATTCGTTTTGTGTATATTTCTTACAACTTTACTAACTCTATATGTTGATGACATATTGCTTATGGGAAACAACATTCCAAGGTTACAAGATGTAAAATCCTATCTTGGAAGATGTTTTGCCATGAAAGATTTAGGAGAAGCTGCATATATTCCTGGAATCAAGATCTATCGAGACAAATCTAAACGATTGATTGGTTTATGTCAAAGTGCTTATATTGAGAAAATCTTGAAGAGATTTTATATGGAGAATTCCAAACGTGGAGTTATCCCAATGCAAGAGGAGCCTAAGTTGAGTAAGTCACAAGGTGTTGAGACACCTATTGCGAAAGAGCGCATGCAAAGAGTTCCTTATGCTTTGGCTATAGGATCTATTATGTATGCTTTGAGATGTACTCGTCCTGATGTTGCGTTCTCTCAGAATGTGACAAACCGATTTCAACGAATCCGGTGGCCCGGATTCTTTGTTAAGAATATTCTTAAGTATTTACGCAATACTAAGGATATGTTTCTTGTTTATGGAGGAGACGGAAAAAGAGCTCGGGTTTTTTGCTACTGCGATCTTGGATATTTGAGATGTTGATGACTTAAAATCTCGATTTGGATATGTGTTAGTTCTAAATGGAGGTGTTCTTGATTGGAAAAGCACAAAGCAAAGTACTTTGTTACTTCATCTATAGAAGCTGAGTATATAGCTGCTTGAGATGCATCTAAAGAAGCTGTATGGGTTCGAAAATTCATTTCTGGGCTTGGCATTGTTCCCACAATTGAAAAACCTATAAATACTATACCAAATCAAGACTACAGCGAAACTATACTCATGAGTCATGACTATAGCGAAAGCTAAACACAATCTGAGCCATATCAGATTTTGAATTTATCACTATAAGTCTATAACCAAACCCGTAAACCAATAATTGCTAAACGCCATAACCTTTTCGATGAAAAGACTTTAGCCAGCAGAGCGATTGATAAAGAAGAACTTCGATATTGAACTAGTGGTGTTTCTATACAATGAAAATGAAATGAAAAATTCGGCGGGAAAATCAGTTGTGTTCTGTTCTTGCTTGTTTGACCATTTATCTTGACAAACGTTCTTTTTCTAATACTGTTTTCTTCTCTTATCAAGTTAGGGAAAATCGATACAAAACTCGAATACGATTATTTAGTGACAATGCAATTTGAGTGTCGTGTGCGTTGGCCCAGCACGCCCTGACCCAAATTTAGGCATGATCATCTCATTAGTAACATTGATTTTCAGTAGGCAATTTACCTGAGAATTCCTTACACACGTCATCCCGTTGTTAACCCCGAAGTATTTTTTTTTTAACCCAAAATGCCCGAAACTAAGTGACGACATTTTACCTTACTGTTTATATGATTTTCTTTTGTCAATTTGTGAGATATTGATATTTTATGATTTTTTCTGTAACTGATAGGATAACGTGCTATGATGCAACCATCTAAATTTTTTTGTGAAACTATTTTTTCGTTTGAAGTTTCATAGGTATTTTTTTGCTAATGGAACAATTGTTGTGTAAGAATAGTTCACAACCAAATGGACAATTGTTGTAAATCATGTCTAGGACAATGCTTCTTAATCAAGTTAATTTCATAAGACGATTATTTACATGTTTTGCCTATCGCACGTCTCAAGGTAAATACGCTACGACATGATCACACCAAATGACCTCCAACAACATAACATTTACTTCAACCAATTAACTATTCTGCTTCTTTGATCCATGTTTTCTTCTAAAGGCATAGAAGTTTGATACTAATCTCAAAGGTATTTAGTGGCAACGCAATTGGATAATTTTTTATGAGTGTTAGTTCGTTTATAATAAGGTCAATTATAAGCAGCAATTTAACCCGAAATAAATTGTAAGAAAGTTTAGTTAAAACTACATTGTGATGAGTGTTAGTTCGTTCATAATAAGGTTAATTATAAGCAATAATAGTATTTCAAGCTAGAAAATGATAAACTATATAAAATGAAAAAATGTTGTAACTTATGTTAATTATTATCCATAATCCCTCAATTCTGTTATCTCATTTTAACAGGTATTAAAGTATTAAAGATAAAAATATAATATAAATTTCAACATATATGTGCTTTACATACTAAGGTATATAAGGAAGCAAAATTTCATTCTTCTAACCAATGTGGGATACAAAACTTAAAACAAGTTTCACAAATGTAACCTCATTAGAAAGGTGCTCTAAAGAAATAACACCTTTGTTGCGAAATCGTATATTACATATGTGCTCTTCTCTTATCAAGCTAGAGAAAGTGATACTAAACTCGAATATGGTTATATTATGACAATGCAACTGGAGTTGCATATCCTCCAAAGATGGTACCTCAATCACCTAAAAAAGTTGGTCCAACATATATCATATCGTTTTGATTTAGTTATAGTTTTACTTATACCATAGCCAATTACCAATTGCATATGTTGTTGGCTGCGAGAAGCGGTTGAGTTTGATATTGAGCTTGAGTCTAAAGAGGGTGTTAATTAGTATTCGTTTTGTATATATTCCTTACAATTTTATTGGTCATTTTCTATTGAGTTATAAAAAGGTTACGTACTCATTTTTCGTGGCATTTGTATGAAAAATGGAATGCATTTGTATTTATAGTTCTGCTTTTGCATTGGTTTGTTTTTGGATCCTTTAAGGCTAGTTTATGTTTCCTTAAAGGCTTCTAAGTGTTCAGGATATGATATTAAAATGGGTCTTCTATATCAAGTTCACTAATTTTATCCTTCGCACATGACGACACAAGTATCATGAGTCCCAACCCATATCTTGGTGGAAATTTAATCGTGAACAATACTAGCTTAGGGCTATGTCCTATTTTTTAGGTTGTGTTATGATACATTGTTTAGTTTAGCTATAGTATGCGACATAATTTGCATCCATAGTGTACTCTCCATAGGTTTTAAACTGGTAGTTATTTGTAGGAGTCAGATACTCGGTTTGGGTTGACCCGAAATAGATAGTTTTTTTCTTTTAAGTTTGGATAAAAATTACTGACTCAGGTTGGTTGACCAACATCACTTAGTTTTTAAACACTGGTATATAGTATTTTACAAATGCATACAACCGCTATGTCTAAAATAGTACGAGAAACTGAGTATAAAACATTGGCACATAAATTTTGGTCAAAGTCATGAATTCCCTTAAGGTATCAACTTCAACCTGAGAAAAAGTTGAGAGCATATATGAACTGCTGAGTTTGGTATGACCAACAGCACTTATAAGTGGCAAAATGAGTGAGTCGAATCATTGGTCTAAACGGGTCATTAGGAACATGGGTCTAAATGGATCCGGGTCAAAGCTTGAGAAACTTGAAAAAATCAAGGTACAACCATTGTTGTTTGATATAATTGGGGATATAATAACACAAGCACCAATCGCATATAAATGGGTGCAAAAAGAGGCTGAGTTTTGATATTTACCAGTTGTTTCTCCAGAAATCAGCAAGTGAAAGGAAGAACCTTTTTTCTTTTTGTCTTTTTCTGAACTATATGATTGGAGAATGAATGATTTGTTATTGGATACAAAAAAGAACTTGGAATTAGAACCAGTGGTGCATCTATACAATGAAAATGAAATGAAAAATTGGGCGGGAAATCTGTTGTGTTCTGTTCTTGCTTGTTTGACCATTTATCTTAACTTTCAATTATGAAACTATACTCATTAGTCCTGACTATACCGAAAACTAAACACAATCTGAGGCATATTCGATTTCTAATTAATCACTATAACCAAACCCGTAAAGCGATAATTGCTAACCCTATAACACTTTCAATCAAAAAACTTCAACTAGCAGAACAATTAACTCAAACTACCATACACCAAACTTGAATAGTCCCTAAAACCTTCCAAGATTAGAGTTAAAAAACCACTATAATATACAGCACCTGAACTTCAATATATATGTATACAAAGATAGACTATCTAAAAGGATACAAAAAAGTTGTTAATTTAGATTACGTGTTGTATGCACCGTTTCCTACGGTACGCGAAACATGAAGACAATTAATCACTATAACCAAACCCGTAAAGCAATAATTGCTAACCCTATAACACTTTCAATCAAAAAACTTCAACTAGCAGAACAATTAACTCAAACTACCATACACCAAACTTGAATAGTCTCTAAAACCTTCCAAGATTAGAGTTAAAAAACCACTATAATATACAGCACCTGAACTTCAATATATATGTATACTAGCTTATAGTGGTGGAAGAGGTGAACATGAGGTTTGAGAATACTCTCTACGGATACTTCCTTGGTCAACGCCTTGCTTTTCCGGTTGTTGACTATTATGTTCATAATCACATTGGGAGTATGGTTTACAAAGGTTATGATGAGCAGCTAAAGATTCTTCTTCTTCAAGTTTAATTAGAAAAAAGGCGTCGATGATGTTCTTGATAATGGTCCTTGGTTGATTCGTAATGTTCCTATTATTCTTAAACCATGGACATTGAACACCAACTTGCTTAAAGAGGATTTGACTAACATTCGGTGTGGGTTAAATTCCATGATGTTCCTTTAGCTATGTTTTCGATGGCGGGCTTAGTCTTCTTGCTACATTGATTGAGTACGCCCAAAAGGTTAGATGCTTTTACTAGTCAAATGTGCAAAGAATCTTGGGGTCGTAGTAGTTTTGCTAGGTGTATGATTGATGTGAAATCGGATGAGGTTCTTAGGACAGACCTCTTTGTTGAGATTCGTTTACTTGATAGTGCGGGTTCGACTATTGAGAAGATCCGGGTTGAATATGAATGGAAACCGCCTAGATGTGTGAAATGTCGGGTATTTGGACATACTTTGGTGGATTGTCCTAAGGTTGTGATTTGTTGCTCAACCTCATATGAGCGTCGATGATGGTTTTCGATGTTAACAATAAGAAGAAGGGAAAGCAAGTTGGGCGAATCCGGGTAGAGGAGGTTCTACTAAATCGTGGTGGGCAAGCATTTTGAATATAGGCCAAAAGCCTCCTCGGAACCCAAGAAAGTAAATGTCGGTGAAGATGGCTTACGATGTGGCTAATACAGTGGAACCGGGATCACTACGTCTAATCGGTTTGATGCTCTTAATATGGACGATACGAGATGTGGATCTTGGTCGTACAATGGAGGTTAATGAGGTTGAGTTGACTAAGGCGGTTATACATCACATGTACCGCTTGTGAGTGATTCAATGGGAACAATGGATGTTGGTTCTACTCCCATAGTTGAGAAAATTGGTAAGCTTGAAAAGCTAATTATTGATGGAAAGCTACTCTTGTGGATGATGATGGTCAACCTATTCGTCTACTTCTTACACTAAGAGAGTTAACCCTTTTCTAAAGTGGGAGAGATTGAGGTGTCGATTACGAAGATGAGGTTGTTGCTAACCCATTTGATGAGTTTGCTAATATATTTGGTGGTGGACAAGAGTTTGAAGATGAGTATGATGACTATGACTTGATGACTATGCGAAAGCAGGTTCGTGATCTTCGTGGAATTTGGATGCCTTTAATGCCATGTATGGCACAAAGTTTCAAGGTCCTAGGAAGTAATTTTATTTCGTTGTGGCATATGTTATCATTTGAGTAGTGGTTTGTTTTCTAGTTTAGAAAATAGGAAGTATCTTGTTATGTAAGCTTTATGCCTATGTAATGGGCTGAGATATGGGATTTCACTCATATCCATTGTACTTAAACGTTTATTTGGTTAATATATTTACCAGGGTGCAGGATTACTCCCCTTTACCCAAAAGCTTATAGACCCGTGGATTCACGGGGTTTTAAAAGAAATTATGCATTAGGATGTTAAGTGTGCGGATAAAGTAATAAACAACAACAAAAGTAAACATGTTCCAATATAATAAACGTCCATGAATCGTCGCGTATAAATTTGATGTTTAGTGTGCGGATAAAGTAATAAAAACAACAACGTAAACATGTTCCGATATAATAAACGTCCATGAATCGTTGCCTATAAAATTGATGTGCTTCACAAGCAAATGTATTCTAGTGGCGTAGATGAAGTGCTAAGGCGGTGTCCATTCCGTGTGAACCTAATAAGTTACAAAATATATTAAAAGTGTAAGTAAAAGATTTTGTGATTTATAATCAAAGGATGAACTTAAGAAATAACATAAATGATACCATATGTATATTGTAGATACCTCTTGAATCTTGATCAAAGACCTTGGAGCACTTCTTTGTAACCCGGTGCTGGTTCTTCATGTATTTTGGTAACTACTATATGGCTTTCTTATGACTCAGTCAATAACATGGGGTATCTCATGAATTACTTATGTCGACCATTGTGGTCGAAGCGCTTATCATTTGTGTTTTCAACTGCTTATGTTTTAGTTTTTACGTGCGAAGCGCTTATCGATCGACCGTTGTGGTTAGGACGGTCGATAAATACTATCTTATGTTATGTTATTAAAGCGATGACTCCGGAAATTATAGACCCGTTAAATTCACGGGTTTTAAAGAAATGATAGACACGAATTCCTCATTAGCTTATAGACCCGTTAAATTCACGGGTTTTTAAAGAAATGATTTATTACTCTAAGAAGTTGATTGTGTGAATAAAGTAATAAACAATAATGAACGATATAAGTTTCATTTTTATTTAATTGAATAAAAAATAATAAGTCAACAATACTATAAACAATTGTGGAATCACGGGGATCTTGAAAGGAATTATTCATTAAGGAGTTACATGTGTGAATAAATTAACAAACAACAATGAACGTAAATAAGTTCCATTGTTTTTGAAAGAAATAATAAGTAATATGTTAATGTTTGATAAACAATTTGGTTTGTAACTATTAAGATAATAAATATGCATGTATCGCCTTCTCCAATTGATAGATAGTCTTGAAGAGCAAATGTATGCAATAAGGGTCTTGAATAGGCCATTTTCATTCCATAAACACCTAATCAATTAAAAAAATGTTGATAAGAATATATGTAAAGTTTAAAAAAGGTATAAGTCATTTATATACTTAAACATTGATCATAGGCGTTGAAGTGGATACATATATATTCAACATGTTTTCTTCATTTTCAATAAGCATTACACTAAATAAAGACTCTTAGCACAAACACAAAAGAATTGACTATCAAGGAAACCGTCTAACGTGATTCAAAAAACTTGTTAGACATCACAAATATGACATGCAAACATTTATAGGCAACACACTTCAAAACATTTTTAAGTGTATATGTCTAGCGAATGGGAATTCAATTTTGCAACTTGCACTAATCAAGAAGGAAGATAAAAGCCTTCATAGACATCAAACGATGCAAATGCAACCAAAACATAATCCTTAAAGTGCATAACTGCACAAGTATAACTCATAGGCACGTTATTAATGCAAAATTTAGATTAACCTCGTCACTATGTAAAGTTCGTATAGAAAAGAACATATAGAAAGAAATGGAAGACTAACCTTAGACAGTTTCGTAAATGGATCTTAAGCGGGGCATGGCCCTTACGGGTTGGAATGACCCACAAACACATTCTAATACATAAAATAAGATATTTATATATTGAAATCATTCTGATGGTTGTAAGCATTGGGACTCTTTCAATCCCCTTGACAACTTTCATTTATAGCCGCACTTTAAGTACATATTTTGGGTCATTTGAGATTAAATCTCTAACCATTATACAAAATGGGTCAAAATTTGTTACCTCGGTGAAATGTCTTAACATTATTAGAAGAGTATAGACATCAATAAACACATTTTCATATATCACAATTCAAGTTTGAAGCAACAAATCAGGATGATACATTCTTAAGTAGACAAAGACATACTAACATCATGAATTTGTTTAAATAGTTAGCGATACATGAACAATCTCAAGATATGAAAGCAAGTAAAGAATATATGTAAGCATATTTATATACCATCTGACAAGACTTGAAAGCAAGTAAAGAATATATGATTTTCTTGATCCTGAATTGTTGCTGACGCCGGCAATTAGCAGTACGAAGCCAATGATTAGTGTCATCCTGATACAAGGTTAATGTATCAGGTACAATACTTTTATTAACAATTGGTTAGGGTAATATGCAAATATAGTTACCATGATAGGATGAGTGAAGTCATGGCAAATTGCTTGTTAGATGTGGCGCGGTCTAGTTCTGGTCTAGAATATACATGGCAGCCGACTTACCAATTGCAATGGTGTGAGCAAATACCAAAAGCATCACAGCTACAAATCCGAGCTTAAATGCTTGATAACTTGGATCGCGACATTGAAGGACCCACAATCTTAGATTCTTTACCTGTATAAATACCAACATTGAAATTACATACAGAGATGTTATAGATCAGAACCTTAGGTTCCCTTTATTAGTATTACAATGTAAAGTGAATAACTATTGAAGGAAGTTACACTAATTTGGACATTATTAGATGAAAAATTGCAACATAACTCATTCAATTTAAACTGATATGAGTTCTGCAAGCTAATATCCATTTTCATAATTCCAAATCACAGTTATAAATCATTATCTTAAAGTTGATACCGTAAGATGTCTATCTTAAGTCTTTGTTGTTATATTTTTGAGAAGACTGTTTGCAGAGGAGTTCATCACGTAAAATCCAACCTGGACCTAAAGGAAGCACCACACTAACTCAAGTATAAATCATTAACTGCAAGACGATTAAAAATATTCTTGACATGTGGGACCTATGATCTAAAAATCAGTTCCAAAGTCGTGGGCCACTTTTCTCATTCCCTTAAAGCATAACAACAAAACTCCATATAAGAACTAACATAATTAAATAAAACTAAGTTTTAAAGAGCCAAGCAACAATTATTGATGTATGCACTGCAACAGCAACTTCATACTCAAATTGCAAAGGGCTTTTTGTGGTTTTTATTGTAACTACTATAGGAGTGCTTGGGTTGCTTACTGGAAATCATGCGCAAAAAGATTATGTTTTGGATTGCTCAGTGAAACTACTTTTAAAGATGCAAAAAGGTATTTATATAAGATACACAACCATTTAATGAAATAAAACACATCTAAGATAACTACAGTTAGTTAACAATCCCTTAATAAGCACCATTACTAATCCCAACAGCCTCTATAAACATACAAAAACAAAAAAACCAAGGTTTCTATTTTACCTGTTAGTGTTACTATTCCTTTTCGCACGTCTTCAATTCCTTTTCATCTTCCTGCTACACAATACATAATTTAAGTCAACAAATAACAACTAAATTCTGCAAATCTAATAACAAATGAGACCAAAAAACAAATAATTACATGGAATATAAAGAATAAAGTGTCATTCAAAGATTTTATGTCAACAACAATGTTTATGAATTCAAGTCAGCTTGAGAACTGAAAAAAAGCACAAAGTATTTATACAAATATTACGTATAATATTTGTATGAAATGCTCAATTGTAAACCAATTAAGTTGTGAATGATGTTAGTGTTACAAATTTTAAATAGGTGATTCTTTACTTAATAAGTTGTTCCTCGAGTTAGATACACCTTACCTAGGATAAATGGCTTTGTTGAATAAACAGAACAATGGAAAAATGAGTACGAAAAGAAGGTTGAGATCAAAACCTCAAATTTTCCGTTCGCTTCAAGCAAAAGAGGAACAATTTCCTCTGCTACATGAACACTTGTTTCTTTCCTTTTGTTCCACCATCTTGTTATTGCTTCGGTGTGGCTACAACACAAAAGTAGCATAAGAAAGTCAAAACGGATCATTGTGTTAGTACAGGTCCAGTTCTACTTATTTGACCCACACGATATTTTTCACTATTCTCGCAACTTTTACTCTAATTGAGCATTCATAAAACCTGATATTTTTCACTATTCTCTTCAACTTTTACTCTATTCTCAGAAGAAGGTGCACCTCGGAGAGTACTTATTTATTTATTTTTTTATCAAGATGTACATGTACAATATCACTTTTAGGCGATGCCTTAGTGAGCAGAACATAATATAGTCAACATTCTAAAGGATTCATTGTATGCTTAGAAAATTTATGTCATATATTAGGGGGATAGAGAGAGCGTTGAGAGTTCTTCAACCATTGAATTAAATCCAATGGTAAAGATTAAAAGAGAGTCTTTTAATCTTGACCATTGAATTTAATCCAATGGTTGAAAAACTCCCAACTTCACTCAAGTAATGGGAGAGGATCCTAACCCGTTAAAATATGGGTGTGTTTGCTAAAAGTAGCATCGAGATGTGAGAAGTAATCACAGCTCATTGCTCACCGCGTCTTAAATATGCATTGAAAAATTAGCCTTCCTAAAAATTAGCCAAAGTTCACCACTCTTTTATCAAACGACTAATAAAATATGAAATGCTCATTGCTCAACACCCAAAAACTCCTCACCGCTCCACCCAAACATACCCATAAAGTTTGCTACTACTTAAACTACTAAAGTTTTAAGAACATATATACACAACATCAAAAACAACATATATACGTATATGTGCATAACACTTTCACATGTATTTAAAGAAATTATTAAACACGTCATATGTGCATTACACTTATTGTAACAGAAAGGTTTACTATTACAAACATTTTTTGTTATACGTAAAATGCTCATAACACTTGTTAAAACATTTATTGTAATCCTTATTATATCTATTACTTCCTAAAGATTATTAAAACTCAAGCAGCGAAGGCACAACCAAACACCATTTTCCCAGGCTAACAGCACGTTTAGTAATGCTTATTAACTCGTATTGATTATTCAATATCACATAATCACTTTCAAAATACGCATCCAAACACCCTCTTAGTGGGTTAAAATCTAGCTTGAATAACTTTAAACTTTCGACCTACACATAAATTTAAAAGAAAGCAGACAATTCACACTTTATCAATCGAAATGGAACAAAAATTTTTAATGTTTGTGCGTTTATCAACAATCCAACAAATGCATTAGCTTTAGGCTACTCCGGAAAAAAAATTAGATTCGCAAATACTTTTAATCCAGAAATCATTATCTGCGCCATGGAAATCAACTTCAATCCTGAAACATCCAACGAACAAACCATTGAAACTACAGTTAAATTTGTTGTGCATAAAACACGGTATAGGAGTTACCCAGTAAACATGTCACTATGTAACAAAACTTGTATCAACCATCAACAAAATTTAAAGAGCTGGGAACAATGAACATTAAAGGATATTATAAGATATGTTGCTTACCTCATTTATCATTTCACAATGGATGAGGATCCACAAATTTACTTGTTTATGATATTTGATCAAGCTCTTTCTGCAAAACAAATTATAGCATCATCATCATCATATTAATTTAATCTAACAAATATAAGAGTAATTTGCACAAACCAAAAACCAATCCAAAAATTAGGGTTTATGATTGATTGTACGAATCAATAACATAATATAAAACCGTATGTTATTTTTGGATGTTTATTTGAATTGGACGGAATTAATTGTATTAATTGTATAGATGTAACTGATTGAATGGTATTGAATGACTTGAAATTTTGAGTGTTGAAGAAGCTTTGATTTTCTCTATTTTTTTATGTGTGTTCAATAAAATAAGTATTGTATAGGAGTTGTACATTCCAAATACTTCGACCAATCACATTTGAGACACATCAGCAAATTTATTACATAGTGTGCTTCAATGGTACAAAACTCTTGTTTATTATATTAGATAGATAAAGATAGACAATCTAAAAGGATACAAAAAAGTTGTTAATTTAGATTACATGTTGTATGCATCGTTTCCTACGGTACGCGAAACATGAAGACAACAATGTAATCTTTATTTCAACTTGTCATAGTTTCAAACACCCTAAGTATGTAAGGAAGCAAAATTTCATTCATTTAACCAATGTGGGATTCAAACCTTAGAACAAGTCTCACACAACTAGCCCATAAAAAGTTGCTCTAACCTTTTGTTTCCGTAATCATATACTATTACATATGTTCCTTTCACAGTTTTTTTTCTTCTCTTATCGAACTATAGAATATTGATACCAAACTCGAATATGGTTATTTAGTGACAATGCAATTGGAGTTGGATAGCCTCCATGGGTAGTACCTCTATTACCAAAACATTTGGTTAAACTTATATCGTATTGTTTTGATTTAGTTTTCTTTTTTACTTATAGTATAGTCAATTACCAGTTGCATATTCATTGCGAAAGGCGGTTGAGTTTGATATTGAGCTTGTTTCTCAAGAGTCTGTTTATTTGTATTCGTTTTGTGTATATTCCTTACCCCTTTACTGGTCATTTTCTATCGAGTTATAAAAGGTGACATTCATATTTTGTTCCTAAGGTGCGTGTAGTCGAACTACAATGAAACAATACTCATGAGTCATGACTATACCGAAAACTAAACACATTTTGAGCCGTATCTAATTTTGATTTTATCATTATAACCAAACCCGTAAACCAATAATTGCTCAACCCCATAACCCTTCCGATCAAAAGACTTCAACAAACAGAGCAATTGATAATCATAACGCAAAGTACCATACATCAAACTTGAATTGCCCCTAAACTTCAATAATCCAATATCATAAATCACGAAACATATACACCTACATTAGGTAGTAGTTTACCGCTTTTTTATTAAAAAGGTAATACAACCAAAATTTGTTGTAATTTTTTTTTTTCTTTTTCTTTTTTGAAGTTATTAGAAATTTAATACCAAACTCAAACACAAGTACTTAGTGGCAATGTGGTTGAAGCTGGATATCACCCGCAACACATTTTATTCGGAAGATATATGCTAAGAAAAAGTTATTGCATAATTTTGATGAGTGTTAGTTCATTTATATTTATAACTAAGTCAATTATAAGCAATATTAGATTTAGCATACGCTTATATAGAAAAAGGTAGACTACTTAAAATGTCAAAAGGCTGTTAAATTACAATAATAGTTATATGCGTGTCACACATACAGTTGGTCTCAAGTCGTTAATGGTATATGAAACACCAAAGACACTAACATAATGTGTATTACAACTTATCTCTATAAGGAAGCAAAATCTCATGTCTTCAACCAATGTATTCAAAGTGTTATTTTCCGTAATATAGGCAATTGCATATATATGTTCTTTTCACACACTTATTTTTTTCCTTTTCGTATCAAGCTAGAGAAAATTGATATCGAACTCGAATATGATAATTTAGTGACATTGCAATCGGAATTGGATATCTTCCATGTCTAGTACCTCAATCACCCAAAAATTTGGCCAAATTTATATCGTATCAATTTGATTTAATTTTAGTTTTATGCTAAAGCCAATTACCAATTGCATATGTTGTTGGTTGCGAGAAGCGTTTGAATTTGATATTGAGCTTCAGTCGCGTTAAGTATAGTGGGCTTTCAATAAATTGGTGCCCCCTTAAAATCTGGTGCCCTATGCGTCGACCCGGCCTGCCCTGGCCCGAATCCGGGCATGATCATCTCATTAGTAACATTGGGAATTCCTTATCCACGTCATCCCGTTGTCAACCCCGAAGTAATTTTTTTACCCAAAATACCCAAAACTAAGTGACGATATTCTACCTTACTGCCTATATGATTTTTTTTGTATTATTATTATTATTATTTTTTTGTGTCAATTTGTGAGAAATTGATATTTTTATGATTTTCTCTGTTTACTGATAGGATAATGTGCTAGGATGCCAGCATCTTAAACTTTTTGTGAAACTATTTTCTAGTTTGAAGTTTCATTGGTATTTTTTTACTAATGGAATGGTATCTCACGTTGTGTAAGAATAGTTGACAACCAAATGGACAATTGTTGTAAATTATGTCTAGGATAATGGTTCTTAATCAAGTTAATTTCATAAGACGATTATTTACATGTTTTATTAATCGCACGTCTCAAGGTAAATACGCTACGACATACTTTTGTATGTGTTTAGTGACTCTCGGAAGTTAGAACCACTTGCCTTCACAAAGGGTCACTATGAAGATGATCACACCAAATGACCTCCAACAACATAACATGTACTTCAACCAATCAACGATCATGCTTCTTTGATCCATGTTTTCTTCTAAAGGCTATTAGAAGTTTGATACTAATCTCAAAGGTATTTAGTGGCAACACAATTGGATAATTTTGATGAGTGTTAGTTCGTTTATAATAAGGTCAATTATAAGCAATAAAAATATATTGTAAGAAAGTTTAGTTAAAACTACATTGTGAAGAGTGTTAGTTCGTTCATAATAAGGTTAATTATAAGCGATAATATTATTTCAAGCTAGAAAAAAGATAAACTATATAAAATGAAAAAAATGTTTTAACTTATATTAATTATTATCCATAATCCTCTCAATCCCGTTATCTCATTTTAACAGGTATTAAAGTATTAATGATAACAATATAAGGAAGCAAAATTTCGTTCTTCTAACCAATGTGGGATACAAAACTTAAAACAAGTTTCACAAATGTAACCTCATTAGAAAGTTGCTCTAAAGACATAACACCTTTAGTTGCCAAAATCGTATATTATATATGTGCTCTTCTCTTATCAAGCTAGAGAAAGTGATACTAAACTCAAATATGGTTATATAATGACAATGCAGCCGGAGTGGGATATCCTCCATGGATGGTACCTCAATCACCCAAAACTTTGTTTAACTTATATCATATCAATCTGATCTAGTTTTAGTTTTAATAATAATAATGCCAATTACCAGCTGCGAGAAGCGGTTGAGTTTGATATTGAGCTTGAGTATCAAAAGGGTGTTAGTTAGTATTTGTTTTGTGTATATTTCTTACAACTTTACTAACTATATATGTTGATGACATATTGCTTATGGGAAACAACATTCCAATGTTACAAGATGTAAAATCCTATCTTGGAAGATGTTTTGCCATGAAAGATTTAGGAGAAGCTGCATATATTCCTGGAATCAAGATCTATCGAGACAGATCTAAAAGATTGATTGGTTTATGTCAAAGTGCTTATATTGAGAAAATCTTGAAGAGATTTTATATGGAGAATTCCAAACGTGGAGTTATCCCAATGCAAGAGGAGCCTAAGTTGAGTAAGTCACAAGGTGTTGAGACACCTATTGCGAAAGAGCGCATGCAAAGAGTTCCTTATGCTTTGGCTATAGGATCTATTATGTATGCTTTGAGATGTACTCGTCCTGATGTTGCGTTCTCTCAAAATGTGACAAGCCGATTTCAATGAATCGGTGAACTTTCTTTGAATGCTGTTAAGAATATTCTTAAGTATTTACGTAATACTAAGGATATGTTTACGGTTTATGGAGGAGAGCGGAAAAAGAGCTCGGTATTTTTGCTACACTGATCTTTGGATATTTGTGAGATGTTGATGACTTAAAATCTCGGTGGATATGTGTTCGTTCTAAATGGAGGTGTTCTTTGATTGGAAAAGCACAAAGCAAAGTATTTTGTTACTTCATCTATAGAAAGTGAGTATATAGTGTTTGAGATGCATCTAAAGAAGTGTATGGGTTCGAAAATTCATTTCTGGGCTTGGCATTGTTCCCACAATTCAAAAACCTATAAATATGTATTATAATAACACTGGAGCCAATACTATAGCTAATGAAAGCGGAATCACCAAGTGTGCTAGACATTATCATGCAAAAGTTCATTATCTTCGAGAGACCATTGAGATGTGTGACGTGAAGATATCAATGGTTCATACATATGACAACCTAGCAGATCCATTTACGAAAGCTTTAGCGTATCCTAAGCATTTTAAATTGACTATAGGTATAGGTTTAATACTAGCTAGTAGTCTCATGTAAATTTGTGTGTTAATTAGTATTTGGATAATTTTGGAGTTGTAAGACAGTTATTATTTCTGATAAATAAAGATACGAGGTATTTGTTATTTCATTCATATAATCTGTTATTCCATATTTGCATGTTTAATCCATGAAATGATTTCTCATTCTAAATATATCCGTTGTCGGTTAACAATATGGGAATATTGTTATGTAAGGCAAATGTGAGTGTTGGTTATATTCTAACTAGGGGTGGAAACGAGCCGAGCCGCTCGTGAAAAGCTCGAGATCGGATCGGTAAAAGCTCGAGCAGCCGAGCCTAAGCGAGCTCGAGCCGAGCTCGAGCCTAAGTTTGGGCTCATTTAATAATCGAGCTCGAGGCCGAGCTCTATACAAAGGCTCGTTTAGGCTCATGAGCCTAAGCGAGCCTTAGAAATATACGTATATATATTTTCTATACATATAACCGTGTTAACAAGCTCGAGCCTTGTGTTAACGAGTCGAGCTTTGTGTTAACGAGTCGAGCTCGAGCCGAGCTCGAGCTTGTGAAAATTTCACGAGCGAGGCTCGAGCTCAAAATGTGAGGCTCGAAGCGAGCTCGAGCTCGAGCTCGAGCTTTATATATAAGCAGCCGAGCTCGAGCCTAAACGAGCTCGAGCTCGGCTCGGCTCGTTTTCACCCCTAATTCTAACGAGAATGTGGATTGTTCCCGCCAAACTCACGAGAGATGCATATTATTTACCCCACCTTTCAAACTTTTACTTTTGGATCCTTGTCATAAGTAAAATATTGAAAATGGTTTGTTAAAGTCGTCCTTAGACATGAGATACAAGCAAGTTCTGTTATGTGTGGATATCACTTTTGTTAGTATAAGCCAAACACTATCCTGAATAAGGTAGTTATAAAAGCTATATTTCGTAGTGATGTGAAGCAACATCCACAACACTTGTAGTCGATAAAGGATTTGTTACTCCACTTGATATGTGCAGAAAGATACCACGGCGCCTCTCCAGATTTAATCAGATAATTGTTTGGCCAAACCCAAAGGGTAATGCAAGATGATTCTTGATTACATTTGGTATATCTGAATTGAAATATACAACGTGATTCTATATGGTTAAACTATAAGGAATGAGTTAGGATCTATATCCATGGTTTAACGGTATCTATAACAACGGATGATTAAAGCAAGACATTGAATGACAATGATACTGAGAATTATTATGAAACTATATCTCAGACACTTTTAGTTAAATAGCAAGTGAGAGCATTGCTAGGCGTTTCCATTGTCGATTTTTGTGCTATTCGCTACTCCAACTCCCAAGTGGGAGCTGTTGGATTATGGGAGTTGATAAACACGAAAATGACTAGAAGTGTGTGAGCCTATCAGGGCATACACGTTAAACACGAGATTATGTTATGTACGTTTATACTTGAACTAATGTACGACCCGTTTGTATATTACTTGACTTGTCTTTTGTCCAACTATTTGACCCGATTACGTTAATGATGCAAGCCCAAGTTTTCGGCCAAAAAGAAGGGTGTTTGGATCGGTTAGAGTGGGTTTTGGGAATAGGAAAGAATGGTAACTTGGTGCTCAAGTTTGATCCCAAGTACACTAGGTATTGGAGGCTATATATACACCCCACCCCTAGACATTCATGCTAATGTTTTCTATCCCTAATACTCTCGAAAAAAAGTAATCGATCTATCCTAAATAATCACTATACTCGATCGGTTTTTATATAGATCGATTAGGGTTGTTTAGGTTTTGTTTCGCAAACCTTACTTGCATGTTCTTTGATTCAAGTTGTTGAGGTTTTCGATTGATTAGTTCTTGCATGTTTCCTGGTCGAACTTGATAGCCAGAATAAGGTGGTTTCAGTTTTTGTTTTATCGGACAAAAGGCATAAAACAAATCGGCAGTAGTGTCCGATATCAGGTGAAACACATTTTCTCGGGCAGTTTATGGTTCTCGGACAAAATTAAAATAAGGGTTTCTTGGTTTTCTTTGTTCGTGATTTGTTCAAGTATTCAAATGTTGATTAAACGTTCTCGACTAGATTTATCAAACGTATTCGTGGTTAAGTGTTTGTGTGTGGACTCGTAGAGGTATTCGTTTTGAATACTTGGTTTCTTGTTCGTTAATTACTTGCGGGTGACTACGAGGGTTAGTTTTCTTGATCCGTCTTATTTATTATTGTTTATTAATTATGTGTGAACCTAATTGCATAAACTAGATCCAATTCCGCTGTGTACTCGTTATGTTACTTGGTTAACTAGATCTGAAATCCCTACAATAACCAATAACATCACATCATATAAATCAGAGAATATATAAACCAGTAATAGATATGACAAAAAGTTGTTCAATTATATTAGCAATAATCTTTGTCGCACTCAAAAAGTTGTTCTAATTTTTAAACGGAATGCGAGAGACAAAGACAACAACATAATATTTGTTTTAACTTAGTAAGTATTTCCATCAAGCTATATAATGAAGCAAATTTTCATCTCTCTGACCGATGTGGGATTCAAAACATAAAACAAGTCTCACACAACACCCGAAATTTGTATCAATATCTCTAAAGACATTACACCTTTTAATGTCGTAATCATATACTCATATACGTTCACATTGTTTTCTTCTTCTTTAGTGAAGCTAGACAATTTGTTGGGATTTAAGAACCAGTTAACCATCAACCTCTACTAGTACGCAGCGGATATTGGATCTCGTTAATGCAATTATGTTAAGCACGTAATTAATAAACACATAATTAATACAATATTAATTAATTAAAAGGGATAAAAAAAAGCTAACCTTGCTTGGCAATTGATCTCTAGTAACGGAACAAGAAACCTAACGAAACCTTAAGTATCTAAAATAGATACCTCAAAGAGTATCACACACAAACCCGATTCACGTATACATTTGATTAACGCTAGTCGAGAACGTAAACAATAAAGCCAAACAACCCTTTTTACTTGGATACAAAAGCCCAGGAATCAGCAAAACCCAAGACCGGACTTGTGCTATCCGAGAACTCCAAGAAGCTGCTGAAAACAGCTTGTCTGATTCCACCCGATATCGGACACGCCTTGTCCGATATGTTTCTGCCTTCTGTCCGAGATACAAGACCACGAGCAGGAGCAGTTTCAATTCCTTATTGTTGTTGTATTGTGTCGACTAGGAGACCAGGAAATAGTAGGCAACCAATTCAACCAAACACTTCTCACTAATACAGGTTTAGAATCAACCAAACTATATAACCCTTAATCATTTTAGAGGAAAACGACCAAGAATAAAAGAGCAGGAAACCTTAATCGGTTTTAGGGATTTAGGGATGAAGTTATGCGTATGTTTTACAAGGCTAGAGGTTTGTTTATATAGTTCCACAAACCGACTCCTACATGGAGTATAATACTTGTTCGACAAGTATAAGCCCAAGCTAAAACTCCCTCCCCTCTTTGCCCGATCGTTTGGGAATGTCAAGGCCAAAGGCATTACCCAAATACGACCCAAACAGGAACCTTACAAGCCCATGGATCAAATCTGTGATCAGGTCAAACTAATGTTAAAGGGGTATGTAATATATTCAAGTATAATTACGTTCTACACGTATACTCGTGTTTATCGCGTGTGCCCTCATTGGCTCATACACGATTAGTTGTTTTGTCGTGTTTTAATACTCCCACAAACCAACAGGTCCCACTTGGGAGTTGGTGTGTCGAATGGCACACAAAACTAACAACGAAAACTCCTAGCAAACGCTTAACTCGCTTTTTAACTAAAAGTGTCTGAGAGAATAGTTTCGTAAAAGTTTCTCAGTAGCATGGTCATTCAATGTCTTGCTGTAATCATCCTTTATTATAGATACCGTTAAACCATGGATTATGGATCTCAAATCATTCCATATAGTTTAACCATTTAGAATCTCGTTATAGATTTTAATTCAGATATACTAAATGTAATCAAGAATCAACTTTTATTACTCTTTGGGTCTGGCCAGACAGTTATCGATTAAATCGGAGGCGCCATGGTATCTTCGCACATAATAAGTAGAGTAACAAATCCTTTATTGACTACAAGTGTTGTGGATCTTTGCTCACATCACTCCGAAATATAGCTTTTATAACTACCTTGTTCGGATAGCGTTTTAGTATACTTACAAAAATGATATCCACACATATGAACTTACTTGCATCTCAAGTCTAAGGACGAAGATAACAAATCATTTTCAATAGTTTACTTATGACAAGGATCCAAAAGTAAATGTTTGAAAGTTGGGGAATCCAATATGCATCTCTAGTGAATACATATGAGTTTGGCGGGAACCAATCCGAATTCTCGTTAGAATCATAACCAACACTCACATTTGCCTTATCATAACAATATTCCTATATTGTTAATCGACAATGGAAATATTTAGAATGATAAATTATTTCATGGATTAAACATAAAAATACGGAATAACAGATTATATGAATATAATAACAAATACCTCGTATCTTTATTAATCAGAAAATAATAACTGTCTTACAACCAATTTATCCAAATACTAATTAACACACAGTTTACATGAGACTACTAGAAGCTATCAAACCTATTTCTCTAGTCAATTTAGAATGCTTAGGGAAATCCAAAGCTTTCATAAATGGATCAGCTAGATTGTCATATGTGTGAACCTTTAATATCTTCACATCGCCCATTTCAATGGTCTCTCGAAGATAATGAACTTTAGCACGATAATGTCTAGCACCTTTAGTGATTCCTCTTTCATTAGCTATAGTAATGGCTCCAGTATTATCACAATACATATTTATGGGTTCTTCAATTGTGGTAAAAATGTTCAACCCATAAATGAATTTGCAAATCCATACGACCTCTTTTGATGCATCACAAGCGACAATATACTCATCTTCGATGAGATGAAGTAGCAAAGATACTTTGCTTAGTGCTTTTCAATCAACAAGCACCTCTATTTAGAACAAATACATATCCGTGATGAGATTTTAAGTCGTCAACATCATCGGATATCCAACATCGATGTAGCAAGAAACCACGAGCTCTTGTTCATCTTTCCTCCATAAATCATGATAAGGTTTTAAAGGTACCTTTTGAGGGTCGTTTAAGCCTTATTTGATCACTTTTGTATCCGTTATTGCTTAATATCGTTCCTTTTCACTTTTAGGTCTCTTGAAGATAAAATCTTTGAATGGCACTTATTTGGACGAAAATCTTGTGATTATCTGAAGAAAATGGCCAAAGTCGAATCGAGACACTCAAAGTGCTGAAAAAATAAGGTGGCGTCGGTGTTAATGTGACGCCGTCGGAGGATCTTTGTGACGGACGAAGCCAAAACTCCCATTTTCAAGTGACGGCGTCAAGTTATAAAAGAGTAGCCGTCACAACTCGACGGCCTAGATGTAATCCGCACGGCGTCGAAGTCAAGAGGACGGCGTCACAAGCATAAGGTGACGCCGTCGCAAGTCTAACGTGGCCAAGGCGAAACCCTAATGACGGCGACACGGCGTCACAAAACATAAGGTGGCGCCGTCGCATATGTAATATTATATATAGAATCCGAATTTTTCGATTATTTAGTGTGTAGTCTTTTGGAGTAAAAACCTAAACCGAACCAAGGCTGTCTTGTACAGTATTTTAGGGTTCCAAACCCTATCTTACACCAAGATAAGTGTTTTACTTCATTAATACAATTATGTCATTGATTATTTGTGTGTATGCTTGCATGTTTTCCATGTCCGGCTAATTTACTTGTGTGTTTGCTTAGGGAATATGAAACTTAATTATTGAATATTGATTGGTTGTTTCTTATCTTAGTTGACTAATGATCTAGTAATGCGATAGGTCATTCGTTGTGTACTTAATGCTTGATTAAATCTTTGTGAACCTTAGAATATGACTCCTTGAGTAGTTGTAAGCTAAACCATCCAAAGAGTGCCTTAGAGTAAGAGTTTATTATCCTAGTGGGTTTTGTAGACGAGACCCTTTGGTAAGTTCAAAGAGTTGGGGAGAAACGCATACCCTACAACCTTAGACACACAACGCAACTAGGAATAAGGACGTGACAATTCAACCACCAATAGGAGATAATTAAGGAGTAGTAAAACCTAAGTAAACACATCTTTAAACTATCATACGAGCACAAATTAATTAGACATAGACTACATACACCTTAGATTAGATAATTAGATAAGTAGAGTAATCGGTAGCAATACCAACCCCCAAATTCAAACCCCGAGATTCGTACCTTTCCTTTCCTTAAAAATATAAAAAGATAAAAATAATCTTCCTCAACCACAACCTTAGCGTAGTAACTTCTCACTAGCATTCCAATTCCCTTAGAGAACGATATCAATACCGTGGCTTACCCTAATACTACACTACAACGATTAGGTTCATCGCCTAGGGTGTTGAAAAACAGTCGACGAAAAGGAAGTTCCTTTGACCCGAGCGGCGCGTGTGGCGTTATCAAGTTTTGGCGCATGCCGGGAATAGAATAGCTAGTCAAGAGTCCACCTCGTTTAGGTTTCTTTACTTGATTCCTATCAAGTAAGCGTTTTCTAATTTTTAGCTTCCTCTTAGTCTATCCCCTTCTTCGTGACCTTTGTTCGTAACTCCATCACTTTTCATCATGGAAGGTGATAACCACCCACCATTCATCAACCCACCACCAATTGACACGCCAAGAGCCCGTACTCTTGGTGAATACTCGAGACCAAGCCACTCGGGATATAGGAATACCATTGAGCTTCCGACCAAGCCCAAACTACGGCCTGCGATCCGACACCATCCGGTTGGTGTAAAGCGGATGTGCATTCCATGGACTTCGTTAGAAGATCCAAATCGACATCCGAGGATTTCTCAAAATTGTCGATTCCATCGACCTTGATGCTACTACTCGGGAGACCACGCCGCTGCGTCTCTTCCAATTCTCTCTACAGACCAAGCAAGTAATTGGCTTGGCGACTTCCCCGGCTCCATCTCAAGTTGGGATGATCTTACCTCTCGCTTCCTTGCTCAATTTTTCCCACCGGGAGAACCACTAAGCTTAGGAATGACATCTTGATGTTCCAACAACGTCAAGGTGAATCTCTCTAAAGCATGGACTCGATTCAGGACTTACTTCATAAAGTCCTCATCACGGCATTGATCTTTGGCTCCAAGTCCAAATTTTCTATGATCATGTCAACTTCCCCACCAAGCGATCCATTGACCAAGCGGCGGTGGAAAACTTAGTGATCTCACCGCGGAAGAATCATGGGGTATAATAGAGGACCTCGCCTCTATGACAATGAAAGTTGGGATGACCCCGTGAGTCGCCCAAAACCGTTAAGGCAATCTCCTTGCCTCCTTCGACCAGTAGGATGATTGAACTTGAAGATCAAGTAAAATTCTAATGAGTTCCTACGAAAATCCTAAATCTTCACACCATGTGAACAAAGTTTCTTCCTCGTGTGAGTCGTTTTGTGATCCTTATAACACGCGCACTAGCTTTCGATCCCGAAATGCTTCCGTTGACTACGCATCCTCGCGTATTAATGGAGCAGGAGGAAGATTCCTACAATACCGGACCTAGGAATTTCAATGAAACCCTAGAGGCATGGAAAGGCAAGCCCGACTTCTCTGGGACAAACCAAGGAATTCACTTCCAATGATTTTCATGGCCCCACCTAACGGTCCTAACCAACAAAACATCGAAGGATGTTGCAAAACCTTGTTGCATCCCAAGAATCCCAAATAGCTAAGCTCTCGGACCGCTTTAACCAACAACAAGCCAAAATGGATTGGAAGATAGACAACCTTTTGAAAGCCATAACTAATAGTGATAGGAAGGTTAATGCTATCTCAACTCCCGAGCCTTCCGGTGAGGAGATTAAGGACCCCAAGTAAGCTAGCTAAGCACGTTCAATTCGTCAATACCATCGCCTTAGTTAAACTTAATGGAACAAATGACGAAGAGGACCATACACTTGAGAATAATGAAACAACCGAGGAAGTAGATGAAGTAGACAATGACTATTGCAATAAGTTTCCTACGGAAGAAGAACTATCTCGCCACCCTCACTTAGTGTGTGACCTCCGTCACATGTTGTTAGGAAAAGCCCTCGAATCAAGTTTGGGAACCCTTGGAATCTTAACATACCATGTTTCATAGGACACCTTTTTGTGGCAAAGGCCTACATAGATCGCAAATCCCCAATCAACATAATGACTAGCACCTACTACAATTGGGTAATGAAGAAGCCTATTCCAACTAGGCAAGACCATGATAATCCTAGGGTTAAGTGCAATTTTCTTGGTAGAGTTAAGGGATTGCCCGTTTATGTAGGTAGTTTCACGTTTTCTACGGACTTCATAATTGTGGATGATATTAGCACGACCATAGACCCTAGCTTGTCCCATGTTATTCTAGGAAAACCTTTCATAGAAAGCACCGGATGACCTATAATCCTCGTTAGGAGTAGTGCGATTTAAGGATGAGACCGATGACATAGCTTACCAAATGCCGTTTAAGATTGAGAAGTTTTCATCACTCTCTAATGATGAAAAGGAACTTAAACTGTCGGTCTATTATTGGAATGATGAGGATAGGGAAAAGGAGTAGATTATGTTATGGCTAAGATTTTCGGATTCTATAAGGTTGCTTGAACTTAGGACCGAAATATAGGACCAAGTAGGAGAGGGCGAACTCTTAGAGGTGCATCATAGGGCACTTCTACAACATGGAATCCCCATTAGAGACCGTCAAGGTGGCGGTAATGAAGTAACGTGGGAGTACGACTACGAGTCTAGCTACAAGACTCTTAAATAAAGAAAAGCGCTTCTCGGGAGGCAACCCATGCTTAATTCTTTGCTTGTTAGTGTCATATATCTTTTATTGATTGTTTATTCTTATGTTTAAATTTGTAAAATGCTTTATTTTGTTTTAACCTCGTCTTAATTGCATATAAAGATATTTTACATAAGGGATAAGTGTAGGAGGACTACACGTTTTCAAGGAAGCGTAAACATGAGAATAACAATTCATTAAAAGATATATTTTGTGTTTGTTCGAGTCAAATGCTTGTATCGAGTCATAATGGATGTTTTGCGAAATTTTTCCGATTCTAAAGATGTAAATTTTCGAAATTTTTCCGGAAAATCGCGAGACCGGTTTTGTCGGGATAACTTTGACGTCGAGATCGCAACCGTGGTCGGAGAAGGAGTAAAACAACAGATTACTTTTTCTCGTTTTCGAGCTACTTAAAATTTTGAAATTTTCCAAGTCTTAATTTTCGAAATTTTGTAAACATCCATTCCACAAGCATTATATCCTAGTTTAAATCGAGTCTTATATATATTATTACCGCCGATTTTACGCGAAGGTTTCGTTTGTTTCTTCAAATGTGCAGTTTAATTTATCAAGAAAAGTTACATAAGATTGGAAGGAGCTTTTCACGATAAATTCTTCTTGGAAAGGATTTAACCACTACTTCACACACGGATCCTACCGAGCTAATCGGGAGTACTAGTTTCTTTCGTTTTAATTACCTTCCATTATCATCACTTTGATACTTTCGGGAACATTGGGGACAATGTTCGGTTTAATGTAGGAGGAAAATAAAGCGGAACTTTGAAACTATGCTTATCCTTGATTATTTGCTTTGTCAATTGTATTTGTGTAATAAACCATGAGAAAATGTCGGTTAGGGTAATTTTGGCACCAAATTTAAAATTTTTCATGACATATAGGAGTGGGCCATTAGTCTTAACAAAAGCGTCTCACGGATAGGAAGTTATATGACTAGCACAAAAACACTTTACCACCTAAATTCCACCCAAAATGTGAGGATCGCCCTTAGATTAGTAGGAATTAAAAGCATTCATCTTTAATGCTTAGAGTGTAAACCGGTAGTATATTAGATTCTAGAACTTGTTTTGTGATGCATTCCGAGATCGCTAGTAAGACTATACTTGTGTAGATAGGAATAACTAAATGATAAGAGGCATTAGGATAACCCTTGTTTGATACCCGTAATATAATTACTTCTTCCATATCGGTTGAGTAATTCCCCCACACCCTTTGCGTTGTACTCATCTTTAGTACATGATACCCCTAGTTAACCCTCAAAGCCTATCCTTTTCGCGGTTCTCGTGATGTTTCGGTTTTTCGAATATCAATGAAGAGCATTGTTTACACCTACCCCAAATGTACACCCAAATCGCCTTAGCCTACCTTGTATGCACTCACTTTTAGTGCATTATTGTTATCACCCTAAACCCTTAGTTCAATTATCGGTTGCTTGCGAGTTGCTAAGTCAAGTCATATCCTTTGTACAAAGTTTTGGGATGATTGGGATTCATGGGAAAAGTTAAAGTTTATGAAATGAGCGGGAAGGGCGTTAAATTCAAATTCCCTTTGTTTGCGTAATAATGTACCCCAAGTGTTTTGATCTTTTCAATTCGGGTCAAATTAGTGTTAGAGTAATAAAAACTCAAGTGTAGGGATGTGCCTATAAATCCCTATCATTTTGATGTTACCATAGAGGATGGTAGAGTAAAATGTATGAAAAAAAATCGAAAAAAAAGAAAAGAAAAAGAAAAAAATAGAGTGTTTGACTAAAAAATACGGGCTACCATCCTACATCTATCCTTTAAATTTATGTTTGTTTATTTCAGTTAGCTAGATTTAGAGTATCAAGTCTTGGCTTAGCAACGCCATTCTTCGTATGCTTGTAACATTGTAACATAAGAGATTTTTGACCTACCACAACTATATAGCCTATCGCACCAAACCCTTTGTTTCCCTACCGTAAGCCTAACATTACAACCCTTTAAAGACCTCTTTGATAGTCTTTCCTAGGTGCTTACGCCAAAGCGACGGAGGTTTGATCTATTCTCAAGCCTATGGTAATCTATGTACTAGGACCGTTTAATGAGTGTTTATCTTCCATTTCCAATTTGTTATATTTCATAAACACCCGAGAGAGATGTGAGTATCCAAACACCCCATGTGAGGTGCTAGTATGTAATTTCCGTGCTTGTTAAGACTTTTGCGGGGCTTATATGTGTTGTGGACTATTTTAAACCAATGCTTCATGACCTCTAACTTATAAATTAATTGGCTAAAAGCACATTTGCTTGAGGACAATCAAATACCAAGTGTTGGGATATTTGATAAGGTTTTAAAAGGTACCTTTTTGAGGGTCGTTTAAGCCCTTATTTGATCACTTTTGTATCCGTTATTGCTTAATATCGTTCCTTTTCACTTTTAGGTCTCTTGAAGGCAAAATCTGGAATGGCACTTATTTGGACGAAAAGCGCGATTATACGAAGAAAATGGCCAAAGTCGAATCGAGACACTCAAAGTCTTGAAAACATAAGGTGACGGCGTCGGTGTTAATTGTGGCCGTCGAAGGATCTTTAATGACGGGACGAAGCCAAAACTCCCATTTTCAAGTGACGACGTCAAGTTATAAAAGAGTAGGTCGTCGCAACTCGGACGGCCTAGATGTAATCCAGACGGCGTCGGAAGTCGAAGAGACGGCGTCACAAGCATAAGGTGACGCCGTCGCAAGTCTAACGTGGCCAAGACGAAACCCCAATGGCGGCGACACGGCGGCCACAAAACATAAGGTGGCAAATCGCATATGTAATATTATATATAGAATCCGAATTTTCAATTATTTAGTGTGTAGTCTTTTGGAGTAAAACCTAAACCGAACCAAGGTTGTCTTGTACAGTATTTTAGGGTTCCAAACCCTATCTTACACCAAGATAAGTGTTTTACTTCATTAATACAATTATCTCTTTGATTATTTCTGTGTATGCTTGCATGTTTTCCATGTCCGGCTAATTTACTTGTGTGTTTGCTTAGGGAATATGAAACTTAGTTATTGAATATTGATTGGTTGTTTCTTATCTTAGTTGACTAATGATCTAGTAATGCGATAGGTCATTCGTTGTGTACTTAATGCTTGATTAAATCTTTGTGAACCTTAGAATATGATTCCTTGAGTAGTTGTAAGCTAAACCATCCAAAGAGTTCCTTAGAGTAAGAATTTATTATCCCTAGTGGGTTTTGTAGACGAGACCCTTTGGTAAGTTCAAAGATTTAGGGAGAAATGCATACCCTACAACCTTAGACACACAACGCAACTAGGAATAAGGACGTGACAATTCAACCACCAATAGGAGATAATTAAGGAGTAGTAAAACCTAAGTAAACACATCTTTAAACTATCATACGAGCACACATTAATTAGACATAGACTACATACACCTTAGATTAGATAATTAGATAAGTAGAGTAATCGGTAGCAATACCACCCCCCTCCCAATTCAAACCCCGATATTCGTACCTTTCCTTTCTTTAAAAAAATATAAAAAGATAAAAAATAATCTTCCTCAACCACAACCTTAGCGTAGTAACTTCTCACTAGCATTCCTATTCCCATAGAGAATGATATCAATACCCGTGGCTTACCCTAATACTACACTAAAACGATTACGTTCACTGCCTAGGGTGTTGAAAAACTTGCTCGACGAAAAGGAAGTTCCTTTGACCCTGAACGACGCGTGTAGTGTTATCAAATCACAAACACATCCTTAGTATTACGTAAATACTTAAGAATATTTTTCACACGAGATTCCGTTGAAGTTCACCGGATTACATTGAAATTGGCTTGTCACATTCATGCGAACGCAACATCAAGACGCAGTATATCTCACGGCATACATAATAGAACATATAGTCAAGCATAAGGAATTCTTCGCATGCGCTCTTTACGGCGGTGTTTCAAGACCTTGTGACTTACTCAATTTATGCTTATCTTGCATTGGGATCGCGCCACGTTTGGAGTTTTCCATAAAAAATCTTTTCAGGACTTTCTCAATGTAAGCACTTTGACTAAAACCAATTAATCGTTTAGATCTGTCTCGATAGATCTTGATTCCAAGAATATATGCAGCTTCTCCTAAATCTTTCATGGCAAAACATCTTCCAAGATAGGATTTTACATCTTGTAACATTGGAATATTGTTTCCCATAATCAATATGTCATCAACATATATAATTAGTAAAGTGACATAACTCCCACTAGCTTTCTGATATACACATGGCTCATCTTGATGTTGAGAAAATCCAAATTTCTTTATCTCATCATCAAAACATTTATTCCATTGCCTCGATGCTTGCTTAAGTCCATAAATGGAACGCTTGAGCTTGCATACATGGTTAGGATATTTCGGATTAACAAAACCCTCAGGTTGCTCCATATAGACTTCTTCGTAAAGATGTCCATTGAGGAAGGCAGTTTTTACGTCCATTTGCCATATCTCAAAGTCATAGTATGCGGCTATGGCTATGAGAATCCTTATAGCTCTAATGTCTGCTACAGGAGAAAAGGTTTCTTCATAATCAATCCCGTAGGTTTGAGTGAAGCCCTTTGCTACGAGACGAGCTTTAAAGGTGTATACCTTACCATCCATGTCAGTCTTCTTCTTGAAGAGCCACTTGTGCCGATTGTCTTGCGATTAGGAGGAAGCTCAACTAAGACCAGACATCATTGTCTTTCATGGATTGCATTTCACATTCATTGCATCAAGCCATTTCTTGGATTAATGATCCAACAATGCGACTTTATAGTTATTGGGTTCACCAAGATCCCTAATTCATGTTCCTCGGCGTCAATGTATAAACACATACGGTCAGAACACGGCGTGTCCTATTGGACTTTCGAATGGGAAAAATATCACTTTGAGGTTCTTCAATTTCTTGATCATCCTCATCGTGATGAATGTTAGTGTCTAATGTGCTTACCGTGTGCAAGTTTTAAAATTTTATAAACACGATTTATCCGGTTATTACTATAAACACATACGAGCAAGTATACTCGTTCGCGATAGCAAAGGTGGGTAAGTCGAGATCATCCCAAGGGATTTTGCTTTTTGAAATTGTTTTAAAGGATTGGTAACAAGAAAGCTTTGTCAAGGCTCTCTCCAAAAATGATGGTTTTAGTAAAATTCAATATAAAGAAACATATACTTGTGTGAAATCTATAGGCAATCATAGTAAGTGTTCATGAAGGCTTGGTGTAAACTCTTGATGTGATGCACAAATCATAAGCAAATGATTCCCAACCCATGGTTTATGTTTTGTAAAATCATTTTAAGAACAATAACATATAGGTAATCCTTTTGGTCCTTATCCTAATGATTATCCTTGAGAAAATCTATTTGTTTGTAAAATGTTCTTATTAAACTCGTTCCTACGAATCTTTCGACCTTTCGTGATGAAAATGTTTCTAGTCTTGTTTCAATAAGTAAACATGGTGGTTGTCAATCACCATATCCCCATACTAGTTTGTCACTCAACTGTTTGGAATAAAACACAAGAGAAATCCTTTCGGTCCTTTTCCTTAAAACATGTTTTACCGACAAATCAAACAAGACTAGTAGTTTTCCAACAAACTTATTTAAACATGATCATTTATACATGCATCACATATGAGAACACTAGTATGATTTCCTACATTCTTATACACAAGTATATTGAAGAACTACTCCATGATAATTATAACAAAACACAAGTAATAACAAAGTAATTCCAATAACTCAAAAGAATAGAAATCCATAACAAGTTTCATAGAATACCTAAACTTTTGGGATTACAAGAACTAGAATTCATGGATTATAGCAACCACACGCCTCCAATCACCTAGCTTAACCGTATAACTCCGAATGATCAAAACAATGGATGAGAATGAGTCTCTCCAACCTCCTGGACGTTTTATAGTGATAGCTAAACTTTTGGGATGAATAAAATGGTTGGTAATAGTTTTGGTGTAAACTATTACACTTTGGGTTGTGTCACACTTAGACTACTAAGTCTAGGTTCAATATATAGCCATAGAAACATAACTAACTGGCCAAAAACGTTCTTTACAAGTAAATAATAGGAATTGATCGGCCTCCAATGATTATGGGGAGTTAAGGCAACATTAAATGAAAATTGTGTAACTCCAGCTCATGCAACCGGATCGGTTGCGCCTTCTTCACTTGGCCCAACCGGATCGGTTGCGGGCTCCAACCGAACGGTTGGGCGCCTCTTGTACCCCCGTTTTGACTTTCATTGACGTTTCTTGTTTTGCGCCTTTTTCTTTGTTTTCGTTGATGATTTTGTTAGGATCCAAATATTTATTGTGTTGATGATTCGGGTGGTCTTGGATGATCAAAATACATGTTTGCCATAGTTAGAGAGTTAGTTGAGAGAGAGGTGTTCTTGCTAGAGGTTTACAAAAGTATGGAATATTAGATTATGTGAAGCACCACCCTTCCATGGATGGAAGGGGTATTTATAATTCGAACATAACGACCTCCTATCGGCACGTGGATCGGGGATACGGTGGGTAAAGACCCGTCCTTCCTCCACGGTGTTGCTCTAAACTAAACTACGCTACAAACTAACTAATAAACTATTAAACAACGTAAATAACGACAAGTCTATGAGCTAACTTAAGCTAGATAACATTTGGGGTGACCGACTCTTCACTAAGGAATTTTCTAATTCCTAACAATCTCCCCCTAAGGGAGGTCACCCCATGTTTTACATTTTGAATCCTAGGATTCTATTCTTGACTTTGTTCTTGAGCTCGTAGACTTCAATTCTTCAATTCTGCAATCTTTGTGCTTAAGTAGCGATTCTTCAAAGTCTACACTGATTTGTACTTTTAGTGGAGGCCTTTAACTGATCCACATCTTTGATGATCTTCAAGCTTTCATTGAGATCATCACCACGAAATCTCGGATCACCCTTTATTGTGTTGCCATCATGTGAAGTTGTGACTTTTGGATCGACATGCTCACACATTTGGATCATGACATCTTTCCATCGAGTAGCGGAAGCCTTCTTGGTTCATGATATTTGCGGCGTAGCGTAAGCATAGTATAAAAATATCGAACCGAGTTATGTAGATATGCACCGGTCATGATTTCTTCAATTAAGTGTGGTTGATGTGAACATGCGGCATTGGATTGACTCCTCAATTACGATCATTTTACGCAATCGTCGGGGTGTACCGTGCACGACGTTAGCAATAAAGCGCGCGAAAGTGTCTTTGATCACTTCGTTGAATTGAGGTACACGCCCACGGTTCCCCGTTGATCGATTACAAATCGCTGCGTGATCGGTAGGATTCCTAAGAATCTCCTTGACGGGGTTTCGCGGTTGTTCTAGTTGTTCTCAAACCGGAGCGTCTCAAAGAAGACAACACGGAGTGAGTGAACCCGGTAATTGAGATTCAGCGATTGATGAAAATGATTTGAAAAACAATCGCGTATTGCTTGAAGAAAGAGTTTTGCAATACGACGAAGGTTTTATGAGAAGATCAATTTTCAATCAAAATACTTTTGTATTAGAGAATGAGTACTCATTCGACGTGCTAGCGAAAAGAAGAGATTAACACATCGAACGGTTTTCTAAAAGTATTTTTCAATCGAGATACTTTTGAATTTGACATGAATACACATTCGACGTGCAAGAGAAAAGAAGGTTTGCACATCGAATGGTTTTCAAAAGTATTCGTCAATTTCATTCTGGACCAAGGTTGATTCAAGATTGAATCTCCCATCGTTTCTATCCGGTTGTCACAAGCTTGATCTTACGAGAAGATCTCACATGTCACCCACCAAGAGCTTGTTTGATGTTGGCTCTAGAAGGATTTCCATCTTCATCGTGAATACTTTTACATACCACTCGGATGTTCGGCAATTCCACAAGGATAATCGTAGGACTCTTAATATATACTTACTTTCCACATTGTGTAAAACAAAGCAAGTCTTCAAGAATTTAGTGTCCTAACGAGATTTTGTGGATGATCTCTTGGCTCTAGACTCAATCGTGCATATTTGGTTCTGTGTCGGAGACTAGGGAGAGGGTCTCTACTTCAATATCAACCATCTCTAAGAGAAAGTCGATAGATTATGTCGGTTCCCGTGAGAATGAAACAAGCCCTTTTAAGAGGAACTTGAGTGGTATGGGAAGTTTAGTGCGGTGGGTCCTTTGGGTCCATGACGTCTTGTCTTCAATACCGATGTTACCATTAGTAACATATGAATTGAACCGGTTTACGCCCTAAGGTTGAATATATGGAGGGCTATTTGTTTTCACCCTTTTCTCATTCAATTCTTTTTAATTCTTCAACCCTTTAGTGCTTACGAGACTTCATAACTAGAACCTTGTTGGGTTTATTCCGGATCTAGCTCGCCTCGATCCGCACTCTTCCCATATTCTCATATTTCTCCTTTTTTCAATATTCCTAAGGACTCTACACTATCTAGTGGATTGTCCTCGGTAGATCCCTCCGGTTACGCTGGATCGTGGGAACAAATACCTAACCTAACCATCCTTATAACACCATGCATAAAGTAAATTGGTGGGTCTTTTGGTACAATTCATTCTTCCTTGAAATCAATTGAAAAATCATTTGGAAAAACAATCAAGGTACTTGTGATACGAGATCAAAGCATTTTGTACCTTAATAGTTTTGATCATTTAGAAAATGCTCCCCTCAACATGTGCATATGATTTTGAAATTGTTTAGCACATGGAGGCAAGAGTTCTTTGAAATAATTTCTTTGAAATAATTTCTTGATCACAATTTCCATGGAAAAAGCCATTTGATTTTCTTTGGTAAATTCTCCCCTCAATATGTGCATAGGATATTTGAAATCATTTTATCACATAGAGGCAAGAGTTCTTTTGAAGCACATCCACGATTACAAAAGCCATTTAAGAAACCATTTAAAACTCAATCAAGGTACATTATGTTAAAACATAAAAGCTTTTGTACCTCGATAGTTTATTTACTTTTAAAATGCTCCCCTCAATATATGCTTGAGATTCAAAGCGCTTAGCTTTATCTGAGAGTAGCGACTGCACAATTGAATCAAAACGATCACCTTTATCAAATTTCATTATTAAATCACAAATTCTCCCCGATCAAAATATCAAACCCTTTGAGATTTTGGATCCCAAGTGATTTAATTCGGTTTAGAAAACATGGGAGAAAATGTGGCCTTGTTTAAATACTCATCTTGTCTTTGGATAAATCCTCCTCCTCAACATGTGCATTGTGTATTTGAAATCGTTTGGCACATGGAGGCGGGAGTGCCTATAAAGGACTAAAACCAATTCCATTTAAAACAGATTTGAGATTTAAATCACGATCTCTACCCCGATCGGAAATATCAAACCATTTGAGATTTGTGATCCCAACCGATTAAATCATTTAGAAAATTTGGGAAAGGCGTGGCAAGATTCAATTTTGAAAGATGATAGATAAGGACCATTTTAAGACATTAAAGATTGTTAGTGTCGGTATGATAGTTTTTAAGAGATCTTTTAAGTAAAACAAAACAATTTCACAATCAAACAAGAACAGAAAAAATTTCATTTTGAAAGACCTTGATTCTAAAGAAAAATCATACCATGACATAACATTAAATCTTTAGATCACCACTTATTTTGTACAATCCGGACTTTTGTGAAGAAATATCGTTTGAAAATATTTTATTTTAAATCACTCTCCCCTCAATCCATGACCGTAGTTAATAATTGAGTGACTTAGGTTTTGATAACAAGAATCCGGTGATTTTCAAAAAATTAGACCAATATATTTTCAAAACAATATTTTCCATTTTCAAAACAATTTAATCAAATTATTCAAAATTGTTTAAAAATGGTATCTGCACAAAGATTCGTTAGGTGGTTGAGAAGCTTCATTGTTGTTCTTTGTAGGGTTTTGAAGAAAAACCATCTGGCGATGCGGTGAGACTTCTTTTACGTTGCATTTTGAATGCCAAGCGAGGTCAAATTAAGCTCCGTTTCTTCAATCACTTAGAAGAAAACCATCTGGCGATGCGGTGAGACCTCTTACGTTTCATTTATGCCAACTCTCCATAGAAGTCCAATTAAGCTCCGTTTCTTCATTTGTCAACCCAAGATATAGTTATCCTTTCCTTGCGGCATCCAATCATGTTCATTTGTGGGATCCGGATCGGGAACATTCTTATATACCAATATACCTGCATATGTTAGTGAACACACATACAGATATATGGTGGTCGACATCACCCAAACAACAATCGACTAATTCAAGTCAATTCAACATATCAATCAGTTCATATAAGGCATGGGGTTTATGTGTTAATCAAACTCTAATCATATAAACCTAACAATCATATCCTAAATTCCTAGTCCTTCGACATAGGCAAATATCATTTTAATTAAGCATATTAGGATAATTAAGAAAGCTCGTTAGATGATATAGATTTGAAAACATTCTCCCCTCAATCAATGACTCATTTTATAAAAAGGTTAAAAGCGTGAAGTCATTGATTGAGTTTTCAAATTTTATAAAACTACGAATCGGTTCTTTTCAAGCAACTTATTTCCCACCATTTTGAAAGCAACAAATATTTTTCGAAGAATTATAGGCGGAAAAACATTTGTGTAGGAGCAATGATCCTTGACATACTTTCCTCAAAATTTGTTTTAGGATAAGTGCACGAAATATTTTGAAAATTGATTTAGCGCAACACTTTCCTTCCTTGAAGAGCGGGTTGCTATCGAAATAATAGCAAGCCATGGTTTAAGCGGGTCACGATCGAAGTAAGCGTAAGCCATAATTTGAAGCTCGGGTTCTGATCAAATAATCTGTAAGCCATTTGATTTGTGACATGTTTTGAAAAGAATATTTACACCTCTGCTCGAACTTCATCTAAAGTCCGTGCCATTATTGAATGACATTTCTAAGACCGTAGATGTTATCGATACGAAGACATGTCTAGAGAAAACATATTTTGGAATTTTTCAAATTTTTTGATTTTTATGGGTTTTGTTGGTTTTATATTTTCTATTTTTTTTTCTTGGTTTTATATTTTTCTATTTTGTTTTTTGGTTTTATAGTTTTGTATTTGGTTTTCGGATAAATATATACAAAGATAGAGTAGATGATATAGTTAAAGAAGATGATGATACGAGTACCGAGATAAGGATATCGAACAACACGTCATAGAAGATAGAAGTCATCATCTCTTAAACATCCACCACCAAAGCTTCCAAGGGCTCTTGAATTGAAAGAAATAGAACCATCCGAAAGAGACTTTGGCGACTTCCCCAAACCGAAAATCCTTTAGGTGAAAGATTCAAAGCTTTCTTTCAAGCTTCTCTTAGCGGTGCACAAAGAAGCACACCATTATCATCGAACTTCTTGCTCCTTTTAAGAATAATCACCGTGATTCTTCGTTCGAGGTTATATCATCCAATAGAACACCGACAACGTTTCATCCCACACTTAAATAATCTTCTCAAATTTCTTTTCCTTTGAAGTCCAAGCAATCCATTCCAAAAGGTGTCAAGAGACCACTTCCCCAGTAGTTGAATTGATGCATTCAATCTCTTAGACTAGAGCTCACGAACCCGAATACACATACCGAAGACAAAGAAACTTATACCATCAAGTAGCAGATTAAGTCCAATAGCCAAAGAATAACCCCGATGTATACTTTTCTCTCCCTCAAGAAAGTGTATGAAGCTCAAGAACCCGAAGTACCGAATGCCCAAAGAGAGAATAACCGATAACATTGAAGAAGCGGGCCGAATCATCGATTATCTCTGCGGGTGACAATCTCTGCGGATGTCAACACCGAATAAGTGATTATATCTACGAATCACAGTTAAGCCCTCGGGTAAAACATCGAGCAACCCAATGTACACAATCTCTATCCACGATGATTGTGATAAAATCAAAATCATCCCATACTTGTGTACCTCTTTCATCTTGAAACTAACTCTTCCATCTCTTCCCCACGTCGTTGGAATAATAACACAAAAGCCTTCATGAGTAAAACCTTGAGTTTCTCTGCGGTCATGACATTTGTTTTCCGGGATATCTTCAATCACTTAGAAGAGTTAAGTTCATCAAGTTTACTCGTCATGAGTCAAACCTTGAGTTTCTCTGCGGTAATAACATTTGTCTTCCGGGATATCTTCAATCACTTAGAAGAATTAAGTTCATCAAGTTTACTCGCTTTGTGTTTATATGTGAGTCTCCTTTCTTCTTCTTTGGTTTTGACACTTGAATCAACAACTCATTGTAAGCCCGTATACTAGAAATTTGTTGAGAAGAACACTTGAACTCATGTGTGAGAATCAACTTCTTGAAGTACATTGTGAGCAAATCTAATTGGGGATTAAATCGACATATCACTTTCCCCAATTAGTGCTCTCCCTAAACCGACAATGTTAAATGGATATGAAGAAGTCTTTGGATAATCAAATGCAACTCGTCTTTAGTCTTCTAACATGTAGCACAAAATGTAGAACCGATGAGACTCGACCTTCTTCAATATTGTCCGGTTGGGAATAGATAATTAACATCTTCAACTCACACCAAAAGCATCTCACCAAAAAGCATCCCAATTAACTTACATCTTGCATATCCCCTTAGCTAAAATCCTCCCAATCAAACAAGAACGAAGGATGTTCATCAAGAAAATCAAACAATCGGGCCTCAACGAACACACAAGATGGTAACACCAAACTACCAATCACATCAAACAAGAACGAGAGATTGTTCGGAATCATCATGTTGATGTATCGTGAAGCATTAACCGGAAGCACTTTGTGAATAAACTCATCAATCCGAGTGAAGATGTCAACCAACGGCTCTTAGAAGAACAACATGTAAAGATGATCCGATAAGTAGAAGCTCGGTTCTTACATGAGTTTAGAGCCGTTTGACCATTTATATTCTCAAATATTAATCAATCATGCAAAAATTCACACTTCTTCTCCCCTCAAGAATTGCATACGGAGATGCCATTCTTGATTAAATAAGTGAAAATCATCCGAATGTTCTATTCACACTTCTCTCCCATAAAATAAGCACATGATGTCGCCATCTTCATTATAATCGAGCAAGTGGAATGAGAAAACAATCGGTGATAGCCGGTTCACTTGATGGTCAAGCGCATGGAAAAAGTATGAAGCATGTTGATGAGAATGGTCATAATAAGAAGATTTCTCTTCTTGGAAGATAAAGCGCCCGACACGTACACCTTTCTTTTCTTTAGAGTACGAGGCTTGAATCAAGTATTCAAACGTCATAAGAAGATTTCTCTTCTTTTGAAGATAATCTTGCATCAAACGTATACATTTCTTTTCTTTAGAGTACGAGGCATGAACTGATGTGTTCATACGTCATAATCTCCTCTTTTCAACTCTCTTAGCAAAACATGTAATCATCACCATTATCATTCAAGTGGCTTTTTGTCGTGACGGTGATGGAGATAACCCAATATGATGAATTTGACCACAAGTAAACTAACCCGAACTCGTGACTTAAACTTGCACATGTGTAACAAAGAGCGGTGCCGAGAAATCATGCTCCATTGAATCTCTAAGTACTCTATACTCTTCAACCAACCAACCATCAAGTAATAGACGTACATCACCTCTTGAAAATCCACAATTGAATGTGACACTTGAGCACTACAACGTAACTCCTTAAAGTGATAGTTATTTTGTGGTGGTATGAGCCCAATTCCCCAGTGGTAAAAGAAAAGGTAAAGACACCCAACAATAACTAGATTTCCAAGTCTTCGTTTTATGATAGTAAGCTCGAACAAGGATCATGAAGAATCTTCATCCAACCATCCCGATACCTTGGATGCTAAGTACACTTGCCGTGATATTTCACTTCAACCTCAAATAAATAATAGTGAATTAACTCCGTTGTCACATCTTCTTGGTTAAAAGCTCAAATCTAGCCTCCTTTGACATTTTAAGTGAACTCTGATAATGGTTTCATCCCTACCATGGTATAATGAGCATAACCCCGTAAAACTTAGAAGTAACCAAACTGCCATGACGAATATCCAAACACACATCCAATTCATGAAGTACACCATTTTATCCCTTCTTTGAAGTAGAAACCGTAGCACCAGCATCAGATAAGATCTAGAATTACACTTTCCTTTCTCTAGGATGGTTCTATCATTACGGGATTTTACAATTCCATGGTTTAAACCGAGAAATAGATTCTTTCGCGGGATTTTACAAAACCAAGAATAAACCATAAGATAGATCCGGAAATGCACGTTACTATTACCGGGATGTTTCCATTGTCACGGATTTTACAAGTCCATGATTTAAACCAGAAATAGGTTCTTCGCGGGATTTTACAAAATCAAGACAGAGCCGTAAACAATGTCAGCTTGAATGTGTTATGACAACATTGGTTTCGATGAATATTTGTTTTAGGAGAACATGCAGCGGTTCATCAACGGTCCAATATCCAACATTATCAACAACATCAACCATCCAATAAACACTTTGGTAAACACATCATTCACGCATAATGTCGGCTATTGTAGTGACCACATGGAGAAGTAAACCCGATATACCAAACTTGATCATGAAGTAGAATTCCCCAGATTTGTCACTTAAACTTGTACTAATCCTTGTGAACAAGAAACGGTGTACCCAATGTACAAAACCTCTTGACATTCTCAACTGAGTGAGACACCGAAGTGATAGCTATGTTGTGGGTAAAGTGTGAAAGAATCACAAACGCAACTAAATAGCCAAGTCATTATCATACTCTTTAAACGCCCAAACAAGTCATCTTCGCGGAAATGTAGAAAGAATGAAGACGAAAATAAGTAATCACGCCCGGAAAACCTCACTTCAAGTCCAAATAAGAAATACCGTCCAAACAACTCCATAGTCAACCTTGTTCAAATAAACAATTTCAAGCTGTGACGAAATGTTATCCATGAAAATGTATACACCAAAGTACCAAATCGCTTAACTCAACAACTCACATCATCCCATTAAATTCCATCAAATCTCATAATCTCAAGTTTCATTGTCAAGTCTCTTCAACCAATCACATCTTATCAAAATCAAATAAAGTCTCATAAATACGATCCAATTTTGAGAAGGCCATCCTTTTAGAAAAATCATTTACAACACTAGATGTTAACAAATATATCACCCGTTGAAAGTTTATGACCAACCTCCACATTATCAGAAGATATCTAGAGTTATGTAACTAATCCGACTATTTATGTCACATGAGCTTGTACCCGTACTTATTAACAATCTTAAGTTCGATTCACCCTTAACAATAATCTTGTACATTCCCACATAAACATCTCGTCTGAGAGTCACTTCGGCCCATGTTACCTAAATAATCCAACTCCATTCAATCACAAACACAACATACACAATCCACACCATACCCAATTCGGTCCAACTCCAAATAACATCCGAGTACAAATTTTGAGTAGTACACATTGAGTAACATAAATTTAACATATACTCAAATTTAATACCCAATGTATCAAGTTGGTCGTACATATGCTTAGACCAACGTTTGATATATCATGTGATCCCAACTTTAAACATTTGTCCGATGCTCTAATTTCAAGGAGTAAAGCACCGATCCCTTAATCTACCATCCAATACCCACGAATGCAAGGCCCAAATCGCAGACGAGGAGCCCATGAGAACATGAAGAAGTATAGTCCAATAACCACACGACTAACACGGAAGGTACCCTAATGTTTGGGGATATATATAATACCACTAAATCACATCACATCCTAATCTTACTCAAACCCTAATCGCTTTTGGTCCGCCCCATACATAGTTCTTCAAACCCTAATTTATCTTACACAAAAATACATCCGCCTCTCATCTTCTCCTAATCTCTCAAATCTGTTTCCGCCCATTCACGCTATCATCCCAAAATACCATCCAAAACCCTAAATACATCACATAAACAATCCGACCTCCTTCAAACATATGAAGCATCCTTCGAATGGACCTTGCCACGAGAGATGGTGGAGGTCGTCAAGGCCTGAGATGGCAACGAGAGGATGAAATGGCTATAAGATCTTCGAGGAAAGGTCTGGGTAGGTTTTCTATATGATATTCGTATATTTTTTTGAGTTTAAAACGAACCAAAGTCTTGATTTAACATGTTTGTTAACATCAATTCTTTAAGTTCGAATATAATCAAAATAAAGCTTTTCCCTTTTCTTTTGTTTTTCGGATATCAACAATTAAGAAAAACAAATTTAGATCCATGAGGCACAAGGTCTTTTGTGTATAGATCCTTAGAGATCTATGTGTTCTATGAACTGCACACAAGGGATCAAAGCTGAGATCATTATAATTAAATATCATTTCGACTTCCTTCAAACCAATGGATCTCTGATGTATCTTATCTCGTTATTGTGAAAAGACGAAACGTTGAATACAAAAGGGAGATAAACGAGATCAAATTGTAGAGTTGTGTCTTGATTAATGATGATTGTAACTCGTGTATGAGGCTCCTTGATAGTCTTGATGTTTTCACTTTGAGGACCACGAGTCATACAAACTGAGATCTAATCTTGTAATTTTTTCTATTAAGAGTCATTGATTGTATGAGAGTTGAAGGAGTGTTGAAAGGGTTATGGGTTGAGTCTAGGTTAGAGGATAGTTGAAGGTTTAGATTCGGATCTGATTCATTACAGTTGACTTCTTTAGGACTGATGATGTATAATGGAACTGAAGTCTTGATGTATTTTGGATTTTGGTTATAATGTTTCGGATTGATGATGGGTTATGGAACCAAGATTCATGATGTTGGTAATATGATGATCTAAGGTTTGTGGTCGAGGTCTTGTTGTGGTCACGATCAATTTAGAACTTCTTCTTCATCCTTTCTGTTAATGTCAAGTCTAGTCGTGAGTCAACTCGCTAAGCCAATTCGCTATGTTACGGGTCAAGTCGCTAGCAACATGTCAAGTCGCTAGCTAAAGTTTTCAAAACAATTCGCTACTTGATAAATATCAAGTCGCTACCATTTACTTTACTCAAGTCGCTAGCTTTTTGTTTAACATAAGTCGCTAGGTCATCTTAAGTCGCTACGACAAGAGACCCAAGTCGCTACGACTTGTAAATACAAGTCGCTAGGTGACCCAACTCGCTAGGTAGATTCAGTGTATTTGGACAGAATACATACAAGTCGCTAGTAAGAATTTTTGTCATTTTTCCGATGAGTTTTCCGACGAGTAATTCCGACCGACTTCAAGAACCCGTAAAAGGCACAAAGCATGCTTCTTTTGACCCATTATGACCGGATAAACAACCGGATGGCTTTTGAACAAAGCTTACCCATACTGATTCAAAACTAACTTTGACAATACTCACCGACTTGGACAAAATACGGACTTGCACACATGTTAATACCACATATAGACCAAAAGAAGAATACCAAAACATGACCAAAGAAGAATACCAAAACATGTAAAAAGCAGTTTTACCCATAAAGAATATTCCGACCACAACACTACAAAAGCAGTTTTAAACAAGTATCAAAACCACAAGAAATCATCAAAACACAACAACCTTGGCTCGATACCAATTGTTGGATCGTAATATTTATTGTGTTGATGATTCGGTGGTCTTGGATGATCAAAATACATGTTTGCCATGGTTAGAGAGTTAGTTGAGAGAGAGGTGTTCTTGCTAGAGGTTTACAAAAGTATGGAATATTAGATTGAATGAGAAGCACCACCCTTCCATGGATGGAAGGGTATTTATAATTACAAGACATAACGACCTCCTATCGGCTGTGGATCGGGGATACGGTGGGTAAAGACCCGTCCTTCCTCCACGGTGTTACACTACACTAAACTACGCTACAAACTAACTAATAAACTACTAAACCACGAAAATAACAACAAGTCTATGAGCTAACTTAAGTTAGATCATAATTGGGGTGACCGACACTTTAACATGGAATTTTCTAATTCCTAACAGATTTCCAAGACGAAACTTGATCTTAACTTGTTGTAGATACTTAGAAATCATTGCGCCTCCTAGTCATCGAGTCCAAGAGCTTCCTTACTCGACTTCCTTCCTCGGGAATTCTCCAAACGTGCATGAAAACTTCATTTCTTCATCTTTTGTGATACCTGGCTACATACATATACAAAATACGCAACTTTTGCACTTTTGCAACAGTTATGAGTAAATATAGCCTATTATCATACACAAAACTAACAATAACGCTACTAAAAACATGTTCATTTTGAGCGTTATCAAATTCCCCCACACTTAAGTTCTACTCGCCCTCGAGTAGGTCTAACATTTGCAAAAATCAATTTCAATGGTCTTGATACCGTGGTTCTGAAAATTTAACAATCATCTCAAAAGAAATAATCATTAATTTGCTTTTAATATATGAAAACTTTAAAATGAACCAAATACTTTAGATAACACAACTAGAACACCTCACAAATGATTTTAAGAATTCACTCAACACTCATATATTGGTGGGCATATGTAAATCACTCAATGCCTAGTCATGATTAATGTTTTTTACCATAAGCTTGTACAAGTATCAAAACAAAGAAAATAAATTCATCAAAGAGGGTTTTATTCGGGTTATAACGTTAAGACTTCGGGTTTATAAAAGGTATGGATAAGGCATGGGATAGTTTATGAAATTGATGTTAAATGTAAAATAAAGTCAAGTCTAAACCTCCATGTTGCTAGTCATCATACAAACCACAATCCCGAAAATGATTATATCTTCCTCCTCTTCTCATATCGATCTCCAAACATATATAACTCAATTTAGCTCATTGGCTAATCAATATTCTTCATATAGCACATTGGCTATAACCATTTTTTTTTCAAGTTCCCCCACACTTAGTGTAAGCATAAACCAAAAAAAAATACAAATGAGAAAGACGTCTCCTTCGTTTTTGTTGTAGAATGGTACACATTATAGACAAAGTGTAGCTTCTTCATAATCATCAAAAATAATCCAACACTCCGAACAACTAGCAACAAACCAATAGACATGACATGGGTTGGCTAAGGTTTAAGGTGTAAAATCTTTTTGTATTTTTCTGGATTTAAACAAGAATGAAAAGATTGGCTCGAAGGGTGTAACTAAGGGTATCTAGTGCTAAAAATGAGCACTAACAAATGGGTCCATATAAGGTGGTTAACTAACCGATGTGGTTAGCTAAAATCATTAGATGTAAAATGGAAGGCCATTTGGGTTAAATCCTACGATGCCTCTTATCACTTGAACATAGTCGAGAGTGATTTTAACTGTAATGCATAACAAGTACAAGTTCTAGAATCGACACAATCACCGGCACACTTATAGCAAATATAAAACAAAAGATGTGTTTTATACAAAAAGAAACCTCACAATTAAGTGGAAAAAGGCTATAATGCGTGCTAGAAAATGCTATCGAATTCATAATGAATTACTTCCGTAATTTGGTCCAAATCAAAAAATTTCAAAACCCTCATTTTACCATTGAAATACTCAAGTTGTTTTTTAATATATCTCAATAACGTGTGAAAACAACTAGACGATCAAGGGAGATTTCCTGTTAATTACTTAAATCCAAAAATTTACCTAAAAATAAGACAAAAAAACTAAAAAAAATTAAAAATCGTATCATTTTCCTATTTTCTTCCCTCCCTCATACTTAAGTTTTGGATTGTCCTCAATGTAATAAAAATGAACTTCAAAGTAAAGAAAATGAGAAAAAGAAATAGTCAAAGAGATACCACGGATAGAATATGCAATATGCATATTGGGTCATAAGCAAGCATGTGAGTTATCCAACTCCAAATATTTGACCAACAATAAGCTTCCGTCATATCCATCCTGCAAACAAAACTGCAAAATACGCAATACACAAAACAAAACAAGCAAACAATCCAAATGCTACTAAAAATATGAAAATAAACAAAGTATGATAATCATCCTAAAGAAATAGTTAAGAGATAGAGATAATATTGTTCAACACATGATAACCATTGTTTTTGAAACCATAAATCAAGAATGATCCACGATCATTCCCACGATCTTAAAGGCATTACATTAAGTTCCTCTGGTAATCCTTCTAGCTTCCCACTTTCTATATCTCTCAAGTGAGCAAATCCTTCAGCTTCCGTACTCTCGGGCATAACTGGTTCGCTAAACAAGACCATTCCCATTGGGTTGAATAAACCAAGGCATTTTGCGATCTTAGTAATGAAGTGTCCTCCGCAAATGTAATTTACTCTCTTTAAGGTGGCCTTTTTATGAAGGTGTTTTGCAATCAACCACGCTACATCTAATGATCTTAACGGATGCCTTTCCTCAAAAGTGAAGAGTACCCATAAATCATCATCGAGAATTCGGTCCACTTTATACGCCCTATGTAGTAGAGACTCAACTACTATCCTATGAAACACTTGCAAAAGTGGCTTTTTAATTGACGAGACTCTACTTTCACCATACGTTAGCTTACTTTCCGTGCTTATTTTCTTCCAAAATTTGTCTTCATCAAATCCTTCCTTATTCCTATCACTCAACATAACTATGTATTTGAAATCTCGATTTCTCAAATCTTCATCCGAGTATAATCCTAACAACTTGCCAAATTCCCATATCGTGACGACATGTGCTTGACCACCCAACCTAAAAGTAATGCATTTGTCCGAGCAAACTCCCACAGCTGTAATATCCAACTTCATTTCAAAGGAGCACAGAATTCCAAACACCATTCTTTGTATATGGGCTCATTAATGTTGAGAGCTCTCTTCCACATTTCTGTAGTTAGAATCTGTTTATTCCATAACATTCTTACCAACAATTTCTCCTCTAAAACTCATGGCAACTCAACCCTTGCAACACTTCCCAATTAATAATCCTAGGTTGGTGTACCTCGTTTCCCCAATAGATAACAAAGCATCATTGAAATACTTTCGACGATCATCACTCTCTCTTTTCAAAGAAGATTCGGGTGGCACTCGGGATTGGTATTTCGCTTCCTTCTTCTTGCTCCTCGAGTTCGTGATGCGATCCCTTTTCCTAAAACATTCTTCACAACATAATTAAGGGATTAGTGGTTAGAACATGCAATATTGCTATGAGAATCACAAATATAAGTCAATATAAGAGTGTTAGAACAAACGGAAAGGTCCATAGAAGCGTCTAAGGTCTACTTCAAAAATTCGAAAATTTCCACATCAGAACGTGGAACCGGATCGGTTGAGGAGCAACCGGATCGGTTCCACCTGCGTCCTATCCAACCGTTCGGTTGCGCTTCGCAACCGGATCGGTTCCTCGACCTGCAGAAGGCTTTGCCTTCAAATCCATTTTCCACTAGATTTTCCTAAGTCCAATTCACTCCTAGACTGCATTCTAACATCATCAATGATTCCCACATCCTCAAATTGTTCCTAATTCATTTCCAAAGACTTCCAATCATCACATATTCATCTTTCTTAGAACTTAACAATCTAAACCTCAATTCTTAATTACTTGTTCTAATCAACAATGTGGCATCTAAAATTCATTAAAAACGCATCATCTACCAACTAGGAATCATCAATTGCAACTTAATTTGATTCAATGGCATAACCTAATTAAATCCGAAAATTCAATCATCAAATACTCATTCCATGTTGAATCAATCACTACAATTCTTTTTGCAATGCATTCCTATATCAATTACCCACTTAATCCTAAAAGATTACAACTTAATTCGAATTCTATCAAAAACCCCCAAATTAGTGACCTAATTTGTAATTCGAATCAAATGCTCTAATTAAACCTTAATTAAGTTAATTGATTGCAGATGCTTACTTGCTTAGGTGCCATGATGATCTTCTACAACTTTTACAATCTTCAAATAACTTCTAATGGTCGAATTTTGCAAAACCCAGCTGGAGGATTAGTGTGTGTGTTTTTTGGAAAAAATGAATTTTTGGTATATATACTTGCATGCAACCGGATCAGTCATGGACACAACCGTTTCGGTTTGCATTTTTGCAGAATTTTGCCTTTTTTACGTTACTCGGGCATTTTACCTTCCAAGCAACAATCGTTTACTCAAAAATCCGATTAAAGATGCACACAACATTCATCCAACCATTTGGAATTTCAACAACATCTATCTCAAAAACTAAATCATCATACTCATAACTTAAACTAAAACTCAAAATGCATTAATTAAATAACTTCAAAATAATAAGAGCAAATAAAAATGAAATAAAAAACAAGAAATCCTAAATGTATAAAATTAAAAGTTCATGAAAATCAAGCAAACAATTGCTTGTTATTATGGTGCTTTGCTTCTCCTTATTACTCCTCGAAATACTCATGCCTTAAGATGTCCTCACTTAGAAATTTCCTGGTCAATTCACGGTGTGTTTCGTAAGTTTTGAACTTCCTTATAAATATTCTCCCATCCGGGCATAGTATATCAAATTTGACATGCCATTCTCAGTCTCCATCCTCTCTTTTGTAAACACTTGACCCCTCGGGTCCCCATTCCAAATTTTTGAGTTCAACCGGTAGAGAACATAAGAAATCGGTTAGCTTCTTGTAAAAAAGGATGTTTTTGAATGGATTATAAAATGCTTCCACCGCTAGTGCGCGTTCCATGTCATCCTCAATATGAAAGTATGGTGGAGTTAGTGGTCCATACATCGGGTTTCCATGGACATCACGTCCAATTTCAAAACAAGTCAAGTCATCATCCGCTTCCATCAATTCTAAATCTTCCATGAATTCCACAACTGGTCCCCTTGGTTTGGGATAATAGGTTTGTTTTGAGATCCCGTCATCGATTGTCATCTTACCCCTACCCATATCTATGATTGCACCACATGTGCGTAGGAACGGTCTTCCTAGTAGAAGAGGTAGACTCTTATCAACCGGAATGTCTAGAACTAGAAAATCAGCCAAGTAGGGTTGATAACCAATTTGAACTCTTACGTTTTTCACCTCCCCCATCGCTTTTGCTTGGGAGTTATCCGCCATGGTAAGTTTTGAGTGATTTGGTTGTGGCTTACTAAGACCCAACGTCTTAAATAATGGATAGGGCATAACATTAACGCTCGAACCCGTGTCCGCCAAAGCATACATTGGTGTGGTCCCATTAACCTTAATTGGCAAAACAAAATTTCTCGGGTCTTTCTCCTTACGTGGCATACCCCTAAACAAAATCCTATCTCTATCTTCCTCCGATAGATCTTTATCCTCCAATCTTGCTCTTGCTAACATCACCGCATCTAGTTTCTTGCGGTATAAAACATAATCTTGTAGTACCTCAATTACGGGCTTTTCTCATTGAGTTCGAGAAATTTTGTTCAAGGTTTTCCAAGATGGCTTTTTTGGTCTTGGGTTAAAGGTTTGAAGGTGTTTGGTGTAGTGGGTGGTGAAGGTGTGTAATCATTGTTTTTGTTGGTGGATGTGGTAGGAGTTAATTTGTTGGATGAGGTTTTCTTTCTATTAGCCTTCCCATCTTAACGACTTCCACATTCTCCTTTTCCATATTAGCACATAATTCCACAAGCATTTCATTCACCCTTTCTCCTCTTCCAAGTCGGTGATGTTGATCCTCATCTCCCCAAAGCAAAATCCACTTGACATTTGGTTGTTACAAGAAAATCCCGCCCAAAACAAACATTGGGCTCATCATCGCTTCCTTCCTCCAAGACAACAAAATCGCTTCAAAATATGACCATGAATGTTAACCTTGAGATTCTTAACCATTTTCTCCGTAAGCTTCGTAATCCAAACGACGTGGCCAATTTGATCAAGAACTTTCTCCACAATATAATTTTCACCATAGGCCATGTTTAGTTGAGCGTCCCACGCACTCACCCCTTCGACACTACAAGGTGTACCGAACCTCATAAGTGGTGAATCATACTCCGTTAGTGGTGCTTGCGTGAATACCACAACTCTACCCTTCTTAGGAAGTTGAACCTTGTTCTCTCCCACTTCTTCCATACTATCCGTATCAATAGCCAAGTCCTTCTTACTTTTTCTAAAATATTCCCAATCTTCTCCAATGAATTTCCGGTGTCTTTGAACATCTCATCCAAGTTACGTAGGTACTCGAAATTCGCTTAAACTATCCATAACAACTATCTAACAAGACAAAACAAAACCAAAGACAAAAATCCAAATCATTAGCGTTAGAGTTAGTAAAACCAAAGCAAACTACGAAACATATACTAAACAAGTAAAGACACTTAACAAAACTAAAAACACAAGCTAAAACTCAAAATCAAAAACTAGAAAAAATTTATCGAGAGCTCCAACCGGATCGGTTGGCCCTCCAACCGATTCGGTTGGTGGTAAAACTTCTAACCCAAAACTTCCAACCGATCCAGTTGCGAGCAGCAACCGAACGGTTGGATCGATTTTCCAAGTCTTCTTTTTTTTCTTAAAAAAAACCTGTTAATTTAATTTAATTAAAGACCCTTAATTGTACTTAAACTCTTAATTAATTGAGGCTACTCATTATCCTTATTAATTATAAATATTAATTAAGTTAATTAATCAAAACTATATTAACTAATCTACTTAACTACTCATTAAAACTATTAACCCATAAAAACTGAAAATTAACTAAGTTAATAACTGCAATTAAGACAAAATTAACTAAAAAGTAAATAAAACTAAAAATGATTAAATATCAAAAATCTAAAAATTACTAAGAAAAGCATAACAATCTATAGGACAATCTATAAAAATCAGAAATGACAAGAATTAAACTAAAAACTATAACACAAAACACTAGATAAAGCAAAACTATAAAAATCAAAAATAAAATTTTTCCGAGAGCACTAACCGGTTCGGTTGCTCGCACAACCGATTCGGTTAGCCTCTAAACCATTTTTTTTTACTTTACTTTATTGATGAAATTCAATTTTAAATTTACCAATTTTACAGAATCTTAACAAGATCAAAATACTTAAAAATCCAAAATCTCCGGCAGCGGCGCCAAAAACTTGATGTGCTTACCGTGTGCAAGTTTTAAAAATTTATAAACATGATTTATCTGGTTATTACTATAAACACATACGAGCAAGTATACTCGTTCGCGATAGCAAAGGTGGGTAAGTCGAGATCGTCCCAAGGGATTTTGCTTTTTGAAATTGTTTTAAAGGATCGGTAACAAGAAAGCTTTGTCAAGGCTCACTCCAAAAATGATGGTTTTAGTAAAATTCAATATAAAGAAACATAGACTTGTGTGAAATCTATAGGCAATCATAATAAGTGTTCATGAAGGCTTGGTGTAAACTCTTGATGTGATGCACAAATCATAAGAAAATGATTCCCAACCCATGGTTTTATGTTTTGTAAAATCATTTTAAGAACAATACCATATAGGTAATCCTTTCGGTCCTTATCCTAATGATTATCCTTTAGAAAATCCATTTGTTTGTAAAATGTTCTCATTAAATTCGTTCCTAAGAATCTTTCGACCTTCGTGATGAAAATGTTTCTAGTCTTGTTTCAATAAGTAAACATGGTGGTTGTCAATCACCATATCCCCATACTAGTTTGTCACTTAACTTTTGGAATAAAACACAAGAGAAATCCTTTTGGTCCTTTTTTCTTAAAACATGTTTTACCGACAAATCAAACAAGACTAGTAGTATTCCAACAAACTTATTTAAACAAGATCATTTATACATGCATCACATATGAGAACACGATTATGATTTCCTACATCCTTACACAAAAGTATATTCAAGAACTACTCCATGATAATTATAACAAAACACAAGTAATAACAAAGTAATTTCAATAACTCAAAAGAATAGAAATCCATAACAAGTTTCATAGAATACCTAAACTTTTGGGATTACAAGAACTAGAATTCGTGGATTATAGCAACAACACGCCTCCAATCACCTAGCTTAACCGTATAACTCCGAATGATCAAAACAATGGATGAGAATGAGTCTCTCCAACCTCCGGACGTTTACAAGAATAACTAAACTTTTGGGATGAATAAAATGATTGGTAATAGTTTGGTTGTAAACTATTACACTTTGGGTTGTGTCACACTAAGACTACTAAGTCTAGGTTCCATATATAGCCATAGAAACATAACTAACTGGCCAAGAACATTCTCTACAAGTAAATAACAGGAAATGATCGGCCTCCAATGATTATGGGGAGTTAAGGCAACATTAAATGAAAATTGTGTAACTCCAGCTCATGCAACTGGATCGGTTGCAACGCAAACGGATCGGTTGCGCCTTCTTCACTTCGCCCAACCGGATCGGTTGCGGGCTCCAACCGAATGGTTGGGCGCATCTTGTACCCCCAGTTTTGACTTTTTTTGACTTTTCTTGTTTTGGGCCTTTTTCTTTATTTTCGTTGATGATTTCCAAGACAAAACTTGATCTTAACTTGTTGTAGATACTTAGAAATCATTGCGCCTCCTAGTCAATGAGTCCAAGTGCTTCCTTACTCGACTTCCTTCCTCGGGAATTCTCCAAACGTGCATGAAAACTTCATTTCTTTATCTTTTGTGATACCTGGCTACATACACATACAAAATATGCAACTTTTGCACTTTTGCAACAGTTATGAGTAAATATAGCCTATTATCATACACAAAACTAACAATAACGCTACTAAAAACATGTTCATTTTGAGCGTTATCGGGTAGTCTGTTTCATCATAGAACGCACCATGTTAAGGTGGTTCGATTTCTCTCTCGGATACACCATTGTGTTGTGGAGTATAAGGAGGAGTTCGATGGGCAATAATCCCATGCTCCTTAAGATGGTCTTCCCGAGTTGATTTTCTATTTCCTTTTGAAACACTTTGAATGTTTCAAAAACTTCATGTTTATGTTTCAGCAAGTAAACATAACCATACCGACTATAGTCGTCAGTGAAAGTCACTAAGTAATTTGCTCCTTTTCTTGATGTGATTCTAAATGGGCCACATACATCTGAGTGTATAAGTCCAAGTAAATCTTTAGCCCTTTCCACTTGATGTGGATAAGGTTTTCTAGCCATCTTACCAGACATACAAGCAACACACTTTTCAAAAGACTTAATGTCAAATGAGTTGAGAAGTCCATCGTGTTGCAACTTCTCCATCGTTTCTTGCTAATGTGTCCAAGACGACCATGCCATAAGAAGCGAGTCCAAGTTAGTCTTGGTTCTTTTATTGCTTCTGACAAACATAGAACTTTCATTTGTATTTGAACAAGACATTTCAATTTCAAAAACACCATCACGAGGAATAGCAGTAAAATAGACAACGTTATTCCTAGAAACTGAAATATAGTTATTCGATTCAAAGCGGTTAATAAAACCATCGTCATACAAACGAGAAACTGAAATAATCCCCCTAGTAATAGAGGGAGCATAATGACAATCTTTTAAAACAATAACTAATCCACTAGGGAGTGATAAATGATAACTTCCAATAGGTTCAACTTCTGCCCGTTGACCATTGCCCACGATGCACTTAAAACTCTGGTTTCAACTTCCTAATGCCCCTTAGACCCCGAGTATTATTACGGATATTAGTACCACCAAGATCATATACTAAGGATGATTTAGGAAAGAGTAGAGTTCTATAGTGAAAATACGAAGAACTAGCTGCAGAGATTTCTTCTTTTCATTAACTCGGCGAGATCTTGGGACAATTCCTTCTCCAATGTCTTGTCTCACCACACGGTGACATGTAGCGCCCTTTGTGCATTATCCTTCTTGGGTGGTGGAGGAATCTTGGGTTTGGATTTAGAAGTAGAAGCATTGTATGGCTTATACTCAGGAGCATAACCAAACTTGTTGTTTCCATTCCCACGATTCCTCTTAGCAGCCTTAAACGATTTATTCTTCTTTTGGTTTTTTTGGACCTTACCACCACATACATAATAGAGTGCAGGTGCAGCATCTTTCTTTGCAACGTCGCTCATGTTGCTTAAGCATAGCATGCGTTCATTTATAGTCTTCCCATCTTTGTGCATATTAAAGTTCGCACAAACGTAATGTACTCTTTAGAGACCGATTAGGATCAAACCGACTCCATAGTGCGAGTAACTGGGTGACCAAGACGTTCCAAATCATCAATGTAGCTCTTCATCTTCGAACATACGAGCTAACCGATTGACCCACTTCCCCGCTTGCAAGCGTGGAATTCACGTAGTTGTAGAAACTCTTGTTACGCTTGTTGGGAGAACATAGACTTAACTCAAGCATGTCATAAGCACCAAGATGAGTTAGATTTCGTTGGATCTATAACTCTATGGTCATGAACATGAAGGCAGCTATATCCTTTGAACCTTTGACCCAAGCGATGGCTTGCAATAGCCTCGAGTAGGATAAGGTGGCGGGAGTAGCAACATGTGCTCTGGTATGGGATGCTCTATATAAGCTTCCTTATCTTGGTGATAGTATATATGGGGCGATGCCAATCAATGAAATTAGGTCCATGAGTTTTGTTTCAAAGAAACTCTGAGTACCGAATCAAGCTCGATTGAAGTAGTCATCTACAATTGAAAAGTTCAAATAATTAGTATTTTCGATAATTACATTCTTAAAAGAATTAACTACCCAATTAATTACTAATAAGACTAAGATCCATATTGTAACCCCATTTAATTACCATAGGTCTGACCAATGTATGAAAAAAAATAGGACAAGAGGTAAGCGACGAGCGTTAATTGCATAATGAAACTCTTAGATTTTATGAGACTGTTTAAGGCATATCAAGTAATAATGTCAAAAGCATGTTTTGTTCTCATCTTATGCCTCAGGTTCGAGTTCTGACCAAGTTAACTCGAGATAAGTCGACCAAGTATGAAAGTGTAAAAATAACCATAGGTCTGACCAGTGAGAAATAATTACCATGGGTTGGAAAGGCCCTTAGGTCTGACCAGAGAAGTCAATCCAAGTGCACGTATTCATAGTTGGATGGCATAGACTTAAAATTAACAAACAGGTATGCACACATAAAGTGGTAAAAGTCGGGTACAAAGAAGCATGCAAAACAACTTTGTAACACTAATTTTAAAACTTTTGGTAATGACACCGTAGTGATCATCATGGTTCACGGTAGCTCCAATCGAACGCATAGGAGAGGACCGTAAGCTCAAGCATAACCTTAGACATCCTTTCGGCGCGATGCGCATCTCTTTAAACCCCTTGAGTTTGTTCTAGTGGGTGAGCCATTACATCCCAAGTGTTCATAGCGTCTAGTTTTTGAATTCTTGAAAACGTGTTTCATATAATAGGTCACTTTATTTTACAAAAACAATTTTCCACGAATCAAATAGCAGGTTACAATGAGCATGGTATTTAGGCGTGTAAATAAAGACCAATATTAATGTTATGGTTACGATATGTATTATTCCATATTGCATACAATTAGGTGTCAAAGCAAGTAATAATGCACATATAGGAATCACAAACATATAAGCATAAACATCAACATAAATAACCACATATCTTTCCGAGTCCTCTTGCGAGTCTTCCCCAAACGAAGAACCATAAGACCGTCACTAGGATGGAATACCTAGATCGCTCCATACATCACTTAGAAAAGCAATTGAGTGGGTCTTGTGGCCGGAAAAATACATAAAAAGCATGGCAATCTAATTAACAAGTAATTACACAATTTTAAGTATTTATAAACCAATATGTAATTCTAATTATCACAAAAATTCTAATTAACAATTAATAAATACAAATTAACTTTTAATTCTAATTAGCAAGTAATTTTAATTAACATGTAATTCTTAATTAATGATTTAATTTTAATTAACAAAGTAATTATAATTAACATGTAAATTAAATTCTAATTAACAAGTAATTACAATTAACAAATTAATTCTAATTGTTAATATAATTTTAATTTCTGTGTGACTGGTTATTATTTATTAAAAATTGACAAGTATTGCATGTAATTGTCAAAATTAAAATAAAACAAAAGAACTAAACTAGGTTTCATGCAGCTTTTTAAAACATGTTTATTAATATCATAAACGTGTAACCCATAATCGCAAAAACGAGTTGACTCGTAATGCCACTGTTGGGATTTAAGAACTAGTTAACCATTAACCTCTACGAGTACGCAGCGGATATTGGATCTAGTTAACGCAATTATGTTAAGTACGTAATTAATAAACACATAATTAATACAATATTAATTAATTAAAAGGGATAAAGAAAGGCTAACCTTGCTTGACAATTGATCTCTAGTAACGGAACAAGAAACCTAACGAAACCTTAAGTATCTAAAATAGATACCTCGAAGAGTATCACACACAAACCCGATTCACGTATACATTCGATAAACGCTAGTCGAGAACGTAAACAATAAAACCAAACAACCCTTGTTACTTGAATATAAAAGCCCACGAATTAGCAAAACCCATGACCAGACTTGTGCTATCTGAGAACTCCAAGAAGCTGCTAAAAACAGCTTGTCTAGTTCCACCCGATATCGGACACGCCTTGTCCGATATATTTCTGCCTTCTGTCCGAGATACAAGACCACGAGCAGGAGCAGTTTCAATTCCTTATTGTTTCTGTATTGTGTCGACTAGGAGACCAGGAAACAGTAGGCAACCAATTCAACCAAACACTTGTCACTAATACAAGTTTAGAATCAACCAAACTATAAAACCCTTAATCGTTTTAGAGGCAAACGACCAAGAATAAAAGAGCAGGAAATCTTAATCCGTTTTAGGGATTTAGGGATGAAGTTATGCGTATGTTTTGCAAGGCCAGAGGTTTGTTTATATAGTTCCACAAACCGACTCCTACATGGAGTATAATACTTGTTCAAAAAGTATAAGCCCAAGCTAAAACTCCCTCCCCTCTTTGCCCGATCGTTTGGGAATGTCAAGGCCCAAGGCATTACCCAAATACGACCCAAACAGGAACCTTACAAGCCCATGGATCAAATCTGTGATCGGGTCAAACGCAATGTTAAACGGGTATGTAATATATTCAAGTATAATTACGTTCTACACGTATACTCATGTTTATCGCGTGTGCCCCCATCGGCTCATACACGATTAGTTGTTTTGTCGTGTTTTAATACTCCCACAAACCAACACAATTAATATCAAACTCAAATATGATTATTTAGTGACAATGCAATTGGAGTTGAATATCTTCCATGTATAGTACCTCAATCACCCGAAAATTTAACCAAATATATATCATATCATTTTGTTTTAGTTTTAGTTTTACTTATAGTATAGCCATTCACCAATTGCATATATTGTTGGTTGCGAAAAGCGGTTGAGTTCATATTGGGCTTGAGGTATCAAGAGTGTCTCAAGTATTTGTTTTGGTCATATTCCTTACAGCTAGCTTTACCGGTTTTTTGTCATCGAGTTGTAAAAAGGTTATGTATTCAACTTCTATCGAATTAAAGGCTTCTAGGGGCTCGGGATATGTAGAAAATTGGTATGTTTTCGAATCTGATTTTAGTTAATCAAGCATAAAGAGAGGAAGACTTCAACCAGCATAGCAATTGATAACCATAACGCAAATTATCATACATCAAACTATAATAGTCCTAAAACTTTCCAAGATTAGTAGAAAAAACCAGCATAATGTAGCCCTTAGAGCTTTAGCAATCCAGTATCAACTATAATGAAGTAGCTAAATAGAACCACTTGAAGATTCAACATACACTTTAGTAAATCTGTACGATGGGACATGAAGATCACTTCAATGCCAACTTCGGACTTTAAAGCAACCTGATAACCATAAATTTCAAACCATAAACACCTACATTAGCTAGTAAATTCCGCTTCTTTGATTCCTGTGGAACTAAAATGTTTTGTTTGTTGTATAAAAAAAGATAACCAGTGTCCACACCAAAATTTGTTATAACTCTTTTCTTTTGGAAGTTATTAGAAATTTGATATTCAAAGCAAACGTATTTAGTGGCAATGTGATTGGACTTCGACATCCCCAGCAACGAGTACTATTTATTCCGAAGATAAATGCTAAGAAAAAGTTATTGTATAATTTGGATAAGTGTTAGTTCATTTATATTTATTATTAAGAAACATGCATATGTGGATCTAAATGTGGTTTCTCTTTTGGTGGGTTTGAGTAGTCGGGGTTTTATAGTGAGACTCGCTGCTTTGAAACCGCCTTATGCAAAATTAAAAAATACAAGAAAGCATGCATTGAAAATTAACACGTGTTATACCTTTCGCATTTTATACTTTTGGTTTACTTGCGCCTGAGGCGGTGGAACTCCTCAACAGACTCCAACGAGTAATGCAAAGTAATGCTATGACACCCAAATTTACAAATGTTATTTTCAAAAGAATTAGTTATGCAATAAAAAAAAGCTAGCGGCGCAACTTGTTGCTCTTTGCTTTCCACTCTATGTAATTCCCAAATTTTGCAAATGAAAACTAGAAAACGTGATTTATCATTAGCTAACAACACATCTATACTACTTATATGGGGTTTGAGACCCTCTCTCTTATTAATTGTTTTAAGACCATCATTAATAGAATTTTAAGCAAATACAAGTCATCAAACATAATTTACAAGTATGTAAAGCATAAATAATTCTCATCTTAAAACACTATTTCTTACATACAATTAATACACCCCTTCATCAGTAAATACAATTCTCTAAGCACAATGTACACAGACATGTAACGCAATTATCACTCTGAAATCCACGTAAATTACAATAATTGATAAAAATTGATAAAAAGTTGTTAAATTACAATAATTGTTGTCTAGGTATCACACGTAAAGTTGGTCAAAATTTCTTTATGCAAGAAAAAAAAACAACAACATAATGTTTATTTCAACTTATTAGTTAGTAAACACCTACATTATATAAAGAACCAAAATATCTTTCCTCCACCAATGTGGGATTCAAAACAAAAAAATGCTTTAGTGACATGACACCTTTTGTTGCCGTAATCATATATCATACTGTATATGTTTGTCTAATTAAGCTAGAGAAAATTGATACGAGACTCGAATACGATTATTTAGTGACAATGCGTTATGGTCAAACTTATATCGTATCGTTTTGATTTAGTTTTAGTTTTACTTATACCAAAGCCAGTTACCAATTGCATATGTTGTTGTTTGCGAGAAGCGGTTGAGTTTGACATTGAGCTTGAGTCTCAAGAGTGTGCTAAGTATTTGTTTCGTCGCAATTTCTTTATATTGTTCATCCTCTTCTCTTTAAGAAACAACAGCCACCATCACAACAACCCAACTCCATTTATACAACCAGCAGATCCAACAACCACCTCCATACGACTCTAATTACACGAGATGAAAGATAACATAATGTACTGTACAACTAGTCATGCACACGTACATTATAGAAAGGTTACGTACATTATAGAAAGGTTACGTATTCATTTTCTATCGAGTTAAAGGCTTCAAAGGGCTCGTATGTAAAAAATTGGTTTGCTTTCGGATCCAATTTTTAACTAATCAAGCAAAGTGAGAGGAAGACTTAAAACAGCAAAATGAGAGGAAAATTATGCCAAGAAAATGTGTTTCAAAAAAGCACATGACCTCATTGGTAAAAAGTCACTTCTAGCTACTAAAGAATATTTTTATTTAAGAAGTACATTTTGAAGTAAATAGCAATGTTTTGTGTTGTATGTATCAATCTATACATAACTCATCTCAACCACTCAAAATTAGATTTCCAGTATTTTTCAGGTATGTTTTGTGTTGTATTGTTTCTTTTTTCTTTATTAGGTTTTTAGTATATATTTTAGCTTACTTAATCAATGGTTAAGTTTTATAAATATAACGATAAAAAAAAAGTTCAGTAAATTTGTAAAATTGTGTTAAAATTTTTTGATTAAAGAACCAAAGAACTTCTCTTCTGAGTTAAATTACAACAATAAACAATTACTTCAACTTCATATTATGTCCATCTTTAGATCTTTTAAATTAAGTGGTTGTTCTAGATTGTTATCCGAGACTATGTATAGAATGAATGAGTGGTGTACGAAAGTGATATATCGTTGTAAAAAAAAAAAAAAAAAGAATCATGCATCGCACGGGCAATGTTGACTAGTATATAATGTAAGAGCACAAGGTATCGTGCATATGAATAATACGTTATTGGTATGTCACATCAACGCCACATCATCCCTTTCAAATAACACAAAACTAAAACACTTCTCCCTCACATCACGCCACTAACATGTTATTGGGCCCACAAAATACCCCACAAAAATACCCACTCACCAAAAAAAAAAAAAAAAAAAAAAAAACGCGTTTGGCATGAGCCGGTCAAATGGCTTGGGGTTCCTTTGGCTCACGAATGGCACAAGTGGCAGTATGGCTTGGCTCAACAATGACATGAAAAAATGGACGTTTGGCACGTTAAATGCATTGATACCGTGTGCTCTAATAGACTATTAAAAATGACAAAAAGTTATTAATTTACATGAATTCTTGTCCTCTAAGAGTCCACATCATAGTACGGTTTCCTACGATACGGTAATCAAGAAGACAACAACATTATGTTTATTTCAACTTATTAAAACTTTAAACATTCCAAGTATATAAGGAAGCACAATTTCATTCCTCCGATGAATGTGGGATTCAAACCTTAGAATAAGTCTCACACAACTAGCCCCATTAAAAAGTTGCTCTAATCTCTTTTTTTAATACTAGGCGAGTACCCGTGCCTAGCGGCATCGGTTTTTAGCGGCAGACAATTAACGATATGCAATATTGTGGTAAGTGTTTCGTAGGATCTTATAGTTTTACGATGCTATAAGGAATAGGATGTGGAGGAGGGATGTGAGAGCATCGTCGAAACAAATATGCTGGTTGATGTTTAACATTGGTAATTTTAACATAACAGACAGTTGGATACGAGTTATTTTATCAGTTGGATGTGAGTTAATTTATTAGTAACAAATAACCAATAAGCCTTGATAGGAAACAACTATTACACACCCTTATAATGCAAACGTACTCGAGTTTTGCTACCTAACATTACTTTGATGTGGTACGCAAAGCAGCTTGAGTTTCATGTGTTTGAATGTAGCTAGCTTAATCACTGGATGTACTAATGATATAAAAACATGTTACTTAGAATTGAAAATTCCAAAGTAAATTCCTTTGTAGAGTAAATTCCTTTGTAGCGTCATCACTTGATATGACAATGACGTCATCCCAATTCCAATTAATCAGATTAGGATTGAAAAAAGGAATAAGATGTGGAGAAGGGGGATGAAGCTGGTATAAAAAAAACAAACAAGTTGTGTCAATGCACATTAGAGACAACAAACAAGTACGTATTTCAATTTCAAAATAAGATCATAAAAAGAAATCCATTTCTAACCTGAAGGTCATCATCAACATTCTTTTCATTTTGCATTTCCGTTTTCCAGTAGTGAAACGATTTCCTTTAGTGATAGGATTTCTTGCATGAATGATTGGCTATGGAAATACATTGTGTTTATATAGGCGATAGACAATATGCAATGTTCAAATTGAATTTTCCCTTTTCATGCCTTGAAATATATGTGTTTAAAACGTTTATTCTCCTTTACAATATTCCTGCAATGTCCAGGAACATTCCAAATGTTTGCATTGAATTGAATACTTTATTCTTCTTTACAACATTCCAGCAACATTTAAAATTGTCAATCGTTTCCTAACATCGGCTATGTGAACTTCATTCTCCTTTGCATTGATGAATACTTTCCATACGTTTGCATTGATTACTTTCCAAACGTTGCACCAATTTCCAGCAATAGGGAAAGTGTTACACTTTCTTCGAGTTTTTTCGTTGACCATTGTAGTTTTATAATAAATTTAACAAAACGAGTACTTTCAAAAGTATTTAAAAAAATATGCATAATATGCTCTAAATTATTATCTACTTTTAACCATGCTCTTCATAGCCACGTTTGTAAACAAAGTATACCCAACATCAGTTTACCAACTCCTGAAGGTTGCTCCGACCGACTTTTTAGACACCAGTAATATATAGATTTTTTTTTTTTTTTTTTTTTTTTTTTTTTTAATGCTAGCTTCAAACAAAATTACAAAAGATGCTAAATTGTCATTGTCAAACCAAAGCGATATGATTACATACATAAATCAAGATTAATTAATAATGATAGTTAAACCCATAATTGATGCTCAAAAAAAGTTATAGACATAATTTTAAAGTTTTAACAACTTAATTTTTAACATTCAAAAGCAAGAGGTAATTTGCAGAATTCATTGAAGTCATCATCTTCCGGTAACATAACCCAATGAAAATATAAAGTGATTGTATTTGATATATATATAAGAGAAAAAGAACGGAAAAAAAAGATGATGATTTGTCACGGTATTTGGTAAAGGGTGGAAGGAGTCGACGTTGCAGTTGTGCACAAAAAAGATAAAACTATGTCAAATAATTTTGAAGTTTTATACGTACAAAATATGTAATATGCATTTAGTACTTTCCAAACGTAAATTCCTGTCATTTTTGTTCACTTTCAAGCTTGACCGAATTACATTTTTCACTTTCAAGGGTTGACTATTTTTACATTTTATGTAGTATAGATGCTATTACATATGTTCTTTTCACACATTTTTTTTCTCTTACCAAAGTAGAGAAACTTGATACCAAACTCGAATATGGTTATTAGTGAAAATGCAAGTGCAGTTGATATCCTCTCCATGGATAGTATCTCAATCATCCAAAAAATTGGTCAAACTTATATATCGTTTTGATTTTCTTTATGTTTTACTTATATTGTCTATTTCTTAGAAATAAGTCTACTAAAAGACAATAGAGATCATGTACCTCTTTAGAATTAGTTACTCGTTAGGATACTTGATCATTTAGTAGTTTAGAGTGTAAAAGTCAACTATAAAGAAACGAAGATCGAGTATACATCACTCAAAAGTTGGTTAATTCAGTTGGAGTTTACATCTATGCGAATTTGGTTGTAAAAATGTCTTACGATGCAACATATAATTATAGAACAGATGACATGTCTCATCTTGCAATATGGCATGTCTCAACTTTGGGATGAATGAACTTTGTTTGAAGATGAAATACATGTTTTATCATTCAAATTCTCAACATTTTGAAAATAATTCGAGTTGTCACGGATAATTTGTTGTGAGGTAACTAACTGAGCCATCCCCTAAACCCTAAAGCCTTGCAATAATCAGTGTCTACAATGGTTGCCTTGCTATTATCATAGAAAAATATCATCTCCGCTAAAAATTGGACCAAGTGATCTACTACTTATCCGAAATTAATACTTAAATGCATGATCATTAGCTTCTAAAGTGAAGTTTAAAATGATGAGGCCTAATAAGGAATTGCCAAACACCAAAAGTGTTGTAAAGTCGTATGCCCTTGATCTAGAGATTCCACCCAAAGGAGAATATATCAAGGAGCAAGCAAACCCCGGAAAATGTCAAAATATTAGGCAATTTCTACCTAAATTGATATATACAAAAAAATAAGACTACCTAAAATGTCAAAAAGTTATTGATTCACATTAATTACTACTTCTGGCTTTTGCATATTGTTTCCTATGATCACTATGCAGAAGACCAAAGAAAGCAACATAATGTTTATTTCAACTTATAAAAATTTTAAACACCCGAAGTATATAGTGAAGCAAAATTTCATTCTTCCAACTTATGTGGGATTCAAAACATATAAAGTCCCATAGAAGTAACCCCAAAAAATGGTTGCTCTAATTACATGACACCTTTTGTAGAAAGGATATGCAAATGACAGCAGATAGCAACATATTGTTTATCTCAACTAGTAAAAATTTTAAATACCCGAAGTATATAATGAAGCACAATTTCATCACTTGAACCAATGTGGGATTCAAACCTTATGACAAGTCTCACACAACTAGCCCCATTAATTAGTTGCTCTATGGTCACATATCGTTTTCTTCTTCTCTTATCAAAGCTAGAGAAAACTGATACCAAGCTCGAATACAGTTATTTAGTGACACTGGAATTGGAGGTGGAAATCGTCCATGAATAGTACCTCAAACAACCGAAAATTTGGCCAAATTTATATCGTATCGTGTTGAATTAGTTTTAGTTTTACTTGTATATAGTTGTCCTAAAAATTATTTTTTTATCTCTTTGGTAGACCATCATTTTTTCAAATAAACTTAGACAATATTTATCGAATTGGGTTGGATTGACTGACATCAGTTAGTTTAAACACCCGTACTTAATATATTAGTGCGTACAATCACTATGTCTAAAATAGTATGAAATCATGAGTAAAACTTGTTGGTGTATAAATTTTGGTCCAGGCAACGAATCACTTGAGTTATTCACACACAAAATTGAGATCTTTTACAAACGGCTAATTTTGGTATAACCATCTTGGCTTTTTTAACATTCAGGAGCTATTTTATTTGGATTACATACAAATATCGAAATGAGTATACAATAACTTTGTCTAAATTTTAAAATAGTATGAAATCACGAGTCAATCCTTTGTGGTATCAACTTCAAAATGATTAAAAAGTTGAGAACTATGAATTGTTAGTGCAAATGATATCTTGTGCCAACAACATAACACTAATCTCAAGCTATTTGAACCAAATACACCACTCGATATGACCTATCAAAATTTTTTTCTTGAACCTATGTGGGACTAAAAACTTAGTTTTAAGAAAAGAAATTAGAAAAAAAGTTGTTTCTACTTACACAACACACTGTTACTCTTCTAAAGCTATGATAAATTTGATACCTTAAATAAATACCTATTTTTAATAGTTCCTAACACATTATGTCATGAAACAATAGAGTACTACCCTGATTGTTGTTTGATATAATTGGGGATATAATGTCACAAGCACCATTCATGTATTGCTCATTTAGTTGCTGCTTTTAGTGGAGCGATAGCAAGTATAGCTGCTAGAGAAATACTTGAAGAGAAATGAGAAACCATGGGAAGATAGATTGTAAAGGGTTGCGAGAAAAGCCTTGATCCAACGAGTATTGGAGGAAACCGGAACTAAAATGTGGTCGTCTATGAAGTTTCTAACCGAAGCAACTGAGAACTTCCCTGAGCCCGATAAAGACCAGGACCATCTATCTAACATCGATGATAGAATGGTACCTTCCATATCAGAAGATAATGCCATGAACTGCTCGAGCTCTGCTCCTCCCCTTGGACAACGCCTCAAAGAGAAGCCAACGTTGGAGTGATTCAACTTATCTGCTACATAAATGTTTTTGAACGATTCCAAAGCGTAAATTCTAGGATACAAAGATTTGAGAGGAACTTCACCCTTCCAAGACTCTTCCCAAAACAATGAAGCCTCTCCATTACCCACCTTTTTCTTTATAAAACCAAGAAGATCAATACCTTTATTCTTGAGAAGAGAAATATCACGAACTAAATCTATCCAATTTGACGAGAATCAAAATTTGGGATTGCCAATCTTACCATCCGCGCCATGAATAGCCTTAATAACCCTGGACCACAAGGAACAATTTTGAGTTCGAAAGCGCCAAACCCACTTAAACATAAGGGCACGATTCAATGCATAGAAACTCGAAACACCAATACCCCCTTTTATCTTTTGAAACCAAGACATTATTCCATTTTACTCGACATCATTTTCCGATCATTAAAATCCACCCCATTGAAAAATGACTACGGATGGCTTCCATCTTTTTAAGACCGAGAAGGAACTTTAAACATAGACATATAATATATAGGCATCGAACCCAACACCGATTTAAGAAGAGTTAGCCTTCCTCCAACAGATAGAGTTTTTAATCGCCATTTCGAGAGCCTCGATGAAGTTTATTGATGATCTCCTCCCATGATTTAATGCGAGACATAAGACCGCCAACTTTTATACCTAAAAAGGAGAAAGGAGGTTTAAGAGTCATGCAACCAACATTTTGAGCTGCAATATCAACAATGAAATTGTCCACGGCAGTACCCATAAGTTTACTTTTGTGCATGTTGATACGCATACCTGAAGCACGAAATGAACATTCCAAAACATGCACAATGGTACTAATGTTCGAGTCACACCATTGTCCCATAAAAACCACGTCATCTGCGTAAAAAAGATGAGACAATTGCATAGATGAATCTAGCAAAACTCCTTTGAATAAACCAGCGTTTACTATGTTTTGGAATGATAAGTGAAGGCTTTCCATAACTAAAATAAATAGGAAAGGAGATAGCGGATCTCCTTGTTTAAGGCCTTTGTAGAATTGGAACTCGGTTGTTGGGCTACCATTAACTAGAATTGAGCCCCTTGAGGATTTTAGACAACTTTGAATCCAATGACACCATCGATCACCAAAACCGAATTTCTTCAAGGCATCATCCAAATAGTCCCAACGAACGGAATCAAAAGCCTTTTCGAAGTCAACCTTAAATATCATAGTTTGTTTCTTCTTGGCTTTGCACCTCTGAATTAGCTCATTCAAAATAAAATGACCATCTAAAATTTGTCTATTTGCCAAAAAAGCAGATTGCACTTCATTTACAATATCTCCCATAACATGAACTAACCGGTTCGCCAGTATCTTTGCAATAATTTTATATATCCCGATTAAGCTTATGGGCCTAAAGTCTTTCACCAACTTAGCATCTTGAGTTTTTGGAATTAGAGCGATAAAAGAAGAATTACCTCCACTAGGAAAAAAACCATGCTTGAAGAAGTGGTTCACAGCATCTATAACATCAGGTTCGATAACATTCCAATAACGACGGTAGAATCCGAATGTGAAACCATCCGGACCCGGGGATTTATCCGAACCACAATCCCAAACCACCCCTTTAATATCATCCTTCGTGACAAGTATTTCTAAATCATTCTTTTGTTCCAGAGACAATTGATGAGGAAAGTCCATATCAAGCATAAAGCGGGACGAACATGGGATTTTAAACCGATCCTTGAAATGAGATAAGAACTCATTTTTAACGTCCTTAGGATCTTCAATCAAGACACCATCTGCAAGAATGCCACGAATGGCAAGTTTACTTGTTTGTTTATTGATGATACCATGGAAGAACTTGGAATTCTCATCTCCTTCAATCGACCAATTAATCTTAGCTTTTTGAGCCCTTTCCAACGAGTTTATATTATCCAAATCTTGCAGCTTTTTCATAACATGAATTCGGTCCACTAAAATTTGTTGAGACACTTCTCCTTTATCTAAGAGAGTATCCATGGCAACTAATGCTTTTGGAGACCTTTTTATGATTATGAGATTTCTCCTGTGATCTTTGACCCATGAGCTTAATTTTCACTTTTAGAAATTTGAATTTTTCAACAACCTTAACATAGGGTTAGGCTCAGATATAACAAAGCAGCTCTCCATGTTTCTCCTACAAAAGAGTCAAAACCATCCAATTCAAACCAATAGTGATAGAAGCGGAACGGAATAGGACCATAGTCGAAACTTATCTCACGGAGAAGAATAGGTCTATGATCCGACAAGTATCGATCCAAAATAATGGAAGAGATTTTCGAACACGATCTCATTAAACCTTCAGAAATAAGAAATCGATCAAGCTTACTCATTTTAGAAGCCGATTTGTGAGACCAAGTGAAAGAGTAACCACCTAACGGCACATCTACCAGACCTCCTTTCGAAATAAATTAAATGAGTTAAATGTGGCAGCCCCTTGAGCATTAAAAATGGAGCCATATCTTTCATCTTGAGTACGGACTTCATTGAAATCTCCCATAACTATCACTTCTCCTTTCCATCTATCAATCATATAATTTGAGTATTGCCATAGCATCTTCTTTCCGATAATTCTTGAGGAGCATAAACCGAAATAATGAGCGATCTTTATCACTAGGAATCCATCTGCCCATAATTGCAATAAAGTAATCGACACTGCTGAATGTTCCTTTCAAACATACTTGGATCCCACACATAAGATACCGCCTGAGTTACCTACCAAGGGCTAACAACAAAATCGAATGTGAAATTACCCCAACATGACTTAATACTAAATAGATCAAGTGATCCAATTTAGTTTCTTGTAACGAAAAGAAATTAACTTTATTGTTAAAACATAACTCCTTTACCCAATCTTTTTGGCCTTTTGGGCTTAGACCTGTAACGCTCAGTGACATAAAATTCATTTGTTAAACTCGTGAGCTCCTTGAGTTTCAACAATCTCTTCAATGTTTTTGATGCAGCCCTCCATTTTGTAACCCATCGTTTGGCCAACTTTTATCAAATCGTCCATAAGTTGAAGAATGGAACCACCTGATGTTGGAATGTCTACGCTTTTGAAATGTTCTGAACAATCAGAGACCTCAACATCCTTCTTTAAATTATCCTATGCAGCGCAATTTTTGACTGGAACCTCTTTCTCCAAAACATCAGAAGTCTCATTACATACATTATTCAGTGTGTCAATGTTCATCAAGTTTGAGTTAACTTCAGAAGTATCATGGGGCGTAAATCCGGGAGGATATTTCAATTCATCCTCTGAAATGTAAGCTTCTTTACTATTCGGCTGCTTCTTATTAAGTAACTCGTAAATATTAAACGGGTCGTTAGATTTAGAATCCTCCACACCGACGTTAAGAGACTCCTTGTTATGAGAAGACATAAACTCATCTTTCTCGAAAATAGTTTCAGGAATTTCATCTACATCACTCCCTACATCTGATATTGGATCCTTCTGTATCCCAACATTCTTGTCAAGTATATTGGCATCCAATGAATCATCATCGGAATCAGTGAGGACGTCTTCTGATTCGCTAAATTTAGGAGCCCAGCCCGTTACTTCTTTAGCACGAACCCAAAAAACTTTACCTTTAACAATGATTTTAAATGATTCAAATATATTCTCTACCAAAGTCGTTTTAATGCATATTCTTCTCCTATGAAAATAGGATGCCTCTTTGTCCTCGTCATACAACAATTCGCCCCATTTAGAAGAAATATGCACGAAAATGTTGTGAGACCAAACGCATAGAGGAACAGCTTCAATGTCTATGCAAGTGATCCTTTCATCAATATTGAAAGCTGTGGATGCATGCACTAACTTTGAGAACCATGAACCAACCCCAACATGATTCAAAAAATTATCTTTTGTAACTTTTGATTGAAACTGTAACATCACCCAAAAACCTCCCATGAAACGAATAAGAATGTCTTCAAAGCCTTCTGCAGCCAATACTATCTTTAGGTTTGGTAAGGAGTTGAATTCCTTAAGTTTCCCAAACAATGATAGTGAAAGATCCCTTTGGAAAGTACATGAATCATCAAGAACTAAGGCCGGTTTTGTATCTTCCTCAATGGATTTAGGTGATGTCCCTGATTTAACAACATGTACATATGACTTAGATTGCCCATGTATGGTATCCTCATATCTTTATGAGCAACTTCTGAAAAATCCTTCTTCTCATACGCGGATTGGTTATTAACACTATTCCTTGGTAATCTCTGGAATTTAGCAACGTTTGCATGAAGCTTGAAACGTCCCACCCAGATTGTACATAGATTGTTAACCAATAGATTCACATCAGCAATCTTTATGAAACGAACAAAACCAAACCTGTTGCCCAATTTGGATCTCCTGTTCGGAATGAAGGCGTCTATGATGTTCCCATATTGAGAACAAGCCCTCCATAAATCGCGAGCTGTGAATTGATCAGGGAAATTGGTGACAAAAAAGGACGTAGATATTTGATGCAAATCATCCTCCTTAGACCGATTAGAGGTGCGTTGAGTTACCATGAGATCTTTGTTTTAGACACTTTTAACATTTTGGTTAAAAGTGAGTGAAAAATTAAGAAAAAATTAGGTGTTAATAATAAGAAATCTAGTCATCTCTTCCGGCATATTTCTTCGTTATTCGTTCCTGCTTCTTTCGGATGATCTATGCTTTCGCCGGGTCAGGATTCAAATTGGGATCTAGCATGAGAAACTCCATCTCCTTCATCTCTTGGATAGCAATTTCCTTCTCCCGCCTAGCCTCGTAACAAGTCACTTGAGCATCGGCTTTTTGAGCATATTTTTCGGATATATGTCACGAAAAAGTACTCGATTGACTCCCACCGGAGCTCGCAGCGCTCGACGTTGAAGTCGACTTTGTTTCTTTGCGGCTCGATTTTGTGTTAGCATACGGCGAGCTATGAAAAGCCCACACCGGGTGCTCTTATTTCAACCAGTAACAATTTTATACACCCTAAGTATATAAAGAAGCAAAATTTCATTCTTTCACACGATGTGGGATTCAAAGCTTGAAACAAGTCTCACACAAGTAGCCCCATAAAACAACTGCTTTAGACACATAACTCCTTTTTTCGGTAATCAAAGATTAAATATGTTCTTTTCACACATTGTTTTTTCTTCTCTTAACACCTAGAGAAAAAAGATACAAAACTCGAAACGCTTTAGTGACAATTAATAAAAATAGTACTTAAGTTATTAACAATATAATTAAGGTGTGATGATGCATCTATGTCCATGTTCCAAGAAGGATCTTGGAGATTCATAGTGCTAAAAGAATTCGGGAGTAACGTTTCCTGTATAGGTATATCGGCTAGAGCCGGGCCAAAAATATCCAACTAATTTGGAGGTTGGGCCTGTCGAGTAGTCTCTTGAACAAACACAGTAGGCTGTACAATTATAGAGCTAGAAGAAGTACCTCTATATAACTTATTGTTATGAAACAAGTGACCCCATGATCCCATTATTTAATCCTTGTAGGGTGTAGACCAAATTCACTTAATTGCTCACCCACCCGCTAAATATACTTCAAACTTTAATAGTCCGTAAAACCAGTATAATGTAGCACTTGAGCTTTAATAATCCAATATCATCTGTAATGAAGTAGCTAAATTGAACCACTAGAAGATTGAACATACACTTCAGTATCTGTACGATGTGACATAAATATTAGACGATCAATATGGCCCAAGCTAGCCATATAGTAGCATAACTCCAAACAATAATCGGGCTTGGGCTACATTTATCGTCTAGTAATGAACAACACTTCAATGCCAACTTCGGACTTAAAAGCAATCTAAGAACCATATATTCGTACCATATAAATCTACATTAGCTAGTAAAATTATGCTTCTTTGATTAATGTGGAACTAAAATGTTATAACTTCTTTTTTCTTTTGAAGCTATAAGAAATTTGATACTCAAACACATGTATTTAGCGGCAATGTGGCAATGTGATTGGAGCTGGATACTTGCAACACAATATTTTCCAAAGATAAATGCAAAGAAAAATTAATGTATAAATTTGATGAGTGTTACTTCGTTTAAACGATGGGTTGTCATAAGCTAAATTAATGTACGAATTTTATATATATGTATAATTAAGTCAATTATAAGCAATATTAGATTTATAATGAGCCATACACAGAAACAGATGTCATAAGCTAACATGATATATGCAAAAATGAAAAAAGTTGTTAATTTTCATTAATTACTATCTAAGCCTGTTTCGTATGGTTTATTACCATATGCAACACACAAAGACAAAAACATCATATTTATTTCAACTTATTACAATTATAAATACCCAAAGTATATAAAGAGAACTTACATTCTTCCAAACGGATGTGAGATTCAAAACTTGAAACGAGTCTCACACAAGTAGCCCCACAAAAAAGTTGCTTTAGACACATAACACCTTTTTTGTCCGTATCAAAAGACTAAATATGTACTTTTCTCACATAATTTTTTTCTAGAGAAAATTATTATGCTACCCAATTTTATATTGGTGTGTCCGCATATACCCAAACTTTTTCTCATTTTCAAAACTACCCATCAATGTCGGATATAAATTTACCCTACATTCACGACATTGAGGTGTATGGTCCATATTGAGTTTCCAAATTAAATCACAAACAATGTCGCGTATATATTTTAACTATATACACGACATGTTTTTTCATTCCAATACTTGTACGAACCAAGAACAATGTCGTGTAAAAAAATGCACTACATACCCTACATTAACTATGCTACCAACTTTGACTAAAAACTTACAAAACCCACCCTTTAACTTTTTGATAATTACAACTTTTTTATATAACAAACTTTATGCGTCAAATATTTATTAAATATCTATTGAATTCTTTAATGAAAAAAATATTGTTGCGAAGAGCCCTAAATTACTTAATAAAATAAGCCCAACATTAACATGCTTTTGATGTACGTACGATTTTATAAAAAATGTTAAATTTTGATAAAAAAAAAAAAAAAAAAAAAAAAAAAAAACTTTCAAAACACATTCTTAAACCACAGGGCCAAAGACATACAAAATTTATAAACAGAAATATCCTTTAGAAATAAAAACGTAAAATTTATAAACTAAAAACGGAATCCATTTTAATCATAAAACAAAAAATGACAACTTTTTTTATATAAACAAAAAAAATTTATTCATAAATTAACAACATTACATATAAAATATAAAACGTAAACGTACGAAATAACAATTTAAATATGCATAAACTTTTTTTAAGCTTTTTATAGAACTAGACATGACTAGCCCTCGTTGAAACGTACGAAATAAAAACGTAAGCATTCATAAAAAATTTATTTCGTACATTTACGTTTTATATTTTCTATGTAATGTTTTAATTTATGAATAAAAATTTTAATTTTATATAAAAAAAAGTTAGCGTTTTTAGTTTTATGAATAAAAAGATACTGTTTTTAATTTATGAATGTTTATGTTTTTATTTCCAAACGATATTCTTATTTCATAAAATTGTACGTCTTTGGCCCCTGTGGTTTAAGAATGTGTTTTGAAAGGGTTATTTATTTATTTTTTTTTCCTAATATATTTATATCAAACTTCAACATTTTCTATAAAATCGTACGTACGTCAAAAGCATGTTAATATTGGGCTTGTTTTGTTCGTAATTTAGGGCTCTTCGCAACGATATTTTTTTCATTAAAGAATTCGATAGATATTTACTAAATATTTGACGAATAAAGTTTGCTATATAAAAAAATTGTAATTATCAAAAAGATAAAGGGTGGGTTTTGTAAGTTTTTAGTCAAAGTTGGTAGCATAGTCAATGTAGGGTATGTAGTACATTTTTTTACACGACATTGTTCTTGGTTCGTACAAGTATTGGAATAAAAAAACATGTCGTGTATATAGGTAAAATATATACGCGACATTGTTTGTTATTTAATTTGGAAACTCAATATGGACCATACATCTCAATATCGTGAATGTAGGGTAAATTTATACCCGACATTGATGGGTAGTTTTGAAAATGAGAAAAAGTTTGGGTATGTGCGGACACACCAATATAAAATTGGGTAGTACAGTAATTTTCGCTTTTATCTTTTGTCAAATAAGAGAAAATTAATACCAAACTCAAAATGTTATTAGCAACAATGCATTTGGAGTTGGAGTTGGATATCCTTCATGGATCTACTTCAATCACCCCAAAAATTTGGTCAAACTTATATCGTATCGTTTTGATTTTCTTTATTCTTTACTTATGCTAAAGCCAATTACCAATTGCATATGTTGTTGGTTGCGAGAAGCGGTTGAGTTTGATATGGAGCTTGACTCTCAAGAGTGTGTTAAGTATTCGTTTTGCGTATATTCCTTACAACTTTACTCGTCATTTTCTATCATCTTATAAATGGAATGCGTTTGTGTTTATAATTCTTCTTTCAACAGTGACTGTTTTCGGATCCTTTATGGCTATTTTATGTTTTCTTCAAGGCTTTTAAGGGCTTGGGAATTTGGGATATGTAGAAACTTGTCTTCTTTACCAAGTTCACTGTTTTTATCCTTAGCAAGTGACGACACAAAGATCACGAATGCCAACCTATATCATACTTTTTAGGTAGTGTTAAGAACTTAAGATGCATTGTTTATTTCAGTTATAGAATGCAACACAATTTGCATCCATTATTGCGTATTCTATGTAGGTTTTCTAACTTCATATGGTAGGAGTGGCAAGATGAGTGGGGTTGCGGTGTTTGGTGACATGTCAAAACAGTAGGTTTTATAAGAGTCGGGTACTCGGGTTGAGTTGACCGGAATCCGTTCTATAATACTCTTTTATGAACGTAGAGTGCTAGAACTTATCGTGGTCATGTTCGAGCTATATACAGGTTCATCGTCATTTTGTCATATTTATTAACAGGATGTCAGCTTTCATTACATCATCCTGCATCATAAGTTACACCTTAGCTTGTAAAGTTCCGTTTCTTAAATTCATGTGGAACTAAAAAGTTTGTGTTTTGATGAAAAAAGGTAACGACGCCAAAATTTGTTATAACTTTTTTCTCTTTTGAAGCTATTAGAAATTTGATACTCAAACACACATATCTAGTGGCAATGTTTGGTGTTGGGTATCACCCGCAATACAATTTATTCGGAAGATAACGCTAAGAAAAAAAATTTGTATAATTTTGATGAGTGTTAGTTTGTTTCTATTTATAGTTAAGTCAATAAATTACACCTACATTAGGTTGTAAAATTCCGCTTCTTAAATTTATGTGGAACTAAAAAGTTTGTGTTTTGATAAAAAAAAAAAGGTAACGACGCCAAAAAAAATTTGGGTAAAGGGTTACCCCGGTAAATTGTATTAATCACAATAAACGTTTGAGTATAATGGAATGTGGTCAAGTATTACATTTACCTCAAGCACAAACTTGAACTTCTAAAGACATTTGTGACATGCCACAAACAATAGTTCTAGCAATAAGGCTAACTATACGCGCATAAATAGAAAAGGCCTAAACTATTGGATATCCTCCAACTCTTCCGAAAACGCGATATTCCATGCTCCCAATCCGCTGTAAATGTAAAGAAAAGTGAACATAGAAGAATCAACCATAGATACGAAAGTTCTTCGGCATCTTCCAGCGGCTAAGCAACTGATTCACGGAATCCGTATTCTTAAAACGAAGAGAGAGGAGTTTTAAACGAACATTCACCACGATGATGTCTCGTATCTCTTCCGGGGATTTTCTAACATTTTTGAACGTTCTATTATTACGCTCAATCCATATGATGTACGCTGTAGCAGCAACAATAAGCTTACCAAAAATGCATCTAGGTGTCCTCTTATTACCCATAGGCTGTAAATAAAGAATAATATCATGCATGACGGGGGGGCACCATGTCCATATCAACTGATTCACCGAATCCGTATTCATAAAATAAAGAACATTCACCACGACGCCAAAATTTGTTATAACTTTTTTCTCGCTATTAGAAATTTGATACTCAAACACGCATATCAAGTGGCAATGTTTGGTGTTGGATATCACCCGCAACACAATTTATTCAAAAGATAAACGCTAAGAAAAAATTATTGTATAATTTTGATGAGTGTTAGTTCGTTTCTATTTATAGTTAAGTCAAGTATAACAATATCGGATTCATCATAAGCCAACGCCATATACAGAAAAGAAGGGTTTGTCATACACTAACATCATATATACAAAAAGATAGACTACTTATAATTTAAAAGAAAAAATTTTTGTAAATTTACATTAATTACCGTCTTTCTGATTTGCTGCACGTCGTACACAACGAGACACGAATAAGAAAGACAATAACATAATGTTTATTTCAACATGTCACAACTTTGAACACCGAAGTATTTAAGGAAGAACAGTTACATTCCTCCGACCAATGTGGGATTCAAAACTTAAAACAACTCTTACCCAAACAAAAAATTGCTGTAGAGACCTTTTTTTATTTTTCAAATATTGTTTTTTTCTTCTCTTGTCAAACTTGATAAATTTGATACCAAACTCGTATAGAACCTCAATCACCCGGAAAGTCCAAACTTGTATCGTATAATTTTAATTACGAGTGCATATGATATTGAGCTTCGGTCTCAAGAGGGTGTTAAGTATTTGTTTTGCATTAATTGCTTACAATTTTATTGGTCAATTTATGTCGAGTTATTAAAGGTTACATATTCATTTTATTCTTAAGGTATGTGCGCTTCTACAACGTGACAAATGATATGCATTGCTTATTGTTCTCGCTTGTTGAAATAACAATCATATGAAAGTATAAGGGTTACTTTTGTAAATATTTTATAATAAGGTTTCTTATCACTTAATGTTTGTGCAGTTTTGTTTAGTTTATATTGTGCGGGGTTTAAAGTGCAATATCCGAGGCTATATAAGGATCTTATATCTCTAGGGTTTCATAACTTGACATACTTCTCGGTTTTCATCTCTAGTTTCTGGCGATTATCATCTTGATATTGGTTTCGGTTTATTGTTTCACTAGTTTGTAATTGTTAGTCGGTTTTGTATTAAGATCATCTTGATCTTAGTTGATAGTTTGTTTCAGATTTCGGGTGTATTGGGTTCAGGATTAGTGTGTGAGTTTTGTAGACAGCACCTTATAGAGGGACTGTCATATTGTTTCAGTTGTATTGTTTGCTTGCATCCGTGTTGGGGACAAGCTATCAGTGTTTATCGTTATAATAAAAGTTAAATATCACCAAGGGGTGGTTGGTTGGGTGATTACACCTTGTGTTCTTATTGTTTTGATACCATTTTTACATGGTATCAGAGCCCTAGGTTCTGATTTCGGTTTGATTTGGGGATCTTGATTTGAGTCAATTGATTCAAGTCTGTGATTCTTGATTCTTGTTACGGTTGTGGTTAATTGGTGTTCTTGAGGTTTAATTCAAGAATTAGGGTTTTCTCTTGAAACCCTAATTTTTGGGGGTTTTTGATTCTTGTGATTAATTGGAGCAATTGCTGGTGATTTGTGGTATTTCTTGAGACCAATTGTTGATTTCTTGGATCAATTGTTGGTTTCTTGGTTCGATTGGAAAAAACCCTAATTGCTAATTTGGGGGTTTTTTGCTGTACTGGGAATTGTGTGGTTCTTGGGCTAATTATTGGTTTTTTTTTTCCGCTGCTGGTTTCTTCTAAAGCACTGTAAGTATATAGTTTCTTCTCTTAGATATTTTTGAGTTAAGTATAGTGGGCGTAAACGGACTGGTTAACATCTTGATCTGCCACCAAGAGTGGTATGAATACCTGCTCTGACCAGTCACAGTCTACGAGCTTGACTTAGGAAGTATCTGGGTGTGTGTAGTGTTTAGTATAGTTGTTTTTGTTTTTATAGGTCGAAGGAGGATAGGTTTGGTTTGTTGGAAGTTGTGATTGGGTTTTTAGTTGTAGCTAGAGTTTAGGGTTTTTGTTTGTTTTTTTCTTTTTCCTGTTTGGTCTGTTTGTTGTTTTGCATCATGGCTATTATGATTAGTAGTTTGGATCAGAGTAATCCTTTTCATCTTCATCCTAATGACTCTAATTGTGCTTCTATTGTTATTGTGAAATTAACTGGTGTTGAGAACTATAGAGTCTGGTCTAGTACTATAAAATTGGCTATGCAGATTAAAAATAAAATGGGATTTCTTGATGGTACTTGTGTTAAAACTGATTATGTTGCTAGTCAATTGTTAGAGGCACAATGGGATAGATGTAATGCTGTTGTTTTGAATTGGTTGTTGAGTTCTTTATCTCAAGATGTGTATCTTGGGCATGTTTTTTCTGATTCTGCTGCATCTGTTTGGAAAGATTTAAAGGATACATATGATAGAATTGATGGTTCTGTGGTTTTTAACTTGATGCAAAAGATTAACTCCTTTAAACAAGGAGGCTTGCCTGTGTCTGAATATTTTCATAAATTGAACTCTTTGTGGAGGAGTTTGATACTTTAACAAAGCTTCACGATTGTGTTTGTGATGCTAGAATAGAGTTAGTAGATCATGCTAAACTGTTAAAACTTATGCAATTTCGATGGGTTTGGATGATATTTACCAACCTATTAGAAGCTCTATTTTAACTAGGGAAATTTTGCACGATGTTAAGGATGCATTTGTGATTATTTCTAGAGAAGAATCCCATAGGGATTCCTTCTATACGCTAAACCGAAAAACCTCAAATATCGCTTTTGTTTCTAGGCCTAATGGTAATAACAGGAACAATTTTAATAATAATAGGTCGGAAATAATAATGGTAATAGAGGAATTATGACAATTTGTTGTGTAAAATTGTGGTTTAAAAGGGCATACTATTGAAAGATGTTTTGAGTGATTGGTTATCCTCCGGTTTTAAAAGAATCCTAACTTGAAGCCTTCATTTGGTTTTAATGTTGGTAAAACAAATAATTCGAGGTTAAATGTATGCCTATTCTAAATGGTGATGTTAAGAATACATGAACTGTTTCTTTCACTAATGAGCGAGTTATGAAGTTGATGAATCTTTTGAATGATAAAACACATTCTCACGCTCATACTAGTATGGCGGTAGTGGTTCTTGTTCTTTTTAAGCGCAATGTGTTTTTAACCAACATTTTATCAATTTTTACGTGCTAAGATAAATGTTAAAGGTGTGACTTATCATTTGGGATGGATCATAGATTCAGGGGCTAATCAACATATGACTAATAATACTGATAACATGTTTGGGCTTCTTGATATATCTGATCTTGGTTTAACTGTTGGTCATCCTAATGGTACTCTTGCTAAAATTACACATGTTGGTAATCTAAGACTTAACAATAAAGTTGTGTTATTTGATGTGTTGGTTGTTCCTGAGTATAGTGTTAGTCTCTTGTCTGTGCATAAACTAATTAAGGACAGTAAGTTGACTGTTGGGTTTGATGAGACTAAATGTTATATTCAGGATTTGAAAAAGCAGAGTGTTCTGGGGACTGGTAGTGAGTTTGGTGGTTTATATCTGTTTGATAGAGATTATGATAAGTCCTCTGTGGTTAATCAAAGTGAGTTTTTTGCTTGTCATGTTTCTAAAGAAGTTTGGCATAATAGGCTAGGACATCCTGCTAACCAGGTTTTGAAAATGCTTAATCAGTCTTTAAAATTAACTAATGTTGATCATGAAGGACCTTGTGAAGTTTGCCATAAGGCAAAACAAACAAGAGATTCTTTTCCATTAAGTGAAAACAAATATGAGGTTTTTGGACAACTCATTCATCTTGATGTCTGGGATCTTATAAAGTGGTTAGCAGAGAAGGTTTTAGATATTTCTTAACTATTGTGGATGATTATAGTAGGTCTGTTTGGGTGTATATGCTTAAAACTAAAGATGAAGTTTTTTCCATGTTTGTGAATTTTTATAATTTGGTACTTACTCAGTTTAATAAAAAGATCAAAATGATAAGGTCTGATAATGGTACTGAGTTTTTGAATAATAGGATGTCAGATTTTTTAAATACTATGGGAATTGTACATCAAACAACTTGTGCATATACACCTCAGCAGAATGGTATAGCTGAGAGGAAACATAGACATCTGTTGAATGTTGCTAGAAGTCTTATGTTTCAGGGGGGAATTCCTCTTGTTTATTGGCCTGATTGTGTTCTTACTGCTACTTATTTGATTAACAGGCTTCCTTCCTCTGTTTTAAAGGGTAAGTCACCTTTTTCTCTGGTCTATAATAGGGAACCAAATTTGTCTCATCTTAGGAGTTTTGGATGTTTGTGTTTTGCTGCTATTATAAAAGGGTCTGATAAGTTTTCTGAAAAATCTGAAAAATGTGTTTTAATTGGATATGCTACAGGGAAGAAAGCTTATAAACTTCTAAGTCTTGAAAACAGAAGTATTTTATATTCTAGAGATGTCAAGTTCTATGAAACTATTTTTCCATACAAAATGAATCAGAATGTTGATATTATAAAAGACTTAGAAGTAACAAACTTAAACTTTTTTGATTTTATTGATTCTGAGTATGTGTCAAAAACCAAAACTCCTGTCCCTTCTCCCAATGATGATAATGTAGATAAGGAAGCAACATCATTGGTAGAGATGGTAGGGTCCATCAACCGATGATGTAGCAAACAATGATCGAATGTAAATAATGAGCAGATACATCATTCGATAGTTTGTTATCATCCGGAGATGATGTGAACTCGCAACTCCTTTAGATGATAATATTAACTCGAGGAAATGTTGTTCCAAGTCTAGTAGATGAGAATATTTTTCAAGATGCTTTGCAAAATCAAGTTGAGGAAGGGTCTATTAGTTATAGAAGGTCTTCTAGATCTTCTAAGTTGCCTGCTAAATTGAATGATTAAGTGTTAAATACCAGTGTTAAATATGGTTTGCATAAGTATGTTAATCATGTTGTTTTGAGTTCTGAGAATTGTTGTTTTGTGTCTAATCTTAATAAGACTATTGAACCTAAGTGCTATAGTGAAGCTAGTAAAGATCCTAAATGGGTTAATGCTATGAATGAGGAAATATATGCTTTACATGAAAATGATACTTGGGAAGAAACTGATTTACCTATAGATAGAAAACCTATAGGTAGTAAATGGGTTTGGAAGATCAAGTATAAGTCTAATGGTGAGGTTGAAAGATATAAGGCTAGAGTTGTTGCTCAGGGCTATAGTCAGAAAGAAGGTATTGATTATGATGAAACTTTCAGTTCTGTTGTGAGAATGGGCCTTTGTTAGATGCTTATTGAGTATTCTTTGTTAAGTATGGTTGGTGTATACATCAAATGGATGTTAATAATGCTTTTCTTTATGGTGATCTTAATGAGGAAGTATATATGCTTCCTCCTCACGGTTATACTACTAAAGGTCACAATAAAGTTTGTAGGTTGAAAAAATCTTTGTATGGGCTTAAGCAAGCTCCTAGACAATGGAATCATAAGTTGTCTCAAGCTTTGTTTGAAGCTAAATTTGTTCGATCTAAAATGATCACTCATTCTTTATTAAAAGAAATGGTAATCTTGTTGTATTCCTTTTAGTATATGTTGATGATTTGATTATTACTGTAAACAGTGTTGAAGAAGTTGAAAAAGTGAAACAGTTCTTAAAGACTAAGTTTAAAATAAAAGATTTGGGTGAATTAAAGTTCTTTCTTGGAATTGAAGTTTTAAAGACTAAAACTGGTCTTTGTTTGAATCAAAGGAAATATTGTCTTGAATTGTTAAGTGATTATGGATTACTTGCATGTAGACCTGTTATGACTCCTTTACCTGAGAATTATGTTCTGGCTCATAAAGAAAGTGATTCTGATAAGTTGTTAAAGAATATTACTGGTTATCAAAATTGGTAGGAAAGCTTATTTACTTGACTATGACCAGACCTGATATCTCTTATCTTTGTTCAATGTTTGAGTCAATACATGCATGCTCCTCTGCAGTCACATATGAATCTTGGTTTAAGGGTTTTGAAGTACTTAAAACTTGCTCTGGTAATGGAATTGCTTTTAATAAATCGAGAATAAGCTTGGTGTTGTTGCTTATTCGATTACGATTGGGCAAAATGTCCTATTACGGAAGATCTATTCGGTTATTGTGTTTTGTAAATGGAAATCTGGTTTCTTGGAAAAGCAAGAAACAAGCTACTTTGTCTAGATCTTCTTTGAAGCGAGTATAGAAGTATGGCTTGATTACTTGTGAAGTTATGTGGGTTTTAAAGGTTTTAGAGGATTTGGGAGCGGGTTGTTACCGGTTGATCTATGTTGTGATAATAAGTCGCTATTCAAATTGCGCTAATCTGTTATGCATGAAAAGACTAAACATTTTGATATTGATGTTCATCTTGTTAGAGAAAAGTTGCTTCGGTTTGATAAAAGCGTGCATGTTGACTCTAAAAGTCAAACTGCGATATTTTAACTAAAGGTCTTGGTTCGATTGCAACATAGTTTTGGTAAGAAAAGCGGGAATGGTAAACTTATTTCTTTCATAAGATTGAGGAAGGGTGTTGAAATAACAATCATATGAAAGTATAAGGGTTACTTTTGTAAATATTTTATAATAAGGTTTCTTATCACTTAATGTTTGTGCCGGTTTGTTTAGTTTATATTGTGCGGGGTTTAAAGTGAAACATCCGAGGCTATATAAGGATCTTATCTCTCTAGGGTTTCGTATGACATACATCTCGGTTTTCATCTCTAGTTTCTCTGGCGATTATCATCTTGATATTGGTTTCGGTTTATTGTTTCACTAGTTTGTAATTGTTAGTCTGGTTTTGTATTAAGATCATCTTGATCTTAGTTGATAGTTTGTTTCAGTTTCAATTTGTATTGGGTTCTGAGTTTAGTGTGTGAGTTTTGTAGACAACACCTTATAGAGGACCGTCATATTGTTTCGATTGTATTGTTTGCTTGCATCCGTGTTGGGGACAAGCTATCGGTGTTTATTGTTATAATAAAGTTAAATATCACCAAAGGGTGGTTGGTTGGGTGATTACACCTTGTGTTCTTATTGTTTTGATACCATTTTACAGAAATTGGAACTTATAAGGGTTGCTTTCTAATCTGCCCAAGGGGTTCTAACTTCTAACAATATACGAACGTTGGCGCTAAGTTAGTGCACTTGGAAGTCTTAATTCGTGTCACATATGTTGCAGTATTGACATGAATAAACAATTGCTCCCTGCAATGCTTACAAAGTTAGAAATTTGTATTAAATAATGCAATGCTTACAAATTAATAGTGAAACTGTGCGTTTACTTCTTCAAAGTTACAGTATAGTTCTGAACTTCTGATGTTTCATCGTGCGTTCTTGTGGCATGTATAGCTATACAACGTGAAAAATGGCACACAAATGTTGTTATTTGTTCTCTTTTGCTCTGTTGTCAACTCCTGTATAGCTGGTTTACGTTTCCTTGTAGGCTACTTGATTTAGCGAGCAGACTACATTCCTTCAAGTAAGTATGCATAGATGCCTTTCGTGCTATTTGTTTATATATATGTTTTAGGTAGGGCTGAGCAAAACCGCCCGAAACCCGACTAGCCCGACAAACCGACCGACCCGACAAGCCATTTGTATTTGGAGGCATGATTCAAGACATTTGTCATTTGTATGTTTTGTATTTGTCATTTGTGTTATGAATTGGTAGTGTCATCTATTTTAGACGGGAATGATTTGGCCTCAGTAGCCTATTTGATTTTGTATAAATTGGTTATGTGACATACTGACATCAGTAGCCTATTTCATTATTGGAACTGTTTTGCTACATCAGTAGCCTAAAAGGAAAAAATTGCAACTGCATGTTAAGGAGTGGAAATGGATCTGCTGGGCTGGAAATGGAATTATAGTTTACTCGGGCTGGGCTGGAAAGATATGGGGCTGGAATTGGAAATTGTAACTGGGCTGGGCTGGAATTAAACTGTGAAATCGGGCTAGGCCCGTTTGTCTCGACTTCCGACCGTGTAGCCCGCCAAGGACCCGAACCGAAACCGACTTAATCGGGTCGGGAATCGGTATTGATTATAGAGTGAATTCAGGATTCGGTCTAGTCGGGTCGGGACGGGTCGGGTTCCGACCCGATGCTCAGCCCTAGTTTTAGGTTTTGGTGTAATCCTTTTTTTCTTCTTTGTTTTAGGATTCGGGTATAAATAGTGGCAGAATGGGACAAACAATCAGACAATAAACTGGAAATGGAACTAGAAGGGGTTGTGTTTTCAGTTGTCCAAGGGATGCTAAGCTCTACGAATCAATAAATAGTTGATAGTTGTAAGTCCGATCTGATCATTCTTCTTACTGAATTTTTTTTTGAAGAAGATTCTTCTTCTTGTGGAGTTAGTCCATTTTCTTCCTTGTTAGTGTACATAGACATCACTTGCTCTTTGGATTCATGCGGTTATTTATTCTCGGTGTATACATGTTCATAATCTAGTCAGTAGTATTGGTTACGAGCAGGCAGTATACTTGAGAATTCCTTATCCACGTCGTCCCGTTGTCAACCCGGAGTAATTTTTCATGATTTTATCTATAGGATAATTTGCTAGGCGTCAAGTATCTCAATATTATTTGAACAACTATTTCCTTGTTCTAAAATTTCATTATTATTTCTTTTTCCTAATCATTCCATCCACTTTTTACTCTAAAACAATTTAGAGTCCCAAAAAGGGAATATCATTTAATAGTAATCAAGTTTGATCATTGTTTTACTAAAGCCGCTCATACTTTATTTAAACTAGACGAGCACCCGTGCATAGCAACGAAATTGTATAGCGTCATAAGTTTCTAACTGTGTACATTATATAATTGAATACTTTCCGAGATTATAATGATTGAATAGTTTTCACTAATATGTACATAATTAAGCTTCCAGCCGTATATTAGTTTGTTTCTTTAAATAGATTGTTTTCACTTTTCACTTTCAAGAAGGCTAATGATTTGTACACTCACTTTTTTATTCGCACACTCCACTTTATGCTATCTGAGTTGTCGGTTGTTATATCGTGCATCTCCAACAGACAATTGAAGTGTACGAATCAAAAAAATGAGTGTACAAATCAACACTCTTTCAAGAATAGTTGATTTCTTCATTATAGATAATATAGACTATGATAACCACTCAACTTTTATAATTGTTTCGTCATTCAAAATTATTTTTCAACTGCAAAAATCACTCAAATTTTAATATCGTCCAACTTAATGAATTTTATTAAGAAAGTGATTAAAAAAATCTTTAAGTGTTAAGACATGCATCAATTAGTTGTACCTGAAACAATAACTACATCCCCTGAATTTAACTTCTCTGACTAACTTTATATACCACAAAATAATATCCAAATTAAATAGTCCATGTCACTTTTATCAAATAAATGTTCAAAATTTTCACAATGTTAGAACAACATTTAAACTGAATTATTTATGCAATGAAAATAAAGTTTGAATAACTTTAAAGAAATAACAATATAACTTGAGTAGTTTTTGTAACTAAAACAAATTTAAGTGACTTTAGTAAAATAATTTTGAAAATTAGTTATTATTTCATGAATTTCAACCAAAAAAAAAAGGTGCTGCAATGTTAAGCAATAAATTTGAGGGTTATTTGAAGCTAATAACAACTAGTGATGTAAACGTACCCTTAGCGAATCATTTTTTTTCCATCTACTTACGACTATGCGCAAAGGTCTCGTTTGTTCATTTGCATTTGTTAATGTTCGGTAGTGAGCAAAGGTCGTGTTTGTTCATTTGCATTTGTTAATCTTCGGTAGTCCGTTTGTTAACCCTTTTTATGCGTGTTTGTGTGCCTTCATTTATATGTGTTCGTCCATGTTCAGAATTACATTTATCCGGTGACAAAAAGTGAAAAGAGACAATAAGTGTACATTAAAATTTGCACGCTCGTGCGTTTGTTTACTTAAATCTGTTTAACGTGTCAATGAATGAATATAACCAAATATGAGTAAACTTAGTTTCTTGACAAATGAACAGGAATACATAATCCTCTTTATTTGATTGCTTATTTTGTGGTAAATTACTAAATTGCACTGAGCATTAGTCGATGCTTTATGTTGCTTAAAAATCTCAAGTAATCATTACACGTTTGATAGTTAACACAACATATCTTTACGCTTTTGATAATTATAAGTAGAGTAAATTACATCGATGGTCCCTATGGTTTGTCCCAAATTGCAACTTTTGTCCCTCATAGTTTAAAGTTGCATGAATCATCCCTAATTTGGAAAAGAATAACACCACTGATCTTTTTTTTAACTAGTGTTAAGTGAGTTCCGTTATAATTTATACGTTAGCTCTTTCGGTTAAAGACCGTTGCATCGTCTATCATTTTATAATAACGGTTGTTTATAACTTAAAACTCTTTGACTTTAGGCACGTTTTTATATGTTTTCTGACGTTTTTATCCGTTTTCGTTCATTTTAATAAGTTTTCATCCGTTTTTATACGTTTTGTCCGTTTTTCTTACGTTTTCATAAGTTTTATCGTTTTCAGACATTATTATCTGTTTTTATACGTTTTCATATGTTTTTATCCGTTTTTATACATTTTCGCCCGTTTTCTTACGTTTTCATACGTTTTTATACGTTTTCGTCCGTTTTTCTTACGTTTTTATTCGTTTTATACATTTTCATCCGTTTTTATATTTTTCCATACATATTTATCCGTTTTTATATGTTTTCTGACATTTTCATACGTTTGTGTGCGTTTTCATTACGTTTTCATCCGTTTTTATACGTTTTCTTACGTTTTTATTCATTTTCGTCCGTTTTTAAACATTTTTGTCCATTTCTCTTATGATTTCATACGTTTTATTCGTTTTTATATGTTTTATCTGTTTTTATACGTTTTTATCTGCCTTTATATGTTTTCGCCCGTTTTTTTTATTCTTCACTTTTATTATTCGTTTTATACATTTTATACGTTTTTACCTGTTTTTATACGTTTTTATCTGTTGTTATACGTTTTCGTCCATTTTTCTTACGTTTTCTTCCGTTTTTATACGGTTTCATCCGTTTTTTTATGTTTCCATACGTTTTTATCCGTATTTATATGTTTTTGTCCGTTTTCTTATGTTCGTGTACGGTTTTATATGTTTTTGTCCGTTTTTATACATTTTCTTACGTTTTTATCCATTTTCGTACATTTTTATCCATTTTTATACGTTTTCGCCTGTTTTCTTATGTCATACGTTTTTGTCCTTTTCTTATGTTTTTGTCCGTTTTATACGCTTTTCTTACGTTTTTAGACGTTTTCGTCCGATTATATTTTTCTTACGTTTTATCCGTTTTAAATGCATTTTTATATGTTTTATCCGCTTTTATCGTATAAAACCGGATAAAGCGTAAACATATAAAACGGACGAAACGTATAAAACGCATAAAACGGATAAAACGTAAGAAAACGATAAAACATATGAAAACGATAAAACGGACGAAAACTGATAAAAATATAAGAAAACGTATAAAAACGTACCTAAAGTCGAAAAACTTTAAATTATAAACAACCGTTATTATAAAGGATGGACGATTGCAATGGTCTTAACCAAAAGGGCTAAGGTGTAAATTATAACGGAACTCACTTAACACCAGTTAAAAAAATGATCATGGTGTTATTCTTTTCAAAATTAGGGACGATGCAACTTTAAACTATGAGGACGAAAGTTGCAATTTGGGACAGACCACAGGGACCATCATGTAATTTATTCTTATAATTAATTTATTGCAAAGATTTAGCATGAGTACGCATTAAAACAGCTTTCATTTGGTTTCATATTCAAAAATAACTTTATATACACTATTTTTTATAATATTTGTGCTAGCATCATCAAGATGCTCTAAGCTTGCAAATCTACCCAATTTGCAAGTGTATATAGCTATAGTTGTCGAATCGAACTTCTCTATCTTGATTCAAATTTGAGATCATACACCTTAGAACATATTCTCTATCACAAATCAATATCATGTTGTACAAGTACAATGTTGTATGACACATGTTGTCACACTCGTCGATTTTGTGTGCTGTTCAGTATCATTTACAAGATTCATATATATTGTTTCATTAGATCAAGGATTGCTTGTCTTTTACCCGGTTAACTTGCATTGCAAGTAAAAAGATGATAAAAGACTTGAGTTGACGACCTATCATTCCAAAGCATGACAAACAATACAAAGAGTTCAAGAATACAATCGTGCAATCATAAACGAAATATAGAAATTTCTTCGACCATATGCGTTCATGCAATCAAATTAGGGTTTCATGAGACAATTATATACATTTTTTTTGAACGGCCAATTATATACATATTTTGCCTATCATACAGTCTTGTGTATGATGCACTTTTTACCCTTTTAGTAACTCTTAGAAGCTAGAACCACTTGCCTTCCCAAAGGGTCACTATGATAAAACCAAATGACCTCCAACTAATTAACAACATAAGATGTACTTCCACCAATCAAACATTGCATATATCACGTCATGTCCTTCATCATTATCATCTCAAACATATGCTTTGCTTATATATTATATATAAGGACATTTTAACTTAAAACTTTTACAACATTTATTGGTTTAGTATTTAAAAAGTGAAGACAAGTACATACTAAAAGATAAGTGATAATTAATCCCATAAGAAAGATACTTAAACCACCACTAATCAGTCAAATAAAAGCATAAAAACCATAGTCATAAAGTAGTCAATAATGTAGAAAGTTTGTTAGTAGAATACTCCAATTTGGTGCCAATTATTGTGTTTTTTATAGTGATTAAAGATGGCTTATATTTGCCCCCCATAGGCCGTACAAGCTTCCATTATATCCATGGACTTGATATTTAGCTTATGATGCACTTCAAGAGCCATACTTAATAAGTCAAAGAAAACAGTCATGCTTAATTAAGTTGCATTAACTTATAATAATAATAATATATTAACAAGTTAAACTTAGTAATACTTTTTTTTATTTTTAAAAAAGCCATGGTTGTTCCTTTAAACAAACTTTCTAAATGAGAAAGTAACATTACACTTGCAGAAATAGAATGTTATATTTATTTATTACTACCCATTAGAATAGTACATCTTCTCAAAAAACTACACATACTTTAATTATCAGTGACCAAACAATTACTTTTATAGTGGGACAACTAAAATATACTCTACAAGATAACAATAAGTATACATATAACATCACTTTAATATATTTGTTAACCTCAAAAAAGCAGTCTGTTGAAGGGATTTAAAATTCTTTAGCAAATGTTTCAAGTCCAAAATTTCACTTGCAACTTTGAAGCCAGCTTTTGAGCGCGTCTATTTAGGAAGTTTTGAGCTTTGTGAAACACGTCGGGCGGGTGTAATCCAACTCCCACAGTTTGCGGGAAACATCTAAGAATTGCTTGTGGCGCAACAAGTCTTCCGAGGTATGGTCTTTAAGGAAGGTCATATTGAGTACAAAATTAACTTAGGGTTAAAGTTGTCTATCTAACCGGCTATCTTGTAAAATATAATTGTTAACTGAGTTAACTCGTAAACCTGTTTACGAGTAGCTAACTGTGTTTCTTATTTGCTTTTTCATGTGCTTATGTAAAGTTTACTTGCCATTTTCGTATGCAACTACTTGTCAAATAATTTGATACAAATTAAACTTCATCATAAAGATATAGTATGATCGATTTTATGCTTATGTGACAGTTATTCGGCTATCACAGTCTTAATTACAAGCAGAGAGTTTGCGCAATGTAGCGTGGCAAAGTAGTATAAGCTAGTGTATGAAACATTTCATAATATTTTCAAAGCTATGATAGGCAGATATAACAAACCCAATCTCGTTAAAGCAAGGTATAATAGGCAAATAATATCCATTTATTTGTGCAACTTACCACTAATACATTTAATTGGTGTCATTTTGTTACTTTGCGATTTGTTGTAGTTTAATTTTAAATAATGTGCTTTTGGATAGGGTTAATGGTTTAGAAAACATACAAACTTTCCACTTTTTACTATTGTGACAATAAACTTTTTTTTTTTCCTATTGTAACAAAATAACTTCTTAATGAATATTATTGTAACCAAATAATAGTCATTAAGAAGTAATTAACTGTGGTAATTAACTATGCCACGTGGCATATTTGGTTACAATAATAGTCATTAAGAAGTTATTTTGTTACAATAAGAAAAAAAAAAAGTTTATTGTCACAATAGTAAAAAGTGAAAAGTTTGTATGTTTTTCAAACCATTAACCCTTTTGGATAATATAAATAGATTTTTGCAACAAATTTAAATATAATTACTTGACGGCAGTTTTTCTCATTTTTCTATGGAATTCAATATGATTCTGTCTAGGGGAGATTAAGGAATCTAATAAGAAAGATAACTATAAAAAATTGTTACATACCGTATTGCTGATGTGGAGATTTGGCTTCACACCAATCATAATGAAGTAACATATGCATACCATTAAGACACTTTTTTTTATTGATTTCTAAATAGTTTTTTAAGCAAACCAATACAGTGGAATGTACTTCAACGATATTTTATATGGTGTGAGAATGTTTCTAAAAAAAAGTTATGTGTTTTCATCCATTCATGTAAGATATAATTATTATACTAGACGATTACTTGTGCACAATTCCGGGTAGTAAGTCATCGGAATATGGTAGCGAAATAAAATCCAATTGCGTCGATATAGTGTGATGCAGTTCATCATTTATTTGTGCAGCGCTAAACAACTTTAGTTGCGAACTTGCGGTTTAATAATTTCTAATTTAATTAATTGTCACCCAACAATTTTATATTCTTACACTTTTTAATTTAGAACTTCATTATAGACTAAGGATCAAATGAGAAGAATACTTAAAATAAAAAGAATGAGAAATAACTATAATTACATATTAGAGATGCATCGATTTGATTCAAATGCATCCCTAATCTTTTAGATGCATCACAATATATTTTCAAGCTAAAAATTAGATGCATATATATATATTAGATGCATTTGATCAAGTTATACAAATCCTATGTATTTTTCGTCCTCTACGAGTCAAATTTGTTGCTAGTACTACTTTGCATCGTTTGCACTTCAAAATCACTTTCGAAACTAATTGTTATGCATCTAAATGAATAGAAATGCATCTAATTCAAGTCGATGCATCTCAAATATGCGGTTATAGTTATTTCTCATTCTTCTCATTTTAAGTTTTCTTCTCACCGGATCCGTACCCATTCATTATAACGAAACTCATATTTTCACAATATCAGTTACCAAATATTATATATACTATTACTAGTAGTAATAAAAGAATATTTGTAAGTTTAATTTAAATCTTAAGAAAAATAAATAAGATATACACGGTTAAAAAAATATAATAATTTACATAATGATTGGGGCGCGAAGAATTAATAGTACGAACTAATAAATGGGTCATTGTATCAATGAATCAATTAAATAAATATAAAAAATAATTAGTTAAGTATATTATGTATTAATTTAAAAGTAAATTTGGAAGTAAATCGAGTTAATATTCAAATAGTTAAATAATTAGTCAAAATAAACATTAAGGGTAAGTAAGTAGTATGCACTCTAAGATTTTTTTAAAGACATTTTTTCTTTCTAAGATAGTATAGATAGAGTTGAGATGAAGTTCTCTATATATCGAATGAATATACAAATCTTGATCACTTATTTATTCATCAAAATAATAAAAGTTACTTCCCACTTCTTTTTTATAAATAAAAGTTTTGTAAACGATAAATCATTAAGCGGGAAAAAAATACACAATCGCAACGAGAATTTTTTAGTAGACGGATATTTCGATATACTTTTAACAAAAAAAAATTTCAAGTTGTGTTTTAGTGTTAAACTTTTCATATGGAAAAATCACCATGTGTGTTGTGATTTGTGAAATCTATTTTAAAAATCACGTGTGATTTCACAAAGAACACGTGATTTTATAAATCAATATGATATTAAAATAAAAAATCACATGTGTTTTCAGGCATAAATTTCACACAATAAAAGGTGGAAAAAAATTTCGTTGAAAGTATATAGAAGTGTCTCTCAATAACAAAATGATTTAATTTCGTTACAATGTAACGATTAATGCTTTGTGAGATTTTTTTCAATGATGATAGTGGAATTTATTTTTTTATTTTTTTTATTTATTTATTTATTTATTTATTTATTTATTATTATTTTTTTTTTATGAAAAAATGAATGACAACTTTATTTATTAGATTTTTAGAGTATTTGTGTTCTATATTGAACTTTTCTCGGTATACATATAGATACGATTAAGTTTACATTGTATTAAAGTTTCCGTTTTTCATAAATACGTATCAAGTTCTCGTTAATATGTTTCCACCACCGCTACACATTTAGGTGATTAGGTCCTTAAAGAAAGCTATTTACTTTTCTCATTTGCAACAAAATTAGATATCAACTTAATCTCTACATTTTTAAATTCTCCAAAAATAAAGTTATGCGACACATATCAAGTTTATTCTATATATCTAAGTTAAGATTGCAATGCTACACTACTTTTCAACCTTAAATACACTCATATGGATGTGCACGAATACACCATGCATGTACATACGTAATTCGTCTACACATGCATCCACATTTTATCAAGCTTTTGTACAAGGCAGTACCTACATCATGCTCTTCATGTAAATTGTACCTAACTAGGTTTGTATTTTTCGCACGTTGTTGCCAGGGACGGAGCCAGGATTTTTTATTAGGGGGGGCTCAAATTTTTTTCGATAGTAACATACGATCTTTTGTTTTAGAGGTTGGATGAAGTTTGAATCATTCGATATGCGAGTTCAATGATACTTTTTCCATTAGTAACATACAATTAAAAGATCAGTTGATAAAATGTACAAACTGAGCAAAGGTTTGCGCAAATGGTAGCGAAATGGTTCCATCATAATATGAACTAATATAGTGGTTTTTTTACAAAAGAGGTTCAATCATAATCCTTTATGTATAACTAAATTTTGATAAACTATAAACTAGAAGGTTCAAAATTGAACTTTGTTAATAAAACCACACAACTGTTCCACTAAGTCACAAGACAATAAAATAAAATTTATTTTTTCCTTTTATAACTTTATAAGCCATCTTCCTCGTTAGAAACAGAGACTTCAAAACCACCATTGAAGCAAAATATGAGTTTCTTTCTTTTTTACTCGTATAATTTATTCTAATTGCTCCTTGTCTTTCTTTCTTCGCATCTAGATGTAAGGTAGTTCCCGATCTAATTCTATTGTAGGTTCTAATTTTTCTTATACACATACCTTCTAAAAAGGCTTTAATCTCTAACATGGATCCCGAGAAGCACCTTGTCATCGGTAGTTCCATTGATGTTAGGGGCGAGCACCTCTAGCCCCCACTGGCTCCGTCTCTGGTTGTTGCGTGTTTTTATACACTTAACTATTTATATTATGATATGATCCATATAATATACATATTAAAATTAAAAAAATGTTATGATTTACGCTTTTACATAATATTTACATGTATAAATGTTTTAAATCGTTGTGACCGCGTTTAGCTAATACATTTCTTTCTGAAATTAATTATAAAAAACGATATATTAAGTTGGCATCGTATATGAAATGTAATGTGTTACGTTACCATATTAGTATAAATACTTATTAGTTAGAGGTTAAAAATGAAAGTTTTCAATAACTCACCACTCTAACTAACTTATGTTATATAGTTTATAATGTTATTTATTTTATAAAATCAAACATATATTATAAGTTTCGAAATATTTGACTCGTTTTGATCGTAATTGTAAAAACATTCAAATGCTTTTTTAATAAAAATAAATGTTTATTCTTTTACGCAAGAAGCAAATAAAGATATTAACGGTTATTTTTTATTCATTTGTAAATTGTCAAGCGGCAAAACAACAAATTAAGATATTGTCGTTTTTTTAGGGTTCTTTTTTCATTAATCTCTTTTAGGGTTTGAATCTGATTGATCCAATCCTCTCATTATGGGTTTATAACAGCCTTATTATTATGACCATAAATGTTGTTAGGGTTTACAAACATGTGACGTTATTGTGTTGTTCGATTCTAAACCCTTTTTAGGGTTTCTGCGTTTTTTGAAGCTTGGACATTTTTTGTGCTTCTGGTTTGATTGTTTGTGCTTTGTTTGAATATGAAAAGTGGGTTTTTGGATTCGGGAGGGAGTGAGAAGAAGAAAAAGAAAAAAGACAATTGTATGGCTGATCAAAAAGCGAGACAAATGCTAGGAACCTTAATATCGATACGAGTTTACCAAACTGAGGGACTTGGTATCTAAGGTTCGTAATGTTGAAGGGAAATTCTTGGGCAGTGATACAGGTTTTACTGACCAGGTTTTAATATTTATAAGTGTCTCGTTTACCTATGGTCTACCTTATGCACTAACGGACAGTGTACCCGATCGTGTGTAGTGTAGTAATCGGTAAAACCGAGGTCGTCCCAAGAGCTATGTGAGCAGATTCTAATTAAGTCTAGGTGTCACTAGTTTTAATGGTTTTTAGATTTGAAATGATTAATAAACTAATAAAACAAGAAATCCAAGAAAGCAAATTAAGGCAAGGGTTGTGATCAATAGAGAAGAAGTGTGCTAACCTAGTTACTCATCCTATCAAGTTATGTTCATGTCTAATTACTTTCAATTGCTTCAAGTGGGGGTTTAGGTCGATAGGACGACATTTGGTCGATTCGTCCTAACCTATCGACAAAGGTTTCCACCGGAGATCATGCTACTACCCTTGAAAGTCCAGTTGTTTTACTCCTAAGCCAAGTCATTAAGTTCCGCTACATGCAAGATTCATAACAATGAGTGCCCAAGCGCTAGCATCTTAGACACTCATCCCTAACTTAAGTTCATCCAAACGGCGGTGATCATTTGGTCGATTCGACAAGCGAAGAAGGGTCGTCAGTTGGTCAATTCTTATCTTTCCCACTCATTCTACCTACTTAGGGTCAGTTGGTCAATTCTCCTAAGCAACTAGACACTACAGCCATTTAAAACTATCGAAACAAGGGTAGCTACCAACAAACTATGCATGCATACACTAGAAACAATTATACGTAAGCAATGTAAACATAAAAATAACAATTAAAGAATCATAACTAGGCTAGCACCAGAGGTGCTTAGCCGATCATATTAACTGAAACAATCAATTCAACGTTTGACATAATGAAATACATGAATTGAAAGTAAAAAAATGATAAATCGCTAATGCTTATCGTTAGGAGTGATTTCTCTCTTGGAGATGGCTCCGTATGCTCCTCAAGATCGCCTTGGGTCCCCTACTCACGTTCTCTGCTTTGTGTGTGGAGTGAATGATGTGAAATGCAAAATTTAGGTATGGTATTTATAGGCCAGATCTAGTTACGGCGTAACTTAAGTTGAGAGTTACGCCGTAACCTATATAAATCCGTAATAATGCTCTAGATAAAGTTCGTTACGGCGTAACACATAGAATGAGTTACGCCGTATCTTCAATATACGTTACAAAATCATGATTACACCGTAATCGTTGAAAGAGTTACGGCGTAGCTTGCAGCGGCGTGAAACATCATTTGACCTAATTAGCTACGGCGTAAACCTAAGATGGAGTTACGCCGTAACATGCTGTTGAGTTGGTCTTCTGAGTCACGCTTTTGTTATGGCGTAATGTGAGAGTGGAGTTACACCGAAATTACTTCACAATGGGCATACTATCATATATCTTCAATAAACTCTCCAAATCCGCGTCTCTTTAGCTCCAATGCTCGTAAATTACCTGAAAGTGAAATATAGAGGAAAACAAGCGTAAATCCATATAAATGATATAAAATACGAGCATTATCGGAGGAAATTGACACTTAATATTCAGGAATATTTGATGTGATCAGGCTTTGATGGGAAGTCTGATACAAATGTTAACCCTATGACGCATGTCAATATATCGTCTGGTGTTACACAACTTGATTATGGTTCTAGCCATGTTCAAACCTCCAAAACGAATGATAACGAGTAGGTTGGTAATAAATCTGGTAGTATTATGCCACGTGCTTATGGAGATACAACTAGTAGAAAAATAGTTAATATGCATGATCTGTGTCAAAATTCAACTGTTAAGGTTTGTAAAACCAAGGATACTAGCCCTAATAGTAAGCATAATGAAGAGATCCCCGTATCATATGCTACTAAACTTAGCCCTACGTCTAATGTGACTAAGGCTAATTTTCAAAAATTCGAAGCTAATTTGCTTTTTAATGCTGATTATGATTTTGGTTTGCCTTTAACTTCTGTTTATGAGGTTAATGATCGACTGAAAAATTAATTTTACGGGTACTTTATTAGTAAAAGGCTTGCATTTTCAGTAGTTGAATGGTTTGTGCGTAATAATTGGGAAAGTATGGAATCAAGAAAGTAACGATGAATTGAATGCGAATAGTTTTTTCTTTGTTTAAGTTCTCATCTATCCAGGGTGCTGATTCTATTCTTCGAGATGGCCCATGAATGATTCGAGGTATTTTAATTTTTCTTAATAATTAGTCGCCCTTGTGAGCCTTTTTAAATAATATTTGTCTCATGTTCGTGTTTTTTAGTTAAGTTTCATGATGTTTCATTGGTTGCATACACATCGGATGGTTTAAGCTTGATGGCCACGACTATTGGTACTCCTATGATGTTAGACTCAGTATACAAATGACATGTGTTTCGATTCATGGGGCGAGTAGCTGCGAGGCTGTTAATACAAATAAGTCATAAAACATTTATTTATATTTTACGATCTTCTAATGTTTTGTCGATAACAAACGTAAAATCATTTTAACGAAACAAATAAAACACGTAAAAGGTTTGAGCCAATAGTTTACTAACACACTTATATTTTCATATAAAAGACTAAACAAGTAATATTGTTTACATCCTATAGAAATGCATATGTATAACAACTAGTGTTTACATAATATGGAAATGTACATATATATACTTTGTATATATTGTAATGGGTAATGTAATGGGTAAAAACCAAAGTCCATGACCCATGACCCATGATCCATTGACTAGGTACAATGAATGATGTTTGGTAAAACCCAAAGTCCATGACCCATACCCATGGAGCTTGATCCATAACCCATGACCCATTGCATGACATCTTGCATGAAGTCATGTTGGGTATTATCCATGATCTATGACCCAAGACCCATGACCCAATGTCTAGATACAATGCATCTTGTTGGGTATCCATAAACATTACCCATAACCCATAACCCGGTTTGCAACCCGAATTCGGACTTGTCGACCCAGTGCCGGATCCCTAGGATTAGACTAGCCGGATCCTCCGGGAGGATCCGTGGGAACCGTGTGACAATAGACATTTTTGTCTATAAATAGTGAGCCATTTCTCTCTTGCTCACTACCACTTTTACACATACTCTCTCTTAGTATTGTAACATCTCTAACCTCATATCCAAAGGATCATTCTATGTAGTTTTATGTTTGTGTGATTCTCTAGGTTCCTCTTAAAGGCGAGATCACCACCTCTTGAAGACGTGCAAGCTCAAGGTCATGAGTTGCTAAGCTTCGTCATCATCAAGACCACTAAAGTGTATCTTGTTGATAGTTCTTTTCTCCCTCCATAGAAGTGTTGTGTTGAAGGCATTAGTGAAAGGTCAAGGGTCGTAATGAAGGCAAGGGTCGAAGGGTCAAGGCATTAGTGAAAGGTGCTGAAGGGGTGTACATTCGACATGGTGCATCGATGTACAAGATAGTTAGGTTGGGTTAAAGGATATTGATATCCTTATGATGTTGTAATAAGGAGTGTGTCTCCTTTGGGGTAGTCGTGTAGTGGTGTAGTGTTGGGTAGTAGTTCCTCCTTTGTAATGGAACCTCGATCAGCCTTGTACCGGATAAAGTGTAGGCGACGTTGTGATAGGTGTGGTTCTACCTCGTGGAAGAACCCGGTGTCTAGCCTAGTACCGGATAAAGAGTAGGCAACGTTGTGAAGGCTTCTCCGCCACATTAAGGAGCTTGTGTTGTGTAGTGCTTACGAACTCTCGAGTGGAGAACTCGGGGAGTGGAGTAGGGCAAGGAAGGTGTTCTTGTAGCTGAACCACTATAAATACTCGTGTTGTGGTTTTGTGTTCCTTTACTCTTTATCTTTGCATTACTTATTTATATGTTTATCTATCACCATCCAACATACACATTAAATAGATTGACATAAGTCGATCTAAATAGTTTAAAACGAAGTTTTAATCAGTAAAACTATTCAACCCCCTCCCCCCTTCTAGTTTTCCACAATTGGTACCAGAGCTTCGTTACCAAGTTTCTTAGAGTATATTGTACTTTAAAAACTTGATACGATCCGTGTATGGTTGAAAACTACAAAGAAGGAAATCTCTTAAAACAATTTTTTTAATGTTGGATAGTGATAGATTATTCTAACAATTTCTTTTAAGAAATTTTTTGCTAGGACTCTTCCAAAGACTTCATTTATATCCAAAGAAAAATGAAGCCTACACCTAAGGAAGAACTCAAAATTAATCACAACCTACTTCTACTAAGTACAATGGATTACTTTAAAAGCTCATGAAGTATTTCGGTCTATGGTTTCTAAAACCATAAAAGAGTTTAGAGGTATGTTCCCTTACCCACAACTAGTTGACCTATACATGTAGTATTCTTATGTGAATAAAATGATGATATGTGTCTTTCTTTCATGATAAAAACCATGCATATAAATATAATCTTATAAAACTATATGAACACATGAATTAGGTCTTTAACTTCAAAGTCGCAAGTCTCTAAAAAGTCTCTCTTCATTACTTTCTATCTTGACTCATCATCGGGAATAGTATTCCTTTTTTATTCTCCTAAGAACACGAAAGAGTATCAAACCTACATCGTCATCGCAAAATAGACTTTTATAGTTAATTCATCAATAATCGATAAACAATCCTCCTTCCCGTCAAAACACCATAGCCAAACGTCTATTCAAATAGGAACCTCATTCTACAAGTTCTTTTCCAAAATAAGTTATTGTATAACTTATTACAAGTAAAAGGAATAATTCAAAACACTTCATTTTTAGTCACAGATACCGGATCCCACATGTTGTACTAGTCGGATCCCTAAAACAAGGGATCCGGGGAACCGTGTACACAGACATCGATTATACGCTTTTCAAAACCCAAAATAATCCATTCTTCCTCTTCCTAAAAACACAAAACAACCTAATCTGCTTCAATCTCCATAGGACTTCATACTCTCAAACATCTCAATCTTGAACATCATTGTAAGTGATTACACTCATATGTTCTATTCATCATCATCTCCATCATAGGGTTTATGGTTTTAAACTTTTCAATTAAGATTCAATTTTTATCACCAATTGAAGAACTTGGGTATTATAAAATTAGTTCCATTACAAAAGGCTCTACATAATTAAAGATTTTCAAAACAACATTGTTAATACAAATCAAACCCATAAACCCATCTTGAAAATTTTACCTAATTGGAATATTTGTTTTCTAGGTTCAAACATGCCTAAGGCCACCCAACAAGATCATCATGACACCGCTCACTACCTTTCTAGATACTATCGGAAGAAGGGCTCTCAAAAGCAATCGCAAAATCTTCAAAAACTAGAAAACGACTTATCCATGAAGGTCGTAGTTAAGGAATGTTTCCTTGAAAACACCGACATTCATCAAGTATTTTCGGGAATCAACTTTGATTGTCTCTTGGAAATTGATAAACAAATTTGTCCGGTCTTTATTTTTGAGTTTTACAAGAGTGTTAGGATCATTCGAAACAATGATGAAATTATTTCAATCGCTTTCATTATAAACAACCAAAGCATTACCTTGCCACTCAACATATTCACACAAATCCTTCGCATACCATGTGAAGGAATTTGTATGTTTTCCCAAGATTGGTCAATAGCTACTCAATCCTTCGTGACTAGACTCTAAACCTATCTATCACACTCCTCTCGATGACCCCATAGTTGTTCGAGACACCATCTTCAAGAAAAGAGTCGACCAATCTCGTTTCAACCGCAAAAAAGAACTCATCCATCGTGATCCATATCAAATGGAACTCTCCGAGATATTTACCATTTACAAAAAGTGGGAAGAAATCCTTAGATAAAATGTCATTTGCTTGGTTGGAAACAAAAATCATCCCAATGCGTGTCTTGTCCAAATGATCTATTGTCTCATTCACAAAAAACTTTTCAATCTTGCCTATTACATGGTTAAGAGAATGATAGGTGTGTTCAAAGCCAATAATATGGTACTTCCCTATGGTATGCTCCTAACACAACTCTGTGAGTATGTTAGTGCAATGCAACCTTCTCCTATTACCGATGATCATTTTCTTGTTGACCATGTTATGGTACCTATTACCAAACAACCCCCCAAATGGCTCATGATCAATGGGAAAAGACCTTGTGCTCTCTCGGACTCTTTGGACGAAGATGAAGAAGTTGAAGTCGATCACGTTTCTAACTTTTAAATCGACCCCATGACCTACAATGAACAACTTCCCACTCTTCCAAATGAGTATGAAGAATTCAAGTAAAAAAAGGGATGTTCAAGTGTCTAAGTCACTTCATCATGAATTCGAGAAAGAAGAAGTGAAGAGATTGACTAAAGAGACATTATTCTTTTCTTTATGGTTGTTTTAGAAATTTTATGATTGTCAAAACAATGTATGCTCATAATTGTGCAAGACTTACTTTGTTACTTTTATCTTAATATTTGGTCGTTATCGTATTTACTCACCTATAGGTTGTTGTTATGTGCTATATCTTGTGTACTTTTGGTTGTATTAGTGTATATTTTCGGTAGAAATCATTAGTTTTGTATGCGACACCTAGAACAAAATGTTGCATGTTTTCTGTGGAGTATTCTGTCTCAGAAAGACGAATCCCTGATTTATAACTAGCTGGATCCCTCAATTAAGGGATCCGTGGGATCCGGGCAGACAAAAGTAGATTTTTAAACATCTTCACTTCAATCCAATCTTCCAGATCATATTATACTAGTTAAACATGATACTTTAGGATCACTTAAGTCTTCCTCAAGCTCAGTTGGTCTCACATCCACTCATAGATAACTTAGGATCACATTGAAGGTGCTTTTGATTTATCATTTCATCAAAACTCACCACATTTCTGCTCCAATGCTCACACATTGTTTATCTCATCTCAAAACACCTAGTTTGATATTTCTCTCAATTTCAGCAAATTGATTTTGGTCATCCTTACCTCAAAATAGGCTAAAAACTAGTTTTTCATTTCTTATGATTTTTAAGGAAGTTTCCAAATTTCTTTTAAGTTACTATCTGATCTCTAGGATCATTTGACTTCACTTGACACTCTCAAATTTCTTAGTGTCATCTTTAATCACCCATTGTTGCTCATAAAAACCCTATTTCTCTCCATAAAAGACAATCATTAACTACCCTCACTCATTTCACTTGATCATTTAAGTCTCATATCATTTAAGACACCTGAGAAGACTGAAACACTCAAGATGTGTAGGTACTAGACCTTACAAAACATCATCTTCCTTTTCTTTGGCTGTTGAGAGCCAAATCCCTAGGTTTAGCATAGACGGATCCCTCATTTGAGGGAACCGGCTGCACAGACTAAGCTAATCCTACTTAAAACAATCATTTCAAGCTCTCTTTGTTAACTTGAACACTCCACCTTGTCTTAATTGACTTTCTAGATCAGTGCAACTCTGTAGTTGACTCTTATGCATGTAAATCATTGCAATTTGAAGGATTTTAGTGGTTTAAGCTTTAATTCACTTACCAATCCTTTCCTCTTTTAAACCTCCTTGTTAGAACCTCCAAATCACCATTCACACACTTAGTCTCAGTAGCTAAACTCTCCTTTCACACCTTCCCTTTCTACCACTTCACCATGAGGAAAGCCCCTAGTGTTAACTCATCCACTAAAGGACCTCCCAAGAAACTTGCTCGGGTTGTTCACGAAATCTCTTCAACTGAATCATCACCCGTTAAAAACTCAAACACTAGAATTCCCTCACAACCAACTCTACCAATCAAACCAATTCCCAAAAGGACTGTTCTCACAAAATAACCCTTACCAAACACTACTATACCTCCTAAACCAAACACCCCTAGTTCCATTAAACCATCACCTCTAGTACCTAGAGCTGTCTATTTCACCACTCCACTCTCATCTCCACACCTCTACAACTTAGAGGACTTACCTTCTAGGCCATCTCATCCACCACCATTGCCAACATTCTCCTCAATTGAGAAAATAACGCAACAACAAAACTTTGGTGTTGAAACAACACTAGCTTTGATGAGTGTCTAAATACTCATCATTTTGTACAAAATAAAGCTGCAAAATCATCCGAAAACACCTAAACACATCAAAATGATCAAAATATCACAAATCAGTGTTTTATGTGTTTTAAATACAAAATATCAAAATCGATGAAAACATATCAAATTTGCAAAATTGGCGCTTTAGTCCCCAAGTTTCAAAAGTTGTCAAAAGCAGTCCCCGAGCACATAATTTCAAAGTAAAGTCACCAAAGGTCCTTTTAAAATCAAAAGTTGTCAAATTTAGTCCTTTGGTGAAAAATATGAAAAGTTTGAGAAAATTACAAGTTTAGTCCTTCAACTTTGAAAATTGGCGAATTGGCCTGGAAAATTGCAAATGGCAAGTTTGGCGTTATACTTTCGAGAGTGTCACTTTTGGTCCCTTGAAACAATTTTGATGAATTGGCACTTAGGCCCTCAAGTTTCGTGGATTTACACAATAAGTCCCTAAGATATTAAACCCTTTTAACTCATTTTGGACCTTTCATCAATTTGGACCCTTGTCATATGAATTGTGAACCCCCCATCTATTATTAGCTCTGGTCAAAGGTCTGGTCAAAATCCTCAACCCGCCAAAAAGTCATCACTCTCAACTGCTATCCTGCAAACAAGCTACCATCCCATTCCCCCCTCCTCCATCCACTCAAATATGTTCCCCACTCCACAACTAACATCCAAAGAGCATTTAATGAACCTTCCCCCTCACTCAACCCCATTTGGCAGTTAAGAAATTTGGCGCCAAAACTGATTTGAAGGGCCATGATTGATTTTGAGCCATTCAATGGCTAGGAATGGTGGGATTTCATCAGAGTAGAGAGAGATTGAGATTGGGTATAAAAGAAAAGCAAGAGAAGAAGAGAGAGGCAGTTTTTAGTTTTATAAAATTTAGTTAAATGTCGTTTTAGTTTAAAAGTTTTATTTAAGTTGTAAGATGTTTAATTTTGTTAAATTGTACTATCCTAAGTTGTTTGATTAATATAAATCGGTTCAAGTTCCAATTTCGGTTATATGATCATTTCATATTGTTAAAGTCCACTGTTGCAATTTTTATTCTCAAAGTCTTGTGTTTAAGCTTCATAATGCTTCTTTTCAAGTTTATATAAGCTTATAGAAGCTGGTTATAGCTTTATATAAGCTTATAGTCAAGTTTCAAACCATTTTGGTTCTTGGTCAACTAAAGTCAAACAGGTGCTAAAAATGGCAATGGAGTTGGAACTGGGTTGATGCAGTTGGAAATGGGTTGATTTGGATTCATTTTGGTTGATATTTAGGATAGTGGTTCTTGTTCACAGTTAGCAAGCCATAGTGGCTAATGGACAATTTGTAAGCCAATTTCTAGTTTCATAGAATAATCTGTTTCTTCTGTCTAAAATAGTTGAAATCTGTTTTGTTAGTTGTATTTAGGGTAAGTAAGTCTAGTTTGATCAGTGGATTATGCTTGTTCAGTATTAGAATAGTTCAATTTGTTAAAACAGTTAGCAAAAGGTGTGTTTGGTACAACTGTGAAAACTGTCTCAAGGGTTTATTCACCGATCAAGTCTTGTTGGTTCATGCTTGTTGAGTTAGATATAACTCATATCTGCTTTTAGTTTGGGTTCGCAACACAAAAAGGTCAAACATCAAGAGTAATCCATCTCACTCCTTTGTTGTAGTTTTAGGTTTAGCAAATCATTGTTTTTGTTTAAAAGTGTTAAACTTTACTTGCATTGTGTCCATTACACCTTATAACATCAATCTCGGTCTTAAAATTTGATTCAAAATCCATTTTGGTCAAAGTGTGAGTTCTTGTTCAAAAGTCAAAGTGAAATATCGATTTGAGCCCAACTAAGAAGATTTTTCTTGGATTCATTTTAAGTCAAATTCGTGAAACTTGTTGATTTAAAACTACTCTTGGTCTATTTCATTATTAGCATTTTGCATAATTTTGTGAAATTTTATAAGGATAATAAGGGCTTGTCAAAATGGTTGCAAGTGCCACATGCTGCTTGCATCGAATCGCATGAGTTTGTGCAGTTCTTGCAGCTTTGTACTGTGAGCTCATCAGATCTTCCCAAGGCCTATATTTTGGTTTGCTAACTCTGGACCAGGTCTAGTTTAGGCCTTCAAAATTGGTTTTTGGTTTGTGGCTTATTTGAGTGCTCATTCTTTGGCTTAAAGTAGCTACCAAAATCTGTTTTCAAGCAAAAAGCTTAAATCATCAAATCTATTAATCTTGCATTTCTGTGCTTAAAGCTTGTTGATTTTAGTTGAATTTAGTCACTTCTAGCATATTTGAGTTCCTACTTCAGTTTGGTAGCTTTTGGATTCCATTTGCTTATCCATAGTGCTTATTTATAAGCAATTTCCACATCAGTTGCATAATCCTCCACACAAGCGCTTGTTTTCCCATTTTTCATAGATTCCTTATATCATTTTAGAGTTTCCCTGAAATTTTCAGATTTTTCTAAGTTGTTTTACTATTTTTCTTAATTTAAATTAGTTTTTAAGCATTTTTAAATAGCTTTTAATACAAAAATTGAAAAGTATCAAAAAATAATTTTTCATTTTTATTAAGTTAAGATAAATATAAAAAGCCAAAAAATATTTTTCCATATTTTTCTTAGTTAAATTTGTATTTTTAAATATTTTAATTAGTTTTTAATAGTTTAAAATTCATAGAAAATAGAAAAATAATCATAAAAATACAAAAATAGTTTTGAAAATTCTAGTTTGTTATTTTAGACTTTTCCATTTCATAATTTTATTTCTCTAGCTTTATTTCCTAATTTCTTGTATTTTAGGTAATTATTAAATAGTTAAAATTAGTTTTTAATTAATAGTAATTAATTAATTAGTTATAAAAATAGTTTTCTTTTTCTAAAAAGTTTCTTTTATCATTAGGATTGTAAAAATATCATTTTCATATTTTTAGGGTTAATATTGCTTTAGTTTCACTTTTTAATTTGTACGTCGCGTAGATTTTAATTTCAGTTTCGTAAAAACATAAAAACAAAAACATCATTTTAATTATAGTGATAGCGTTTATTTAATATCTTTTATCTTTTTAATTTCCTTTAATTTACATTTAAGCCGTTGTAATTTGTTGGCTTTTTCCTTTAGTTATAATAATCACAAATCTCTTTTCTGTTCAAATTCCTCGATCACTAAACGTTTGATAATCCATTGCACAACTCATTTGGGACATAACGACCGGGAAACACTATACTCCTCAGATCTTCATTGCATTTGTGTGCAGGCTGTTTTAAGTCTCATTACTATTTGGTCATTCATGAAGTGACGGTTTGGGTGATTAGACTTGGCGGTTTCTTGCAGATCGACACCGTATCATTTTCTTCATCGCCTCATATAGTCCATTTTGGATTATGAGGAATCAACAAAATCAACAACCGAATCACATGGAAGTAGGTACCTCTCTACCACAATCCTCAACACATATTCCACCACCATCATCCTTGGTTGAACCACCTCCAAATGTGCCTCCACAAATCCATCCACCTTTTGTGGAACCTCCACCTTCTACATCCAACCTTCCACCTCAAATCACTCCATTCCTACCACCACCATTCCCTAGCCATGACAAAGATTGTTATCATTGTCAACATGTTGAAGGTTTAGTACATGAAGTACGTGACGAGCTACGTTTCATGTTTTATCACCTTCTCGAACATTTCGATGAGGTCAACAAATCTAAAAATCCTTAAGCATAGGATTTCAAGTGGTGTTCTCATCTTAGGCATAACTTAGATTTTCTAGGAATCATACTTCGTATTTGGATCATTTTCTTAGTTTTAGAGTTATGTACATCATTTCTCTCATTTTATTTAATGATATTACATGTTGTATGCTATTTGGTTATGAAAATATTTTTGGTGCTACAATACATAACTCTTGTTGATGTTAACATCACATTTTACATCCACATTGTTGTCATAAGATTGCAGGTACACGGATCCCTTACTTTTTCCTAGACGGATCCCTCACAGGGAGAAACCGTGGGATCCGTGCAATAGAAGCATTTTTTTGTAACTAGTTTGGATCTCATTTGCAGGAAATAATGCATCATATACTTGCTTTCTAACCTTGGTTTTGTAGATTTTCAAAATACACATAAAGACTTTGACACCCTCAATAAGGGGGAGCTTTTCGTCAAAGCAAAGCAATTGCAAAAACGCTTGCAATATTTTCACTTAGGATTTCTTTATTACTTGACGCCCTCACAAAGGGGAGCACTCGTCAAGGGTGAGCATCTCGTCAAAAGACGAAATCAATTGCAAACATAATTGCAACACACTCGCTTAGTCTTCCTAATTACTTGATGCCCTCTACAAAGGGAAGCATCCGTCAAGGGGGAGCTAAGACGAAAATTCTTCTCTTCTCTTACTCTCTACTTTTCATATTATTACTTTTCACAGGTTTTTCTCAAAACAATGTCTTAAAGATTTTCAAAAATGGAATGAAGCAATGTTGGCTAAGCATATCTGGAATATTGCTATTAAAAAAGATACTTTATGGACTCAATGGGTGCAAGCAGTGAAATTAAAAGGCAAAAGTATTTGGGAGGATAAATATTGAGGATGGGGATAGTTGGGGTTGGAAAAATCTACTCAAGATTAAGGACAAAATAAAAAACCATGTCGAATATCTGGTTAACAATGGAAGAGATACTTCAATGTGATATGATAATTGGAGTGAGATAGGTCCTCTGATTCAATACATAACCCATAGAGATATATATGATGCTAGACTCCCATTGAATATTGAGGTTAGTGATATGATGCAAAATGGGAAATGGAAATGGCCACAAGATTGGTATGATAAGTTCCCTCTAATCACTAGCATTGAAGACCCTACTGTCCAGAATGATTGTAATGATACAGTGTGTTGGATTAATAAGAATGAGGAAAAAGTTAGATTTTCAGTCAAAACTGCAACCATTGATTTGAGTACAGAAGTGCCAAAGGTAAGCTGGTGGAGATTGATCTGGTATGCACAATGCATACCTAAGCATTCTTTCATTTTCTGGTTAGCTATACAAAATAGATTGAGTACTCAAGATAAGATGGCAAAGTGGGGTCTCTACACTGTCAATAGATCCCCATTGTGTCAAAATGATAATGAAGATCTACAGCATATGTTCTTTCAATGTAAATTTTCTTCTGAGGTATGTAGTAAAGCAAAGGAAATGGCTGAGATCAACTATGAGGAAAGTAATTGGCAAGAACTGATTAAAAGACTTGCTAATGATTGTGTGAATAAGAACATTGGATGGGTTGTTAGAAGATTGACTCTTGCAGCATGTATCTATTTCATTTGGCAAGAGAGAAATGGAAGGATCTTTAAAGATGTACATAACAACAGTAAAGAGGTCTACAATAAAATTGTGGAAAATGTTAAGTACAAGCTAAATGGGATAACTGTGAAAGATAGTCTGAATGTGAGAAATGTGGAAGCTAAATGGAAGATTAAATGCAAAAGATTGGGAAGCAAAGATTGAGCAAGGATGTATGCTTATGGATAGTATTCCTTCTGAATAGCTTTGATGCCTAAACACTCTATGATGATCTGTTTTGATGACTGCAGGCGTGTTTAGGTTAGAACATGGTTATATGCAGTTTTGGTTATTTACCATAGTAGGCTCAGATCTTTCCTCATAGATCTTGGAGACTATGTTTAAAACTCACTACACATTGATGGTCTTGTATCTTGGTTTTTTTTGAGTTGTTTTCTCTACTAAGCTTCAATGACGGTTTCATTAGGCCTTTATTAGGTAAATGAGACTGAGTTGTTAAGCTTTCTAGGCAAATATCTTAATAAAAAGTCCATAAAGTAGGTTTCCAATGTGAGTAGGGTAAGTGAGTTTGGTGGGCAGTGTATGAAGATAAGAATAGTGAGGAGTGAAAGATGAACCTACTTGGTCCTATCTATACTCTGCCAAATGAGGTAATGGTGGTACTCACTGTAAGGAGTGTGTTCCCAACTATGTGAAGCCATTGTAGTAAATGGAAATGTAGCATAGTTGGTATAGCCCTTACTGGTGGAGAGGTTATGGGTGCCTAGTGATGCCAAGCTCTCTTTCTGCCTTGGTTATTGTGGTGGCAGGTTGAATGATCAAGGTGGAGAGAGTTTGGAAATGTAGCTAGATGGTTATGGTGCAATATTAAGGTGAATCTTATAAAAGACTGATAGAATGCTTGTTTGAGAAATATGAACTTGTTTCAGTATGATGTAGGATGTATAGATTTCTTTCAGTTAGTATGATGTACTATCAGATATACTTGTTGTCTGATATAGTTGTGATAGTAGATCAAAACAGAGTATATATAGCTAGCATTGTACAAATTTTGGAGTTAATAAAATATGTCACCTTTGCACCCAAAAAAAGGGGGGGGAGAAGAGAGTAAAAACTCCAATTCAAACTTTTACGAATTTTAGTTTTTCCTTAAAATAATCTTATGTTTTGTCATCAACAAAAAAGGGGAGATTGTTAATACAAATAAGCCATGAAAACGTTTATTTATATTTTACGATCTTCTAGTGTTTTGTCGATAACAAACGTAAAATCATTTTAACGAAATAAATAAAATACGTAAAAGGTTTGAGCCAATAGTTTACTAACACACTTACATTTTCATATAAAACACTAAACAAGTAATATTGTTACATCTTATAGAAATGCATATGTATAACAACTAGTGTTTACATAATATAGAAATGTACATATATACTTGGTATATATTGTAATAGGTAATGTAATGGGTAAAAATCTAACTCCATGACCTATTGACTAGGTACATTGAATGTTGTTGGGTAAAACCCAAAGTCCATGACCCATACCCATGGAGCTTGATCCATAACCCATGACCCATTGCATGACATCATGCATGAAGTCGTGTTGGGTATTATCCATGATCCATGACCCAAGACCCATGACCCAATGTCTAGATACATTGTATCTTGTTGGGTATCCATAAAACATTACCCATAACCTATGGTTCATAACCCATAATCCGGTTTGCAACCCAAAATCGGACTTAAGCCGACCCATTGCGGATCCCTTGATTACTAGCGGATCCTCTAGGAGGATCCGTAGGGAACCGTGGAACGATGAACAATTTTTCTATAAATAGTGAGTCATTTCTTCATTGTTAACCACCCTTTTACACATACTCTCTCTTAGTATTGTAACATCTCTAACCTCAGATCCAAAGAATTTTTCTATGTAGTTTTGTGTTTGTGTGATTTTCTAAGTTCCTCTTAAAGGCTAGATCACCACCTCTTGAAGACGTGCAAGCTCAAGGTCATGAGTTGCTAAGCTTCGTCATCATCAAGACCACTGAAGTGTCTCTTGTTGATAGTTCTTTTCTCCCTCCATAGAAGTATGGTGATGAAGGCGTTAGTGAAAGGTGTCGAAGGGTCGTATCGAAGGAATTAGTGAAAGGTGTCGAAGGGTCATGTCAAAGGCATTAGTGAAAGGTGCTGAAGGGTCGTGTCTAAGGCATTAGTGAAAGGTGCCAAGGGTGTACATTCGATATGGTGCATCGATGTACAAGATAGATAGTTTGGGTTAAAGGATAGTGATATCCTTATGATGTTGTAATAAGGAGTGTGTCTCCTTTGGGGTTGTCGTGTATTGGTGTAGTGTTGGGTAGTAGTTCCTCCTTTATAATGGAACTCGGTATCTAGCCTTGTACCGGATAAAGTGTAGGCGACGTTGTGATAGGTTTGATTCTACCTCGTGGAAGAACCTAGTGTCTAGCCTTGTACCGGATAAAGAGGATGCGATGTTGTGAGGGCTTCTCCGCCACGTTAAGGCTCTTGTGTTGTGTAGTGCTTACGAACTCTCGAGTGGGGAATTCGGGGAGTGGAGTAGGGCAAGGAAGGTGTCCTTGTAGCCGAACCACTATAACTACTCGTGTCGTGATTTTGTGATTCTTTACTCTTTATCTTTGCATTACTTATTTATATGATTATCTATCATCATCCAACACACACAATAAATAGATTGACATAAGTCGATCTAAATAGTTTAAAACGAAGTTTTAATCGGTAAAACTATTCAACCCCCTTCTAGTTTTCCACAAAGTCTAAACTTGTTTGTCGTCCGAAAGCTAACCGGATGAATGCCTTTCCAAGCACGACTCATAATGTTGATACAAATGTGGCATCAACTTTAGGTAACATCAAAGATAGTACTACATCCTCTAACATAAAAGGAGAAGGTACTTCAAATGAGATCAATATTCTTTCTCTTAAAACTCGTTTGAGGCGTTAACCGGTGAGAATATGGTTTTCAAAAATGCTGCTGAAAGAAAGGAGGTTAATGATGATAGTGATGGTGAAGTGGAAGAGGTCTACGATGAAACTACTAGTTTTATGGCATCTGGTAATCTAAGTACTACACCTATGGTTGCGAGGACTAATGAACTGGAAAGTCAGATGCTTGATGGGAAGCTTGTGCTAGTGAGTTAGATAGTACTTTTAGTAGGTCTCATAAGTGTGTCATACCATTCTTATGATAGTTTAGGTTTGAAGCCAGTTACTGCGTTTGTTTTTTGCCTAGTTTTGGGCTGAGATGTTAGATTCACACACATCCGCTGTACTTAATTGTTTTTTATTGTAATAAACTTACCAAGAAAACCCGTTACGAAAAAAAGAAAAAGCTACCAAAAGATTTACTACATTAACCCTACTTCAAAGGATGTTTATGGATGTTTGCTAAACTTTTTTTGGGAAAGAATGAATATATACGTCAACGTCACCATACCAAACAACTAATTTGAATATACATAGTCAGTGCTAACCAAGCATTTAAATGGTAACCTAAATAAGATGTGCCTTGATGTATCTTCTTGCATTTTTGACTTACTTATCCTTTTGCTTGGGTACGATTTCCTAACACTTCATGACTTACAAGGAAAGATAAGAAATGTTGGGGCTCTACATGAGTAGATTATGTCTTCATTGAAGTTTTCAATTCTTCTAAGGTCAAAGGAATTATACTTGTGTGTAGTATTATTACACTTTCGACTTTCCTGGTTTTGTGGCAGGTATGATGGATTAAAATAAATTCATTCTAACTTTACAAACACAATTCTATTGATATTCAATTTGATGTTATTGTTCAAGTTATTGAACACAAGTGAATATTTTAGTGAATGCATACTTTAATTATTGTTCATTCATGAACCAAATACTAATTACCCATATAGTACAACAACATGTAACTTTTGTTTTTATTTTTGTACATACTTTTGACTAAAATAATAGGTAGTACTTAACAATTCTCACACTTAGAAGTTTAGCTATTAATTTTTTTTTAAAATTATGTACAGCTTCAAATATTTAATTACAACAAACCTCTAGCAAGAAGCTAGCTAGGGGAAAAAGGATTACAAGGTATTAGTACATAGGATCGTAAAGCCGATTATCCAACAAGGATCAAAACTTCAATTCTAATCCTATTTTAAATCTAAGAATGCGAATAAACCTTGAAATCTTCGCCCATATATAGTATCCTTGCGGAACAAGGTGTGCTAGCTTTGACATTAAATCGCCGAGAAAAGACACCTTGGCTGATGAAATTAAGATATGGTCACACACTGGTGAAACATGTAACGCCCCATCAACCTACTAACGTAGTGATATTGTGATATATATTGTTAGCTTGCCTGCATCAGAAACGGTTAACCCTGGCTCATGGCCTTTTTCCTAGATATCTATCCGGTCACTTGATTTTCTCCAAACATGTCACCATGGTTAGAACTTAGAAGTGTCACTTGGTAAGTTGGTATACACTCAACATCTCTCCTTGTCATCTGCATGACCAATGTGGGCTGGATAAGGTATTATAAAGCAATGTGAACATATCAACAAGTAATGAGATCAACAAAGACTTCAACCATGCATTAGGAGTTCTCAAAAATCAAAATCACCGATAATCAGTATATTTGTTGCGAAAAGTGTCATCTTTTTTGGGAACTCAAACTTACAAAGAGGTAATCAAGCCGTATATTATTTTGTCAACGAAAAACCAACCCAATCGAGCTAAAGAAATGGGAAACATGTGTTAATATGCCGATGGCGTTTTGACATTGCTAGCTTAGGTTTCATGCAAATCAGGAAAGGTGCACGACCTAACTTTACAGCCCACAAGTCAACATTCATGCAACAATGATGTCATGACTTGTAAGCTCAAATAATTGAGTATTTTCACGTCAACTTCACAAAAGCTAGCTTACTTGTGACGACATGTTTATGTGAATATTAAGCCATAGAAATATCTTTGAAGGACTCCCAAAATGCTGTATTTGAAAGACTATAAGCATAGCCTATTTGAGCCACTAACTAAAGTTGTCTTTCAAGTAAGCATCTCAAATGCAGCTTCTTAGACTTTGTCGATCTAGCCTTTTTCTTTTTGTTGTAGTTTATTTTATTTTTTAATAATATCCAAGTAACTTTTCATAAAGTTCATAGAAAGGGTGAATTTAATATATGCTCTTTAACAAAAACACAATGAACTTATATATGCATTTACCAAAGACACATGCATCAACTTTGTCATGAAAAAGGAACACATATAAGTATTTGTATAAATAAGTACACAAACTCCTTCAATTCTCTATACATATATACACATACATACGCATATACACGACAAACATCAAACTCGAGATCTCTCATAATCTTGTCTGGCAACACGTCATGGCGACTGGAGAAGCGTTTTACGTATGAAACATAACCATTACATATCCAAGAAGACGACGGAAACTCAAAACCAGCAACTGACTTCATCGTATTAAGGTTAGGTTTATACCTGTTTTAACATGTAATATTCTGAAAGAATATATCTGAATTCTCTGAAGAGGATATTGTTTATAAATAGGCATACACAAGGACAAACAGCCTATCTTTCAGATGGAATAATTTTTCTTTATTAAATTTAAACTAGAAAAAATTTATTGTTGTCTTTTGCATTGTTCTTCACTCTAACCTAGTCTCCAAATCCCATCATTTATGTGTGTGTGTGAAGAGTGGGCATGTGCATGATGGATGCATCTCGAGGCGGAACTCATGGGGATGGAGAGAATATCGTTATAAACGGCCTTGAACATAGTCAAAATAAAGATCTTGCTAACAATAACGTCAGTGAAGATACGCAAGTTCACTTCCTTCATCGTCTTCTTCATAGTATACCTGTAAATAAGGTTAGTTTTCTCCTTCACTTACTTAAAGTCTTCCAAATAATGGTCACATTGTACCTTAATTAATGTTTTTAGGATGATATATACACATAAACATCCACAAGAGAATGAATGATTCGAAACGAATTAGATTAAATGTGAATCTCAAAAGTTCTTGTATTGCATTTGTTTTGAAATGATAGTAATATAGAATTTATGAACAACAACTAAACTATTACTACTAAACTATTTATAGAACATGTCTATTGTACATTTTCTATGTTTTCCAAAACAATGAAAAATATAACAAAAATCAGAGGGGCTCAAGGGGTGTGCAAGTGATGTCATCGCACCGGGCCTCCACTTTAAAAGGCCACATTTTTCTTAGTCTTTTATATAAGTACTTTAGATACTAAACAAATATGATGCTTGTAATTCAAGTTTAAATGCAATTTCTTTTTAGTTTACAAGTGCAATTGGTCTCCTTGCTATTGCCCAGGGCCACAAAAACCATGGGACTACACTGACAAACAAAAATTAAACATTATGAGCTAATGTAATTTGTTGATGGACTATTTCCCACATGTTTCATATTTTTCTTTCCTATCTTTACATGTTTGGAGTCTTTCCCAATCGTTTGGTACATTTAACAACTCTTTTATTTAAACAAATTTGCTATTTAAAGTGTTTGGAGCTTTGGAAACACTTCTTTTATTGCTATGAAACTTGCTATTTTTGGTATTAGATTGTATCGAAAATTGTTTCTTCGTTATCATACCAAACGTTTTGGTGTTTTGGTGTAAGAAATGCTTTTGCATAAAATTAGTCACAAATTTAGGTCTTTCAATCATTTCTCTATTTTTTTTACGCCTCAGTCAAATCGGAATGTTATCTCCAAGATGAATGTGACATTTTAAGCAAAAAAGGAAAGACAATCAATTTTAGAGTAGCTAAAAATGTATAAACCATTTAACATGTAGGCCAGGTTAATAGTCCAAGTTTATAGTTGGATTTGTCCACTTGAGTAAGAATTGTGTACTTTTAAAGTTAGTTTATCAAAAAGCTTTTATGCTCACGGGTTTGATTATAAAAAGTTGGGAACATGTTTAAACCAATGTTATGGCCATCACCTTCAACTCACATGCTATTATTATAAGGTGATTGTCATCTTTTAAACATCATAATCATGTAAACAAATGCATGCGCGGTTGAATGTTGCCATAACTACAAATAGGGAATATTATTAGCATATAATATATGTTCTGTTTACTCTAATATAATCATTTTTAATTAGCTAATAGTCTAATCAAGTATATATGCTGCTACTCAGTTAGAACACTACAGTCTCATCTTAGATACAAGATTGTGGTTGAAGATGTATTGTATTGAAAAGAACATTTCATGTATTCTTACATCATAGTTTTGCTGAAGTAGGTTTAGATTAGTATCATCTTTGTACTTTTTTTCCGTTAAAACCCTACCAAAGCCACTTGGGTGAGAGGGGCATCTCATCTACTTGTTGTCTTATCATATACCTACCGATAAGTCAAAAGTCCGTTGAGATCATGTTTATACACGGGTATAGCTCCTTGAGCCATATAATGTGTTTTTGAATGGCTGGTTAGTAGTCATGCCAAAATTTTGTCCGTACAAAATGCTTCATTTGAAGTCAGTTACGTTAATAGCCTGCTATGCACATTAATGATAGTGAAATGCAGCAAAAATATCTCCATATGTGCTCACCACTTGAAATGGATCAATGTCTAATTAATCAAATTATGTTAAAATTAATAAAAGTGAATCATGAAAGCCAATAAAGTTATATCCTTTTTTATCGGTTACGTTATGACGGCTATACATATTCTAGAGGTGTTTTTCTTTACGTTTGTGTGCGTAAATTTTTGTGATGGAGTTCCACTTACGAACGTGTGAAAAGTTCTGAAGATTGAAAATCTCAGAAGCTTGTAAACTTGTTAAAGTGTATACAACCAGCTAATTTGCGGAAATGATACAGGTGGTAGAAGAGATAAGATTAATTGGGAAGGCAGCATGTCCGGTAGCAACAACTACTTTCCTCATGTTTTCGAAGTCCATAATCTCCATGTTGTTCTTAAGCCACATGGGTAAAATTGAATTAGCAGGAGGTGCACTAGCCATTGGTTTCGCAAACATCACGGGTTTATCAATCATGAAAGGTTTATGCATGGGTATGGACCCAATTTGCTTTCAAGCCTTTGGTGCCAAAAGGTTAACAGTCCTTAACCAAATGTACATCAAAACTTTTATTCTTCTCTTAATTACATCTGTTCCCGTTACCTTCCTATGGCTAAACATGGAGCCCGTGTTTCGTCAGCTCGGCCAAGACCGTGTGATCACGAAAGTTGCAACCATGTATTTAGCATTTTCCCTCCCAGAGCTCCTAGCCCTGGCACATCTTCAACCCCTTCGGTCTTTTTTACGTGCACAAGGGTTGAACTCGCCTGCCACCATAGTTGCAACATGTGCCACCATTTTGCATCTTCCTATCAACTACTTTCTTATTTTTTACTTAAAATTAGGGGTGAAAGGTGTTGCTATGGCGTCTACTTGTTTCACATATAACATGAATATCGGATTGTTAATATATCTTTTCTTTTCAAAAGTTTCAATTAAGCCTTGGGCTGCTAGGAATCGAGCTACTTTGTTCTCGATTATTCATGGTTGGGGGCCATTATTGAGCATGGCTATACCTAGTTTATTTTCGGTGTGTTTGGAGTGGTGGTGGTACGAGATTATTCTTTTCCTTAGTGGGCTACTAGAAAACCCTCAATCTTGTGTGGCGGCTACTGGGATCATCATGCAAACTACAGGAGTCATCTATGTCATACCTTTTTCTTTGAGCCTTAGTATATCACAACGTGTTGGGAATGAACTAGGCGCTGGTCAACCCTCTAGTGCTCGATGGGCTGCAATCATTGGGATCTCACTTGCGTTCATATATGGGCTCATAGTCTTTGGATTGTCAGTTACATTGAGAAATACTCTTGGGAAATTATACACCAATGAAGTCCAAATTCTTGGATTGCTTTCCTCAGCACTCCCAATAACAGGTCTCGCCGAGTTGGGAAACGCGCCACAAACAGCTGCTTGTGGCGCGTTAACAGGCTCCGCTAGACCTAAAGTTGGGGTTCGAATAAACATAGCAGCATTCTACCTAATAGGGCTTCCAATGTCGATTGTTCTGGCCTTTGTTTTAAAAATAGGTTATCGAGGACTGTGGCTAGGACTAGTTGCATCACAGGCAGCTTGTGTATCGTTGATGGTGTATACACTGGTGAAAACCGATTGGAGAGATCAAGCTAAAAGAGCAGAAGAAATGACTTTGGCTATGGATAAAGGTGATGAAAATGAACTGAATGAACTTGTGCCTTAATGATCATTTGCTTCATGCCTTTACATCAGCAAAAAGTAGTCATCTTGTGGCTCAATTCAAGAGTGAATATCATATACTATATTTTTTTAGATCGATTAATTTATTCTTTAGATCAGTCATATTCTTTCTAAAGCTAAAGGTTATCAATTACTCTCAATAGGAAATTTAGGCAGTTATGCAAGAATATATTTTTGACTTTGTATAATTGCTTCTTGTAAATTAAGTTGCATAAATTATCAGACATTTTTTTTGTACTTAGTCACTTTCTTTCTTTTTTGTGTGTGGAGAGTGCAACATTCTATAGAATCTAGACTTGAACGGTTGAACCATAAGAACAAAATTTTGTGGGCTTGTTTGTTTAATTTTTTCATTAAGTCATGTTAATTAACACATGACTTAATATGGAGACTCTCACTTTTATCACTTATTATTTTAAGTCATTTATTTTGATTAAGTGAAAAACAAACAACTTTTCACATGACTTAAAAAATTAAATTTTTTCATATTAAGTCAATTAAGTTGCATTCAAACACCACCTTATACTAATTTATAAAAGTTGAGGTAGTTTATAAATTAACCTTCATAGGTTCCATTGGAAGTTACCGGCGGTGTTATAGCTGCTACGTTAGTTTTTCAGCTTATAACTCAAATTTTATAATTTGGAGCAAACCAGTCTCTCTCATCACCTAAGTTATAGGATCTTCGGGCCCTACAGTTTTTAAATTCTATTATTTAACAAATAAAAACACATTTATATCAAATTAAAAATGAAAATACATTGATAATAATAATAATAATAATAATGATAATAATAATAAATACAGAAAAAAATACAATCTAGTGACTAACGTTTTATAGATGCTCCACAATATCTTGTCGAAGCAGTGTGTGCTCTTTTCTATCACAGAGTTCTTTGTGTTTCCTTCGTTGTGTGGTGCATCTTACGGTCCAAGTATATTGCAAATTTTGGTTATGGACTTACGTACAAATCGTTAAATTCCTAACCATGAAATCTTGATTTTCAATATCATGTTATGCAATATGATGCTACCATAAATGATTTTTCGTAGCATGTTGTCTTGTTAAGCACGCACGGAATCTTCTAAAATTCCCTCAAGACCTTGAAGGACTCCGAAAACTCGTTCAATATTTTTTCCTGCACTTTCTTGAAAACTTCATTGATTTCCCATCCCATGCAATGGACTATTTTTTGACAAACATATCCCATTGCGAATAATCTCCGTCCGCTAAGTAGTAAACTTTTTCGTATGTGTTCCATTTACTACAAATGAAACTTCCGCAGCAATATCGTCAATAAGGTCATAAACATGTTTGAAGTTTATAAAATATTGAGGTCATTATTTGCTCTAGCAACACCAATATATGCATGTCAAATACAAAATCATATGATGTACCAACTTCAAGCATTAGAGTTGGGGATTTATGATCACGCCTTTTATATTGCCCGTGTAATGCCTTTTGGACATTTTATCCATTCTCAATGCATATAACCGATACTCCCAAGCATGCTGGTAGACCATGTCTCTCTTCGTGCAATGCATATTGATGTGTTTTTATAGGTCTATATATTTAATTACCAAGTTTTACTATTTATATTTTGCTGAACTAACCTATAGACTAACACTAATGGGCAGTGAACCCGATCAATGTAGCTAGTGGGGTAAGTACGACTCGTTCGTCAGGAATGAACTACTAATATACTAATCCTAAAGATATTTTAACTATCTAATTAACTTAAAATAATGCAAAGGAGTGTTTTAGCCTAAGAGACTAGCACGAGTTTGATTTCTAATTAAACTAATAAAGCAATTAAATAAACTAAATAAAATAAAATAAACGATAGAAGTAAAAAGGCACTAAATCAATGATAAGAAGAATGTGCTAGCCAAGTCTATTCCAATTACGTGTTATTAATATGTTTTATGAGTGCAATGATTCTAGTTAGGTACAGACTCTAGTTGGTGATTTGCTAATGTAAACAAGGGGGATCTTCTCCCTTAATTCAAGGTTCTGACGAGGGTTAACGTTGTTACCATTAACGAAGCCCGCATAAAGTACTAAAACTACTATTTATAATCTATCTAAGGTGACACAAATGCAACCTAAACTATTAACGAGTTTTACTAACTTATTTGCCTTATTCTTGTAATCATCTACCTAGTGGTATCACACGCACTAGCCACAAGAAAAGAACCTACTTAGGGACTCTTGCAGACTTAGTATTCCTAAGCTAGTACCGTTACAGATGGTTTCCTACATTCAATTATTATGATTCGGATCGAAGGTTTATAATTCAAATAACCACTTGTACCGTTAGTTAAGTTACACAATTTAGGCTATAATCCAAAGATCTAGTTACAAAACAACCAAGAACAAGTAAATAAACGAGCATAAGCAATAAATATAAATAATATTCAACGAGTTAAACTAGTAATCAATGTAAAACAAATAAAAAACACATAATCTTCATAAACTTAGCTAATACCTAAAGGTGTTAGCCCATAATCTCAGTAACAAAGGAAACAAACATAATCACAATGTAAATTGTATGAAACATAGTATATATGATACACTAACCGAATGATTATATGATGAAACTAGGTTACAAAGAGTTCTCCTAAGCAAACCGAAGTGGTAGGACCCACTATCGGAGAAACATACTCGTTTACCCTTTTCGTAGAATAATTTACCCCAAGACGACGAATTCGGACATATGGACACATAAAATGACATAAAACTTAATTACCGAATAACTTGTAAATTAAAAATTGTAACTAGTTTTTAAAGTGTAAAAACTAAACTTAACTACTTGTTTTACTTTACAAATGATATGTACCCAAGCATAATTAATGTAATAACTATATAAAGCATGTTAATATAAATACAAATATTATTTTAGAACCTAAGACTCGACATAAAATTTTAGGTTGCTCGTAGAGGTTTTTCTCGGCATATCCATCTTCTTCGTTGCACACTTGATATCGTTTACTTACGATGAGTTCGTAGCCCTACTTTCTATCATTTAACTATTTTGTAAACCTTTGGGGGAGATAAATACTCGTTTTACTTACCTATTTTACTTGTTTACCGGAAATGTTTTACTCGATTGATGGAATACTCTATTTATTAGTTGAAACATATTACTCGCTTTACTTAAATATACGATTATTTTTACATGCAAATACAAATGTACCAAAACATTTCCAGTTGCCTAAGTTAGGAGCGCTAATTACGTAATAAGCGCGAATGTTATGAATAGATCTATTGGGACAATTATTATCTTCAAGACACAAATCCTTACAAATCATGAATCATTTGATGAACTAATGGACTTGGTACAATCTCGATCTAATGGACTTGGTACAATCTCGATTTAATAGACTTGGTATAATCTCGATCTAATGGACTTGGTATAATCTCGATCTAATAGACCTGATATAATTTCGAACTAATAGACTTGGTATAATAACGAACTAACTGACTTAGTACAATCATGAACTAAGCAAAACCTAGAAACCAAAAACTAGAAAACTTAAGGCTTCGATGCCACGAACTTAGGGTAACGAAAACACTATCTCTATTTTGTTATTGTATTTATGTGCAATCATCATACACTCGGAAATCTTTTGATCTACATTTAATGTTTACATATACTTGTTACGAGGATTCACTTATAAAGGTTTTCACCCTATGAACTCACCAACCTTTATGTTGACTCTTTTTAGCATGTTTATCTCAGGTTTGTAAGGCATTAGCATTGCCTTGGAGCATTAGAGACGCATGACATTTTTTGAAGACGGGGTGCATTATATTCACCATTCGATAATATTTTTGTAAAACATCTATGTAATACTATACTTTGGGACCTCTTGTTATAACTCTGATATTATTTATCGAATGGTAATTTTTCAAAACGCCTCATTTAGAGTTCGTTTTCTATACCTTGTATTGTGAACTAAAAAGTAATACCCCAGTGACAAAAGCTTCCGCTGCGATATTTTGAGGTTGCTACACTTCCATTACAAGAATAAACAAGAAAGGCGAAAGCAGGTCACCTTGCCTCAAACCGCACTTAACAGAATATTCAGAAGTTGGACTACCATTTACTAAAATAAAAGTCTTGGCCGATTCTAAACATGCCTTAATCCACGTTCGCCACTTTAAATTAAATCCAAGATTATTTAACACGAAATCTAGGTATTTTCAGCTTACGCAATTACAGGCTTTTTCGAAAACTACTTTAAAGAGCAACAACTTTCTCTTCCGCTTTTTGTACCAATCAATCACCTCACTAAACATAAGCAGACCATCTAGAATTTGACGAACCGTTATGAAAACGGATTGCTCATGACTAACAATTTTGCCAACAACTTTAGAAAACTTATTTGCTAGAATTTTTGCAATGATCATGTAATGAATACCAATAAGTGAAATAGGACGAAAACATTGATATGAATTGGATTACTGACCTTCGGAAGTAGAGTAATAAAGGTCGAGTTGAATCTCATAGGCATCTTTCATGATTCAGAAAACGTGGACACAAACTCATGAATACCCAACTTGAGAATAAAAACGAAAAACTATCAGGACCGGGAGCTTTATGGCTACCACAATCCCACACCGCTCGTGTCTATGCAACTGTCATCAAGTATTTTTGTGATACGCATGTACGATTTGTGATAACCACTTTATTATTGAATATGGCCCATATGAAAAGTCTTTCATAGGTAAGTAAAGAATAATTAATCTTCTCTTTTTCTACTAAATTACTTGCTTCATTTTTTCATGACACAAAATCAATAATTTATCCCATCATGTTTAGCCTTGTAAAGATTCTCCAGCATCACCTCGGACCACAAAAGGACTAAGAAAAGCAACATGAATAATTCTTTATTGTGTTGTTCTACCACGAACGACTTGTAAAGTGTTGCAAAATAATTCGATCTCTAACGTTTCCGGACCACAAAAGACTAAAAAGATTATCAACATTGCTTTCATTATACTATGAAAAGTAAGACATGTTTTATATGCACTTGGTTGGAATTGTACTTTAAAGTCTAGGTAAAAGGTTCATGTTTTGATAATAAAATCGAAGTTACCAAGAAAGTGGAAGATATATTAAAACATATGCTCTACTTTTTCCCCACAATACATTTTAGAAAGATCATAATATTATGATCTCCAACAATTTTCAATTTAAGTAAAGAGGGTTTGGTTTGGCTTTTACTCTTTTAGCATTATTTCCTGTAGTCCACTTGAGGCAATCAAGGGTTGGGGAATCGCGAAGCAAGCTGGCCCCTTTAAGCACTGTACGTGACTGTTGTAGTATAGTATATGCAAGACCGGTGATTGATCATTCTCTAAAGGAGTGATGAGGTAGGCTGATAAAGTATGTGAAATGACTTAAGGGACTAAAAGAGATTTTATATATATATATTTTTTTTTTTTGGGGTGGTGGTAAAGGACATTCTTTTGGTATTTTGTATATTTTAGAAAGCAAGTAAATATGAGTGTTTTAGATATTTGGATTTTAAACTAATATTATCCTAATGACAAGAAAATTAAATGACAATAAAAGTAAATTGGTGAAAACTTATATGATTGAAAACTTATTTACTTATGGTGCAATACTTTCTATTATTACCTAGTTGTCTTTACTGAATCTGTCATATCTTGATTGGTGATTATGGAGGATATGTCTAGATTAATGTGGTGCCTTGGTGCAGCTCCCAAACCTATAATAACTAGCCTCATGCCTTGGTCCAACTCCTATAACTAGATATCATGCTGTAGTTATCTAGTCTGTTAATGTCTCGCAATCCAACACCGCACTATGGTGGCTATGTGTTACACACAAACTTGATTAAAGAACCCTATGCAACTCACCTATGCTAACAATCTAGGCAAATTCCAAGTTTTATGTGATTCTTAGTCCGACTATAAACAATTATCGCACTTTATTAATGTTGAAGGTCTAATCAATCGCAAGCAATAGATAATCACAAACGCTAACAAGAATTTGGTAAAGAACAACTAAATAGTAATAGATTTCATGCAATCTTAAGTAAACACAAAGAGATTTGGCCTAGCATAGCATACGAAGAATAAGAAATAAACATAATCAAGCAAGTAATGATAAACATAATTGAATGATTAGTGTAATATCTTATCTTAATGACACACTTGAGTTATTATGAATAAAAGCACTAAAAACCTCTTGAAAATTGGTTTGGGTTTGTCTCCCAAAAGTTCCACACGAATTATGTAAACAAAACAAATATAAAAACAGGTTGTGACGGCGTCACTTCACCGTCATCAATTTAGAGTTTTTTCCATCGACTGACTCTGACGGTGTCACGGCATCACTTGTTCTTGTGACGGCTTCACGAACCCCGCTCTACACATTGGTCGATTACGAAAAATATCAAAATTTCACTTTCTTGAGCACTTCTGGTGTCGGCGTTAGGGATGTTAGTCACAACTTGAAACTTTTGTCTTTTCTTTTCAAACTTGGTTCAAATGAGCTCAAAACTTGTACATTTTCGGCAAATGCATAGTCCAAAACCTAAAAAACAAATACATAGAAGTTTAAGCCATAATGGAGATAAAATACATAAAATGCACTAAATAATGGCGTAAATGATCCTAAAAATTACTATCAAATTGCATCTCATCAATAGATTTAAAGGTGTTGGCGTGTCACTGATAAATATGATATCGGAATAGAATTTAAAACTTTCATGCATATAGTAGAATTTAACCACAAGCGGTGACCCAACGATAAGAATACCAACTTTCATAAAAGGAGGCAAAGGGTTCGAATCCAAGGGGAGAAAAATAATCCTCTTGTGGCCACAGAAGTTCACATGCGCTGACTTCGGGCTATCCAAAAAGATAATTACCCTGAGATTAGTCGACTCGCAATGTCGAATCGGAAAATCCAAATAACCCAAAAAAAATATGAAAAGTATAATAAAAAGTATGTTACTATTACATATAAGGATAAGTTATCCATGCCCTCTCAAAAATGCCAATGGCAACCCTCCCCCTTTGTTTTTCAATTTTTTTGTATTCTTTAAAAAAAATTCTAGTAATGTTTTCGTTATAAAAATGTGAAACTAAAAGTACGAAACATAAAATATAAATTTTAACAAGTTAAAAGTATTAAACTATCAAACAATACGAAACGAATGCTAATAAAAACTTTGTTATATTGTCGAATACAGTGAGCCAAGGAGGTGAGGGTGTTAAAAAGTGGAGTAAGGGGCTTATATATAGTTTAAACCTTTTGCAATAATAAGATATGATATTGGTTATAATATCAGTGCACGTACGGGGTTTTGACAAAAAATTATTCTGTAATAATACTTAATATTGTGTCTTTAAAGGTAATTGCATATAATTATATAGTTATAAAGTTTCGTGCACGCACGAAGTTTACACATAAATCAAATTTAATTTAGCATTCTAGTTCAGTATCTACACATATAAGAATTTGCCCATGAAAATTGTGATATAAGTACAACTAATACTTATACACGAGTTTTCATTATGCATTAATATCCATTAGAATTTGGTAAAATTTTTGTAAAAATTTTTGTTAAGTAACTTAAGATTTAATGTTATTTAGCTGACAAAGATGTTAATATTGTTATTTAAATTTCACTACTGATATTATGTTGTACACATGATGCAAGTTTAATAGCACATAATGAGCGTTGATAAAGTTAAAGTATACTCCTTAAAGTTTTTTAAAAATGTTTTTCTAGTCATCCTTATATAAATAAATAAGAATTAAATGAGTCATTGTTATAAGTACAATCGCATATATTTATTTTTATATTAAATTAACCCGTGTTTACAATTTGATAATTATATTCCCGTTTTCAGTAATTTAGCCATATTTAAAATATAAACTCGTGTCCACATAGGTTAAACTTTTAAAAATGAAATAAATGAGTACTTATTTAACGTATATATTGAAAAAATTGATATTTATAATCTTATGCAAATTTATATGTTGTTATTTTAAAACAACATATACATTGTATTTTTTAAGATATAAAGTATAAATGGTATAAAGTATAAGGAGGTATTTGTTTATAATCTAAAGTTGTTAAAAAACATGAAGTCTTATAATATTACACTTAACTCCATATAATTTTTAAAAATTCAACCACTAAAGTTTTATTAATTACCTCCTCTTTTTTTAAGTTTTTGTTTTCACAAATTTGACACATATATTTTTATGTGTTTTTTTTATCAACTAAATTTTTTCACCAAATTTATTAAAGTTTGACCAAAATCAATTTAATTTTGATTTTTATTAATCAATCACATCACACGAATTTGCTTACGTGGCGAAATCGAGCTCTCATATTGGCCCAATTGTTTTTCTTAATAAAAATGAATTGACAAAATCACTCTGAAATGATGTAATTCTTTTATTATATAAAAGATGTGTAACAGGTTATGATATGATATATATAGAAAACAAGCACCATTGCCCGCGCGTTGCTGCGGGGCAACATCATTTTTAGAACTTATAAACGCAGAATCAAAGAATGCTTACATTGAACATATTTCAGGAAAAGCGATTTGTTAGTGGACACAAAGTCAAACATTATGTTTTAACCCAATCGCTTAGCAAAAGTATCAAAATTTTTTTATAGATTACTGCTAATATACATATAATGGTCCCAAAATCACCTAAAGCAAACACAATCCTCACAGAAAACAACCTGAAAAAGACTGATGCTACCAAAGTATATGTTAGACATTGGTTTCCATGTAGTTCTTGGTACAATATCATGTTCCTATATCTATCCACTCTGTTGGTGCATCAAGGTAATGTGTGCAAATACAAAAAAAATAAAAAAAAAAAAAAATATATATATATATATATATATATATATATATATATATATATATATATATATATATATATATGAAGTGAATGGTTTTACATGTATTTTGAAGTCCTCAATGAAAGATAAAGGAACCATACTTGTCACGGCATTGTCTTTGTGGTAGCAAATTTAATTTCTTTAAGTAATTTGTATAAAAGTCCATCTAAGAATCCATTAAGACTCTTGATGAAACGCAACATGAAACAAATATAAGAGCGACGAATCGTGATCTACCCATACAAATGCAACCCATTCACGATGTTACCACAAAATTAATAAAACCCACCTCGACACTATACAACCGCAACCCATTCACCTTTGGTAACATCAGTTAGATGGTGAAATTTCATGAAAAGATGTGTAGATGGTGAAATTTTAGGAAAAAGATTTTTAAAGAATTTTGGTTCTTTGAAATTTTAGCAGAAAGAAATGACTGAGATGGCATTTGTCATCACCAATATCAACATCAAATCTGGAAGGTCGCGTGCACTATAGTTCACTTTTGGGCAACTCTTGATAGATTGAACCGTTAAAGATAAAAACAAAACCCAAGACAGCCCACATGAGAAAAGATAGGCTGTCAAAAATGTGTGACCATGATATTACCTAGCCCTTAAGTGCGCAAACTGTGTACACCGTACCACACAAAAATAAAACACACAAAATAAGTTCACATTATTAGCCAAAACCTGTGTTATAAAAGGTACCAGCTCAATGGCAGATCGCATAGGAGGTGACGACTGTGGGAGCAATGAGAGCATTGTATCCACAAAGACATCCATCAATTCAGATGCTTCATCGCCAATTGGTTCATCGTCTGAATTAAGAAGATCAGGTGATGGGAAAAACTTCTTGCAGCATTTTTTCAGATGTAGCTTCAGAGAACTCCCCTGGTCTGAGTAACAGTTGGAATAGCAATTGGATGAGAAAGTACCTCAAAGCGTGTAATCTGTTAGCATACACACTCATTCCACAATTCTTTTCCTGCCATCATTTAAAAAGTCAAAGACATGTTGTATTATACCCTGATAGATAAGTTTTACTAAAATGAGCACGGTCATTCTAAACTCTCTTAGTGACACCAATTTCATACCGCATAATAAAGGGGTGTATGGATGTACATTATCAAAGTCTAGTCAGAATAAAGTGGTGTTGATTTAAATAATTTAATTAATTACAACTTAATTAAAGACACCTCCATACACTATCTTATGCAACACGTTCGATTATCTGATTATGATTAATATTTCAAAACACACATCATAACACCCCTCCACTCTAAATACATGCAAGCAAGACATGAAAAAATATCAAAAAAAAATCCCAATTAATTACCGCTCGGGAAAGCTGAGTTTCCATTTCTTGCAATTTCTTGAAGGCTTTTTCGTCATCATCACTTAACGACTTAAAGAGAGAAACTGAAGGAATGTTGCGTAAATACTAAGGAATCGCATAAAGTACAAACCAAGATCATTAGCCTCAAGACCACTTGCTACAGCTAAGGCCCTTCTCCTTTCTCACTGTTTGTCAACAGTAACTGGAGCTGCTCAATACACATTCTCCAAAGAGAGTTTGACGTCAGTGCATTAAAAAATGTAAAATCATATATCAAAAAATGAGATAAAATGTATGAAACTGTCAAAGTGATGCAATAAATAATTAGTCTGGCATCTATAAATAAAGGTCGGGTCATAGAAAGACCCGAATTCGGCCATAGCTGCAAATGAACACAATTGCATAGTAACCATTTATACTATGTCATCCGTTAGTTGCCGGCCAAATTACTGATCGTACCTCTGTCACACCCCAAATTACATTTTGCGTGAGAATGGAATTCACGAGGGTTGTTGTCATAGCATCAAAGTTCTGATTATATCGAGCGACCTAAAGTGTCGTTTTGAAAGTATCGTTTGATTAAGTAAAATAATCGAGTTTACAAAATATAGGTCCCAAAATATTTCCAATATACCAAAATGAGTTTGTTACAATCAAGCGATAGTTAAGTGCATAAAATATATATGAGGCAGCGTCGACACCGCGACTCTATGATAAGTCCACATGCATGCCATGAAGTGAATGCCTTAGATACCTGAGATAAAACATACTAAAAGTGTCAACACAATGGTTGAGTGAGTTCATAGAGTTTGGTTAACAAGTAAAGCTTTTAAAAAGCGTTCATGCAACAAAGGCAAAGTTTTGGTCATCTAGAATAGTCCACAAAGTAAAGGCATTATAAATCCACTCAGTTCCAAGTTCCGCCCATACAAAACTTGCAACCTGTGTGTTCACAACCCACTGCCAAAATAAGTCTAGTTTATTGATGAGTGCGTATTCACTCATCATTTTAGGTCAAATCTGAGTTGCAAAACATCTAAAAACACTCCGAAATGCATCAAAACACTGAAAATATCTCAAAATTGTGTTTTATATGTTTCGGATGCAAAACAAATGAAAAGCGAACAAAGTTTGCATAATTGGCGTTTAGGTCCCGTCTTTCAAAAATTGTGAGAAATAGTCCACGAGCACGTATTTTAAAAGAAAAGTCACCAAAGGTCCTTTTGAAATCATAAGTTGTCATAATTAGTCCTTTGGTGAAAAATTTCAAAAGTTTGAGAAATTACGGTTTGATCCTGGATTTTTAAATTTGTCAAGTTTAGTCCTCGGGTTTCACAATATGATGATTTGGTCCCTTGAATATTTGAGTTTCACATGTTTGGCCTTGGATAAAACATTTTCACAATTTCATGAATGGTCCACGAACTTTCGGTTTTGCGGATTTGGTCCTATATTAGCATTGGATTTCATATCTAATCCTAACCCTAAGTCCAATATACCAACATGCCCATTTATAACCTGTGGCCCAATCCAGTCCAACTTATGACCCGGTCAAACCCCTACCCACCCGGTCAATGGATATCAAAACCCAACTCCTCACCCGTCCCTTGTCTTCCCCATTGCCTTCCCGCCCAAACTAAACCCACAAACCCAGGAACCCTAGCTTTCCCTGCACCCAAGGAACCCTAACCCTCCTTTTCCTCTCCCCCAAACACTCAACCTTCCCTTCTCTCTTTTACCCAGCTACACCACACCCCAAAACCACCTTCACATCTTTGTCCAGTTACACCCAAATCCCAACCCCACTAATTCCCCCTCCTCATAACTCCAGGTCAGCACTCCATGTCAAAAAGTTCAATGAATGGCTCAGATGTTATCTATTCTATACCTACCAATTGGAGGGTCAAGATTGAGCTCACAGGAAGCACAAGATTGAAGTGAAGACCAAGATGATTTAGTATAAATAGTTGTTGTAGCCACATGTATAAGGCACCCTTAGTTTAACTTTAAAATCAGTTTTATGTTTTCTAAGTTTATTGTAATGTTTCTTTTCTTTTAATGAAAGTACCCTTTTTCTCAGTTTTCAAAAAATTAGTTTTGTAATTTTTCTATTGTAATGAATTTCTTAAGTTAATGGAAAGTATCAGTTTTTTATATAGTTGTTACTGTTTTCAGTGCTCAATTGGTAGTTATCAAGTTTTTTTTACAGTATAGTTAAGTTATATTTCAGTTTTCTTCAAAAAATTTCCAAGTTTCAAATGTTATATAAAGCTGTTTTAGTGAAAACACCCAACAAGGGAGTGTTTGGTTATTGCTTATAAACATGTCAACTCTCACTTTTTGCCCGTTTGACTTTCTGAGTCAAACTCCATTTAGGCTATAAATCAGTTTCCATGTATTCACTTTGTTGAAAATATCCTTTTCCTGTTTTTTTTTTTTTTTGAATGCTGCACAGGTCAGTAACATGAGTTGCTGATCTTGTGAAATCTGTAGTTTCAGTTGAGAGTCGAAATGTATTAAGTTGAATGTCATGAAATCCTTGTGTGGTAAATTCACTTAGGAGTCAATCTTGCACCTTTAAATTGCTTCTAGCACCTTTCAAATCAAATCCAAAGTAGTCCTTGGTACAAATTGCTAGAACCAAGAATCAAAATGTCGAAGCAAATCTCGATCTCGACTTATTTTCAAGCTTCAAACAGCTTATCCTTGGGTCTAACTTTGCTTTTATGTAATCTATGCTGGGCTAACTTTGTTGTTGTAACTTTTGTTTGCTGTGCAAGGCTTTATTTCAGCTTATTAATAAGCTCTAAGCAGTCCCAGAACATTGCGAGGCTATGATTATCTGTGACGAGTTTCCATTTTTTTGGCTTATCAAGTGTTGTAATCTGCTTATTAGATAAACTTTAGTTAGTTTAGGCTTAGTGTAATTCTGCTTGAAACATATCACTTAGGTCTAGCTTATCTTGCTTTCCATATTGCTTATCTTGTTGTATCCTTAGCTTAGGAATTCCTAGTTTGCCAAGCGGTTGCCTTCTCCCTTTCATTAGTTTAGATTAATTGCTTATTTCATAATTAGCTTAAGTAGTTATTCACTTGATGCAAATTTGTTCTTTTTTAGCTTATCTTGTGATGTAAGTGCCTTGAGGTGTTTGGTTTGTATTTTTTTAAAAGATGTTTGGTTGTCTTTGCTAGCTTCTTTGTTGGAATAAGCGATGTTTTCAAGAAAATCGTCTTTATAAAAAGGTTCACTTTGATAAGCTTGTTAAGTTTCAAGAAGAAAAGTTGAAAAAAAATAATAAGTTTGCAAAAAGTGAAGGAGCCCAGATTCGAACCTGGGTCTCCTCACTCAGAAACCAACGCCTCAACACAACACCACACAACCAACTGCCCTTGGGACTTGTCTCGTTAGATTTCTGCACAATTAACCTTATAAAGACACCTTAGGCAGTTTAGCTTATAAGCCCTTTTTAGCTTATTTCCTGCTTATTTTACAAAGCACCACCTCGTTTTTTTAATTTTCTCAGAATCAGTTAGACTTTAAGTAGTTTTTGTGAAATTTTCAGATTTTTCTAAATTAGTTTAGTATTTTTAATCATTTAATTAGAGTAAAATAGTTTTTAATTCGTAATAATTATTTTAAAAGTCAAAAAAATATTCCGCTTTTTCCTAAAATCATTTTTAGTCAAATAGATCGTAGGAAAATTGATTTCACACCCGTAGCCCTTAAATTGCAAAACTTTTACGTTTATGGCTCGGGTTGTTTTACCGTTTTTACGTTTTTGCGTTTTTGCACCCTAGGACTTAGTGTAGCTTCGTTTTATCATTCCTTAGGCTTAGTGATAGTTTATTTTTAGTTTCTTAGGGTTCCCTTGCCTTAATTACTTTCCCGTTAATTAATTTGTAGAATTCGTAATCAAACACAAATCCAAATCATTAAAAAAACCAATTCAAGTTCAAATCACGAAACTCAACGAATCCTTCCATTCACACCTCGTTGGGACACGACCCGGGGAAATCACTTTCCCGGTATCACTTTTATCACACCCGTGAGGTTTGGCACGTTGACCTTTTTCCTAAAGGGTTAATTTGTCGAATTTTACGGTTATTTTGATATCGTTGATATTGTGTTTTTCACCACTCACTTCACAACGAATCAAATTTTGGCGCTGCGGGAGGTGTGTTGCGACAATATCGTGAAGTTTTTGCGATTAGTGACTTGAAGAACCTTCCTCGTGAAGTTATTGTTTTTATAAAATACAAAAATACAAAAATATTTTTCTTTTCTTTGTATATATATGTAAAAGATTAAAAATACAAAAGATTTTCCTTGTTGTTTTAAATATATAGAAGACACAATCAATATAACATTCTTAAGCGAGGTGTTATCATTATAAGTTCCAGAACCAAAGATTTAAAACTTGCCTTTGTGTCGCTCGTGTTTTGGTTTATTTCTATCGGTTTAACAAAGCGTGTGAGGGGTATAAGGATGGCACGACATTTAATTGCGGTGAAAAGAGACGGCTTTTAATAAGCTTGGCGACCTACAAAGTCTCTCCGCTCCTTTGTGCGTTTACTTGTAGAAGTGATCATTTCACGTGGGATTATTGGTTTAAGTTCTTTGTTGTTTTGCCTCGGTCTTGTTTTAATTGAAAGTGTTGTTTTGGAAGTGCATGCTTTTCGCTCTCAAGCTTCGTAGAGCGTAACAGTAACCAAGCAAGCGTGCGAGATACGTGCCGTCGAACAAATCACAATGACACATAACCTAGGAAATGGACCTCAAGTCCAACAACACGGGCCGCGATTCAAGCTCCGATCTCCGAGCGATGGAGGCTTTGTCAACCAGCGATGGATGGGCGGGCGGTCCTATTGCCCGGTCAACATCGAGGCCCGGAGTTTGGACTTAAGCATCACATGATTCAGCAAGTCCAAAGTTTTGCCAATTTCACGGATCACGGGTGGCGATGCCAACAAGCATCTCGACAAATTCTCACCGTCACCCAAGTATGAAGCAAAATGGGGTCACCGATGGCGCCTTCGCTTATACCTCTTTCCATATTCCTTGACGCTTCATGCCACCGCATGGTTTGATCGTCTTCCCAAGAACTCAATCCATAGTTTCGACGAAATGGTCTCCAAATTCTTGGCGAAATATTTTCCGTCGATGGTGGCGAAACTACGGAATGAAATCGGTAATTTTCAAAGCATCCCGATGAGTCCTTATTTGAGGCATGGGGCGCTATAAGCTTTCGATTGATCGATGTCGAACCACAATATGTTGCTTGTCACCCAAATAGATCGTTCTACAACGGGTTAACATTGAGACATCGTGACACGATAAATCTGCTGCGGTGGTACCTTTATGAAAAGGCGACCGAAGAGTGCTATGATCTCATTGAAAACATGACGCCCACCACAATTATTGGGATTCCTCGGTAGAGAGGAGTGAGTCAAGGAGATCTACCACCCTTCCATCTTGAATTCACGACTCTAACCAAAAGATTGAAGAAATATCCATGGGTGCTTAAATTGAGTCACAATAATAACAATCAACAAGTGAATGTCGTAAACAAGAGTTGTGAAACTTGTGGTGGTCACACCCTTATTTTGAGTGTCCACCTCCGGTGGCTTCACTCAAGAGAGGCGTTTATGCCGCTTGGTTCCTACAATACGGAGGTAATTCCTACCAACCATGAGGGACGAAACCTTCTCATTATCGTTCTAACAATTTCCTTGGACCACCGGGTTTAATCAAAATCGAACAATCAAAATGTGCAAAATAGAAACAATCAGTTCAATCAAAATCAGTCGAATCGAATTTTCAAAATCAAAATCAAGGTTTTCAAAATCAAGGAAATTTCAATCAAAACCGATTCCAAGCTCCTCAAGAAAACATGCATGCCCAACCTCCTCAAGCTTCCATTGACATTGCTAATTACATCAAAAGCAATGAAGCTAAGATGGTGTCCATGCAAAATCAAATTACCACTTTGAAGAATGATTTCACTTCCGAGCTCGAACTACTAGTAACAAGATTGATCAATCTCATAGCAAGATTGAAAGCATGATTGCTAGTCTCATGAGTCAAAGGATCAAGCTTGACTTGGTGCTCTTCCGGTAATACCATTCCCAACCCGAAAGGTGAATTGAATGCTATTGCCACCAAGTGGTAAGTCTTATGAGGGACCCTCGTTGCCTAATCCTTCTCCGGTGAGGGATGTGGAGCGAGACCCCGAGGTATCAAAGGACAAGGTGCATAACTCAAGCCCGGAAGTAGCACAAGTCCAATCTCCGGAGGTCTTACCTCCATTCGAACCCGTTGTTCCAATGACCACTCCTAAGCCTTCACTTCCTTATCCTTCAAGGCTTAATGACCAAAAACTCCGTGATAAAACTAGTCAACAAATGGAGAAGCTTATCCAAATCTTTCAAGATTTGCACTTGAGATTAGTTTCATGGACGCTCTTCTTCTAATGCCAAAGTTCGGTCCAACAATCAAAATTTCTTGAATAACAAAGAAAAGATTTCGAAATGGCTAAAACTTCTTTGAACGAAAATTGTTCGCGGTTATCCTTAAAAACTTCCGAAAAGTTAGGAGACCGGAAAATTTCTCATCCCATGTGATTTTCAAGGCATAGTTCAATGCTCGCTTGGCGATCTTGGCGCTAGCATTAACTTGATGCCACACTCCATGTGGAAAAAGCTTTCATTACCCCGCTTACACCTACATGTATGATCCTCGAGCTTGCGGACCGTACAAGCTCTTGTCCGCTAGGAATAGCCGAGGATGTATTTGTGAAAGTAGGCAAGTTTCATTTCCCCGACTTTGTTGTTGTCGAATTTGATGCGAGCCCGAGTACCCCTCATCCTTGGGAGGTGCTTCTTAAAAGCAGGTCGGGCATTGATCGATGTTGATGAAGGGAAATCACTTGCGGGTAAACAAGGAAGCCGTTACTTTCAATCTCAATCAAGTTCTGAAATACTCCCCAATTATGAAGACAATTCCGTCAACAAAATTGATGTCCTTGACATTGTGTCGGAGGAGTATTCTCAAGAAATTCTTGGATTCTCGGTGGCAATCCCACTTCGGTTGATCCTATTGTTGCTCTCTCTTCCCTCCCTCACTCCGTTTGAGGAAGTGACTTTATTTTGGAAGAGATTGAAGCATACTTGGCTAGTGATTACATTCCATGGGAAATAGATCACGCTCCCATCGACATTGAGGAGATATTCTTCTCATCGAGAAGTTGCTCAATGAAGATCCTTCATCTCTCCCTCCTCAAGAACTTCATAAAGAGGAAATCAAAGCGATTGAAAAATCTAATGATCCTCCCGAGGTCGAACTTAAGGACTTACCACTCATCTCGAGTATGCATTTTTGGAGGTGACAATAAATCACCGTCATCATTGCTAAAGACTTAAGTGAGGATGAAAAATCCGCTCTCATAAAGGTTTGAAGTCACTGGCGAGCCATCGCTTGGAACCTTCCGACATCAAGGGTATTGACCCGAGATTTTGTCGCACAAAATTCTCATGGAAGATGACTTCAAACCGCGGTTCAACACCAAGAAGGTGAATCCTAAAATTCATGATGTTATCAAAGCGAAGTCATAAAACTTTCGATGCGGATTGATTTACCCTATCTCGGATAGTCCTTAGGTTAGCCCGTTCATTGTGTGCCCAAAAAGGGGCATTACCGTTGTTGAAAATGATGAAAGCGAGTGATTCCTACTCGATTGGTTCTGAGGTGGCGTGTTTGCATTGACTATCGAAAGTTAAACGAAGCCACCGTAAAGACCACTTCCATTACCCTTCATGGACCAAATGCTTGAGAGATTAGCGGAAGCGAATACTATTGTTTTCTCGATGGTTTCTCGGGTTACTTCAAATACCCATTGACCCACAAGATCAAGAAAAGACCACATTCACATGTCCTTATGGAACATTTGCTTACCGACGCATGCCTTTTGGCTTGTGTAATGCTCGGTACATTCCAAAGGTGTATGATGGCCATTTTCCATGACATGATCGAAAAGACTATGGAAGTCTTTATGGATGATTTTTGGTCTTTGGGGATTCTTTTCAACATGTCTCTCCCATTTGGACAAGATGCTTGAGCGTTGTGAAAACACGAATCTTAGTCTAAATTGGGAGAAATGTCACTTATGGTTAAGGAAGGAATTGTCCTTGGCCATAAGATTTCTAAGAGCGGGATTGAGGTTGACAAAGCTAAAGTCGATGTCATTTCAAAATTACCTCCTCCCACAACCGTCAAAGGGTTAGAAGTTTCCTTGGTCATGCGGATTCTATCGTCGTTTCATTCAAGACTTCTCAAAATATCGACCTATGACCCGACTTCTTGAAAAAGACTCCTTTCATCTTCTCTAGTGAGTCGTTGAAGCTTTTCAAATTCTTAAGAAGAAGCTCACGGAAGCACCAATTCTAGTTGCCCCGATTGGGAATTACCATTTGAGCTTATGTGCGGCATGGCGATTTCGCCATAGGTGCCGTTTGGGAACGAAAGTCAAAACATTTCCGACCTATACATTATGCTAGCAAAACTTTGGTGAAGCTCAAGCACATTACACTCTGACGGAGAAAGAATTACTAGCCGTGGTGTATGCTTTCGAAGTTTCGGCCATACTTGATCTTGTCCAAAAGCATAGTGTATACGGATCACTCGGCTCTTAAATATCTCTTTGCTAAGCAAGATGCAAAGCCGAGATTGCTCTGATGGGTTCTCCTCCTACAAGAATTTGATATCATCATCCGTGATAAAAAAAGGAGCGGAGAACCTAGCGGCTGATCATCTCTCTCGTCTTGAAAATCCACATCAAGGTGTGCTCGAGAAAAAGGAAATAAATGAAAATTTTCCTCTTGAGACTCTTAATGTGGTATCTCATCATGAAAATTCGAGTACCCCATGGTTTGCCGACTTTGCAAACTATCATGCGGGTAACTTTGTTGTGAAAGGGATGTCGTCCCAACAAAAGAACAAATTTTTCAAAGATGTTAAGCATTATTTTTGGGACGACCCCTTCTTGTTTAAGGTTTGTGCGGATCAAGTCATCCGACGGTGTGTTCACGGCCAAGAAGCCGATGATATTCTCAAGGCTTGTCATCATGGACCCACGGGGGGACATCATGGCCCGAACTACACCGCTAAAAAGGTGTTTGATTCCGGTTTCTTTTGGCCCACGATTTACAAAGATGCCCATGACCTCGTCAAATCTTGCGACTCTTGCCAACGTCATAGCAACATCTCTAAAAGAGATTAAATGCCTCAAAATGCTATTCAAGTGTGCGAGATCTTTGACGTATGGGGCATTGACTTTATGGGTCCGTTCCGTCTTCTCGAGGAACAAGTATATACTCGTGGCGATCGATTACTTGTCTAAATGGGTGGAAGCGAAGCTCCCCACCAACGACCCCGAGTAGTTGTGAAGTTTTAAAGTCTCTCTTTACCGTTTGAACTCCCGTGCCATCATTAGTGATCGTGATGCGCACTTTTGCAACGACCAATTCGCAAAGTCATGCTTAAATCGGTGTCACTCACCGTCTTTCTACCGCGTATCACCCCGAACTAGTGGGCAAGTGGAAGTTTGAATCGTGGTTTGAAAAGAATCTTGGAGAGGACCATAGGTGAAAACCGTGCCTCTTGGTCGGACAAACTTGAAGATGCACTTTGGGCCTTCGTACAGCTTACAAAACACCCATGGTGTACTCCTTACAAGCTTGTGTGCGGAAGGCGTGTCATCTCCCGATCGAGCTCGAGCACAAAGCCTATTGGGCCTTGAAGCATACCAATTTTGACCTTAAGTCCGCGGGTGATCACCGAAAAGTTCAACTCAATGAATTAAATGAACTCCGTGATCAAGCCTACAAGAACTCGTTGATTTATAAAGAAAAGACAAAGAAGATCCATGACTCAAAGATTAAGAACCGCGTTTTCAACGTTGGTGACGAGTCCTTCTTTTCAATTCTAGATTGAAAATCTTCTCGGAAACTTAAGACCCGTTGGACGGTCCATTCACCATTGCCAAAGTTTTTCCATATGGCACGTCGAGTTATCTCAAGCGACGGGCCAAACTTCAAGGTGAATGGACATAGATTGAAACATTATTTTGGAGGGACATACCATCCTTGGTTGTCCGGATCTTCAAACTTTCCCATGAACCAATGAATGGGGATCGAGTCAAGCTAGCGACTCGGGAATCAAAACAAGAGTACACTATATGGGTTTTCACCGTATTTCGACCTCTTTCTACTTTCTACCACCTAGTGTGGGGAGTTGCCCCATTATTGTATAAAGGTTTTACGGGAAAAAAAAAAAAAAAAAAAAAAAAAAAAATTCTAATAATGGTAGTAGTATTTCCCTTTTCGTTCTTTGTTTGGCATAATAGCGGTACTTTGAATATTGAGGGCAATATTCATTTCTAGTGTGGGGAATTCTCACGAATTTTATCTTATGTTTGACCACCCAATTCCCCATTTTGGCCAAAATTTTTTGGAATAAGTGTTTTGGACTTATTTAGGTTGTCGATCCGCCATGTCTAAAAACAAAAGGATTGGCTAATCCGAGAGCAAGCGGCTCTTGGTAAAGATTTATCAAATCCATTGACGGCTTGTAATTTGCCCAAAATTGTATGGTGTTATTTCACCATATCTTTAATTAGTGAAGAGTTGGCTAGCCCGCAAGTTTATGGCTTGTGGTAAAGCGGTTGGAAAACCATAATTGGTAATCGACTCACCAAAGATAATATTGATAATTTATCTAAGAGTTGGCTAGTCCGAAGCAAAGCGGCCGGTAAAGACAAATCAAAACCGTTGAAAGGCGGTGGTTTGCTCAAAATCACATGGTTATCGATGTACCATGGTTCTTACTTGAACCGAAACATTTGGCTACTCGAGTAATGACTTTTGGTAAAGAGATTCAAATCCATTATGTTTTCTCAAAAGATTGCTAGGGACTAGCAATGTTTTAGTGTGGGGATTTGATGAGTCGTATTCACTCATCATTTTAGGCCAATCGAGTGCAAAACATCTAAAACACTCCGAAATGCATCAAAACACGAAAATATCTCAAAATTGTGTTTTATATGTTTTGGATGCAAAACAAATGAAAAAGCGAACAAAGTTTGCATAATTGGCGGTTTAGGTCCCGTCTTTCAAAATTGTGAAATAGTCCCTGAGCGTATTTTAAAAGAAAAGTCACCAAAGGTCCTTTTGAAATCATAAGTTGTCATAATTAGTCCTTTGGTGAAAAATTTCAAAAGTTTGAGAAATTACAGTTTTGATCCCTGGATTTTTAAATTTGTCAAGTTTAGTCCTCAGGTTTCACAATATGACAGATTTGGTCCCTTGAATATTTGAGTTTCACATGTTTGGCCCTTGGATAAAACATTTTCACAATTTCATGAATGGTCCCTGAACTTTCAGTTTTGGCAGATTTGGTCCCTATATTAGCATTGGATTTCATATCTAATCCTAACCCTAAGTCCAATATACCAACATGCCCATTTATAACCTGTGGCCCAATCCAGTCCAACTTATGACCCGGTCGAACCCTACCACCCGGTCGATGGATATCAAAACCAACTCTCAATCCCTGTCTTCCCGTTGCCTTCCCTTGAACTAAACCCACAAACCGGGAACCCTAGCTTTCCACCCAAGGAACCTAACCTCCTTTTCCTCTCCCCAGACACTCAACCTTCCTTCTCTCTTTTACCCGGCTACACCACACCCAAAACCACCTTCACATCTTTGTCGATTACCCCAATCCAACCCACTAATTCCCCTCCTCTTAACTCCGTGTCGGCCTCCATGTCAAAAGTTCAATGAATGGCTCGGATGTTATCTATTCTATACCTACCAATTGGAGGGTCAAGATTGAGCTCACGAAGCACAAGATTGAAGTGAAGACCAAGATGATTTAGTATAAATAGTTGTTGTAGCCACATGTATAAGGCACCCTTAGTTTAACTTTAAAATCGGTTTATGTTTTCTAAGTTTATTGTAATGTTTCTTTTCTTTTAATGAAAGTACCCTTTTCTCGGTTTTCAAAAATTAGTTTTGTAATTTTCTATTGTAATAATTTCTTAAGTTAATGGAAAGTATCGAGTTTTTATATAGTTATTCTTGTTTTCGATTGCTCAATTGGTAGTTATCGAGTTTTTTACGGTATAGTTAAGTTATATTTCGCTTTTCTTCAAAAATTTCCAAGTTTCAAATGTTATATAAAATTTGTTTTAGTGAAAACACCCAACAAGGAGTGTTTGGTTATTGCTTATAAAGCAGGTCAACTCACTTTTGCCGTTTGACTTTCGAGTCAAACTCCATTTAAACTATCATCGGTTTCCATGTATTCACTTTGTTGAAAATATCCTTTTCTTTTTTTTTTTTTGAATCTTTGCAATGTGATAACATGAGTTGCTGATCTTGTGAAATCTGTAGTTTCAGTTGAGAGTCGAAATGTATTAAGTTGAATGTCATGAAATCCTTGTGTGGTAAATTCACTTAGGAGTCAATCTTGCACCTTTAAATTGCTTCTAGCACCTTTCAAATCAAATCCAAAGTAGTCCTTGGTACAAATTGCTAGAACCAGCAGTCAAAATGTCAGAAGCAAATGCTGATCTCAGCTTATTTTCAAGCTTCAAACAGCTTATCCTTGGGTCTAACTTTGCTTTTATGTAATCTATGCTGGGCTAACTTTGTTGTTGTAACTTTTGTTTGCTGTGCAAGGCTTTATTTCAGCTTATTAATAAGCTCTAAACAGTCCCAGTACATTGCAGTCTGCGATTATCGTGACGTGAGTTTCCATTTTTTGGCTTATCAAGTGTTGTAATCTGCTTATTAGATAAACTTTAGTTAGTTTAGGCTTAGTGTAATTCTGCTTGAAACATATCACTTAGGTCTAGCTTATCTTGCTTTCCATATTGCTTATCTTGTTGTATCCTTAGCTTAGGAATTCCCTAGTTTGCCAACTGATTTGCCTTCTCCCTTTCATTAGTTTAGATTAATTGCTTATTTCATAATTAGCTTAAGTAGTTATTCACTTGATGCAAATTTGTTCTTTTTTTTAGCTTATCTTGTGACAGTAAGTGCCTTCAGGAGTGTTTGGTTTGTATTTTTTTTTAAAAGATGTTTGGTTGTCTTTGCTAGCTTGCTGTTGGAATAAGCAGTGTTTTCAAGAAAATCGTCTTTATAAAAAAGGTTCACTTTGATAAGCTTGTTAAGTTTCAAGAAGAAAAGTTGAAAAAAAATAATAAGTTTGCAAAAAGTGAAGGAGCCCAGATTCGAACCTGGGTCTCCTCACTCAGAAACCAACGCCTCAACACAACACCACACAACCAACTGCCCTTGGGACTTGTCTCGTTAGATTTCTGCACAATTAACCTTATAAAGACACATAGTAGTTTAGCTTATAAGCCCTTTTAGCTTATTTCACCTTATTTTACAAAGCACCACCTCGTTTTTAATTTTCTGAGAATCGAGTTAGACTTTAAGTAGTTTTGTGAAATTTTGATTTTCTAAATTAGTTTAGTATTTTAATCATTTAATTAGAGTAAAATAGTTTTTAATTAGTAATAATTATTTTAAAAGTCAAAAAATATTCGCTTTTTCCTAAAATCATTTTTAGTCAAATAGATCGTAGGAAAATTGATTTCACACCGTGTATAAATTGCAAAACTTTTACGTTTATGGCTTGGGTTGTTTCACAGTTTTTACGTTTTTGCGTTTTGCACCCTAGGACTTAGTGTAGCTTCGTTTTATCATTCCTTAGGCTTAGTGATAGTTTATTTTTAGTTTCTTAGGGTTCCTTGCCTTAATTACTTTCCGTTAATTAATTTGTAGAATTTAATCAAACACAAATCGAATCATTAAAAAACCAATTCAAGTTCAAATCACGAAACTCAATGAATCCTTCCATTCACACCTCGTTGGGACCGACCGGAAATCACTTTCCGGTATCACTTTATCACACCCGTGAGGTTTAGCGCGTTGACCTTTTTCCTAAAGGGTTAATTTGTCGAATTTTACGGTTATTTTGATATACGTTGATATTGTGTTTTTTTCACCACTCACTTCACAACGAATCATTTATGTTCATGCACACGTTGTCAAATGAGGTCACAAAGCAAAGGCATTGTAAATCCACTCAGTTCCAAGTCCCGCCCATACAAAACTTGTAACATGTGTGTTCACAACCCATTGCACAAAATATAGTGTGTCTAGTAGTCGATTATAAGTTACCACAATAATTCACAATATAGTACCACGTATATAATAATGTATGCCAGGAAAAGCCCTAGAATAAATAATATAGTCCGTAACATAGTGGACGAGAGGTTGGCCGACCTCAATAGCGTATCCATACTACTACTAATAGGAGACTAACAATGCGAATGTCGAGCGGTACATCATACAACTATTATATACAATTAAGAACACTCGAACATGGGAGAATTTGCACACTCCACGATAAGGCGAAATTAGTATTTGATTGATGCAAACCGTCGAGTTATCTCACAAGTTAGCCACTTGTGAATGGCTAACCGTAAGAAACTCAAAACAGGTCAAACACTAATGCAATTTAGATCAGAGGAATTTAGTGGATTCCGGTCGTTAAGTCCCACGGAGGATGAATTGGTGTTAAACAACTTGGATGTCGAATAATCGCTAAGGATAGTGATCGGTAAGTTTGATGGTTTATACCTAAAGAAAAGTTTATAAATTACAGGGCTTAAGCATAAATTAAAGGAAATTAAAAAGTTAAAATATATTAAATAGGCGCTATCACTATTTTTAAAATGATGAGCGTTTAAAACCTAAAGCGTGCGTTTAAATAAAATTACGTAGCGTCGAGAATAAAGCGTGAGTTTTAAGAAATAAAGGCCTACAAATATAAAAATGACATTTTTACAATCCTAATAATAAAAGAAAATTATTAGAAAAAGAAAATTATTTTTACAACTATTTATTTAATTATTATTAATTAAAAACTATTTATTAAGTATTTAAAATGCACTAAAATATAAGAAAATACAAAATTAACCTAGAAAAATGAAATTATAACTTAGAAAAATCTAAAATATGATAAAACTTATTTTAAAACTGAAAATATATTTTTCAGACTTTTTATGTATTTATTATTAATTTAATACTATTTAAAACTAATTAAAATGCTAGAAAATACTATTTAAGCTAAGAAAATTATGGAAAAATATTTTTTTGTCTTTTTATATTTATCTTAATCTAGGAAAATTGAAAACATATTTTTTTAAGCTTTTTCTGATTTATTTGTATTAAAAGCTATTTTAAAAAGACTTAAAAATTATTTAAAATAAAGAAAAATAGCAAGCGTGGCGAGAAAAATATGAAAAATTTAGGAAAATACTAAATTATTATTCTAAGTCTAAGAAAAATATAAAACATATGCTTATGTGTGAGAATATAAAATTATGAGATATTTGCTTATAAATAATGATTCAAAATAAGCTAAAGTCCACAAATGGACACCAAATAATCACGGAAGCTAGGTAATGCTAAATTAAGTATATCTTGACTATTTAACGATTACTATAGATCACTCTGAAGCTTAAATTGGTTTGAGCTTATTGGATTATTAAGCAAGCAGGTTATTAGATGGCTACTTTAAGCTAGTGCATAAGTAATTCTAATAAGCTAAAGGAAAAAGCAGATGTTGGGACCTAATATAGACCTGGTAGGCTACACAAGAACCAAAAATCAGCTCCTCACAAGCTTGAATGAAGCTTGTGCAAGTACAATATACTGTGCACACTCGATTGAATCTTGAGTGTGTGCTTGTTTGTCTTTTAACAAGGGGTCAAAAGAAGTGAAAAATAAGCACTGAATAAGCTAAGTAATGTTAAACTAATATTTTTCTAATTTAGTTAAGCAACTAAATATTACTATCCCAAAAGCTGATAGACTAATTCCTAATATTGAGTACACACTGAAATTCTAAAGTTTATTCAAAAACTGACCAAAGTAAAATTTGACTTTTTGACAGTTATGGAACTTTGACTTTTATGAGATTTGAATCAAATTTCTTAACTGATTTTGTTGTTTAATGGTAAAGTAAGACTAATGCAAGCTATTTTATTACTTTCTAAACCTATTAGCACAATCTTATCTACTGATTTCAACAGAGATGCAATTGAGACAAGATTTTATTTGATTTTGACTATCTGAATTCTAGAACCAGGTTAATGAACTAAATTACTATATTATGCCTAAATATGATTCTAGCAACTGACTTTAACTACTGAAATGACCTTAAGCTCAGTTTATCACCTAAACACTAGTTCCACTACTGATTTACAAATTTACAAAGACAGTTAACACTAAATCTTACTGCAAACCTTAATTCTAATCTGAGATAATCAAATTCCAACTAAATGATGCATATAGAGCAGTTGAAAGGTATGAAATAGCAATAAGTACTTACAAAAGTCCTAGCCACAATGGCTTGAAATTTTGAACATTGAACCACTATCCTGGCGATCTCATTCCCAATCAAAACAATATCCAACTCAATACAATCTATACAGATTCTGCATTAACCTATTTCCAATCTTGTACCGGTTTACCTCCGAGTTGACTTTCGTTGACCAAAGTAAATTTTGAGATTAGAATCGAGTAGTAGAGTGTAATAAGTGACTAGTAAGCTAGATTGAGCTTATAAAAGCTTTGTAGAAACTTATATGGGCTTATAATTGCATAACATCAATTACAAATAACATTCACATGAACTTGATACTTTGAACTTGAAAATTGCATAAGATTAATTCGTACTTAAAATTGAATACTGACAAAGGTTTATAATATACTGAGATTACATAACAAAGTATTTAGAAGCTTAAATAAACACTGAAATTTAAAGATTAACTAAAACGACATTACCTAAACTAAATTACACTACTTGGTCTTCTTCCTTGGCTCTTTTCCCATTTATATTGATACTTTAGGTTCCTTGTCGACATCTGAGTTATTCCCACCATTTTGCAGCCAATGGATCTTCTCATTTCATCAAATTCGTCCATGTGTAAAATTGGCGGGAAAAGTCTTTTGAGTGGGTAATGTGCATTTAATGGGTTTTGGTGTTAGTGGAGGTGGAAGGACAGCTGGGGAAGAGTGGGTAAGGGTGGTGGTGAGATGGAAAGTGGAAATGAGGTGGTAAAACCACCTAGTTTTGGTTTAACAGGTGTGGGGGAGAAGGGTGTACAGTAGTGGCGGGTTTTTGGTTGTTTGACTTATGTTGACCGGGGTTAATAACGGGTTTGGTTGGGTTTGGGCTAAAGACTGGGCCAGCTGGGGTTGGACTTGGGTTGTGTTTGTTTAATTTAGGTCCGTTTGGTTTTATAGTAATAACAAGGACCAATCATGTAATATTCTGAAAGTATAGGGACTGATTTTGACAAGTTTCCAAATTATTTTCAAGGACCAAACATGCCAAATATAATAAACTAAGGACCATACATGTATTTATTTTCCATTAAAAATGTCCAAGGACCAAAGCTGTCAAGTTTGAAACTTGAGGACCAAATATGTAATTTTCAAAGATATCATAAAGGACCAATTATGCCACAATTGAATATTACAAGGTTTATTTTGATAAATTTCCATTTTAAATTCACCAAGGACTATTTATGACATTTTTCAAAGTTGAGGGACTAAAGTTGTCATTTGTAAATTTTAAACTTTAAAGGGTTTATTTTGACAAATTTTGAATCCATGGACCTTAAATGACATTTACAAGTTTTGAATTACCGAGGACTAGTTTTGACAATTTTTGAAACTTGGGGACTAAAGCGCCAATTATGCAAACTTGAGGCGTTTTCATCGATTTTGGTATTTTGCATTTGAAACATATAAAACACTTAATTGTGATATTTTATCATTTTGATGCATTTATGAGTGTTTCGGATGTTTTGCGATCTAGATGGTACAAAAATGATAAGTATTTGACACTCATCGTGAGGTGTTTCTCCGTTCACATAGGGAGACTTTGCACTCTACCAAGAAGGCTAGAATTTTTGAGAACGCTCCGTAACATAGTGAGGCGCTCTACTCCGGACCGGGAGGCTTTAGGTTACTCGAACAAGGGAAATTTTATAGTGATGCTCCGAACATGGGAGACTTTATAGTGATGCTCCGAACATAGGAGACTTTATAGTGATGCTCCGATCATAGGAGACTTTAGGTCGAGGTCATAACATCACGGTTCAATAAGTTCAAAGAAGTCATAAGTTTGTATTTAAGTTCAAGAGTTCCGTTCAAAAGTTCGTAATTAAGTTCAAAGATTTCGTCGAGTTAAAAAGTTGAGCGATCAAAGAGATCGAATAATATCAAAAGGTTCAAGATAATTGAGCGTTCAAAATCACGTCAAACAAGTTTAAAATATATCAAAAGGGTTCTTTACAGGTTAAAGAGTTCAACTATATGTCAAAAGTTCAAATCAAGTCCAAAGTGTTCACTTATTTGTCAAAGGGTTGAATCAATTTAAAGAGCTCCAATATACATATCGAAGTGTTCAAAATCAAGGAAAGTGTTTCAACTAATAGCGTTCATAACATAGTGATCAATTTAGTTCGGACATAATCTACTTACTGCGCATAGAGTGAAACAAAGATATTTAAGTTCATATAAATGTAAAGTAAAAGCAAGTAGTTGAGCATGAATCTCCAGAAGAGTTTATAAAACAATTAAGCGAGTAAAAGTGAGGCTACGAACTCACTGTTGCAATAGTTATGATGACAAAGTGGATGCCACGAAATGAGGCGCAACTCTCTAACGCGACCTATTATGAATGATATGATCTAATATAAGTCATGAAACAATGTTGTGCATGCAAACTCATATGATATCCATACCACTTGTACATTTGAAAATAATGTTTATCGTCGAAATATATGTTTATGACCTCTTGTCAAGTTACAAAATACTTTACCAGTATTTACGTCGAAATGATATCCTCGATAATCATTCATTGATTTATTAAGAAATTATAGTTTTTCGTCGTAAAATAATGTCATTGAAAATTTCATGAAAGTGAGTGCGGCCTTGAAAAGCTAGTCGTAAAATGGTGCACATCAGTGTTAGGAAACAAACTCAACGGTTTTGGGAAGCTTGTATCATTATCTCAAAGTTTTAGCATTTAAGTTTTCATCCTAGAGGTCTCGATCATGGAGAAAATATAAGTAAAGTATTGTACTTGTGTCCAAAATATTGTTTAAGGGTGGTTTTGACAAAGTTTAAGTGACCGTATTTTATTCATTACAACTCCGGCAATGACGGTTGGACATTTTGGAAAATATGCTTGGCGAACTTACTTTTACTAGAAGACATCACGTTATAAAAGTACTACATCCATGTTAAAAATGACCCTCAACATGGTCCTTCGTGGCCGATATGTTTGTCTATTAGAAAATATACTAGTTATACTTATATAAAATAGTTACGGCAACTTGTTTAAAATGTGAATAACTTAGTCGTTATAAGTCCGTTTTCTCGTTCTTTATATCCACGGTTTCGTATTAACATATACTAATATATTTTGATAAGTCAACACATTTAATAACGCTTAAGACCCATTTCGACTCGTAAAAGTTGAGAATACATGCTGAATTTTACGAAACAAATAGTTTTAGTCGTCAAACTTGAAAATTCATATCTTCTTCGTTATAACTCCGTTTTAACCCGTTCAAGCGACCACGTTTTCGTTTTAAAGTATATTTTCTAAATATCTAGCCCAAAATTTTTATCTCTGTCGAGAATTCCGAATTTGAAAATAAGATCAGACCTCTAAATAAAGTTGTCGAAATGAGTTTTCTCATAAAACCTATTCTAACCAATTCAAAACAACTCCAAAGCTATTCTAATCCTACCATACACCTTCTTAGGGTGTTATGGGTTCTTGAACATCACCAAAAGTGATATGTTTCAAGGGATTATATATAGGATGATTATAATTCATAATAAGTAATAAAATCACTAAAAGTGGTATAGGCACTTTTGATACTTGCATATTTTCTTGCAAAATGATGAAATAACATAAATATGAATATGATAGATTTATAAAAATCATGAAATGCTTACTAGTGAAGTGATGAGGATTGATGATGATAGAAAACTTTAGTTAAACTTCAAGGTTTAATCCTAAACCTTGCTAGAACACTAATAGGATCTTAATAATACTTGATCTTCAAAAAAATGATGAACTTCTTCTTTTTTGTTATTGTTGGTCGTGAATCACAAGATGGAGATGAGAGTGTTCTACTTTGTTTTCTCTTCTAATATATCCATGTATGTGTTTTTAATTTTAGTAGAAAAAGTAAGCATAATAAATATCTAGTTTAATCATGTTATCAAGGGTATAATGGTAGTTTATTTGGTCAAAATGAAGAGTCATACAAGATGACTTGGGCATGTATGTCGACATGTACTTGTAGAAGCAAAGGAATTGGATTTTTGTATGAACTTTTGTGTACATAACTAGTTGCTAGTTATAAAATGAATTTATATACATTGTTTTGGGTGCTGGGTTAGCTAGAAATAAATTTTAACGGAAATAAAACATAATGAAGTCATAAAAATTATAAAAATGTGTTTTGTACAAGTATCGGGTGAATAAATAATTATTGTGTAATTAAATAATCGTAAATATATATATATATATATATATAACTATTTATATACAAAATAAATTTAAAACACGGGTAAACTAATAATATTATTTTATAATCTTAATATGAGTATAAAAATATATCGAGAATAATTTTGGGAAGTTTGGATCAATTGTTCAAAATAAAAGATCGTGCGATAGCGTTTATTTAATAAGAATTTATCGTTTAACGTGAAATGCAAAACCATGCATGAACTAATATGATGAATATTGAGTTTGAGAAATGACGGAAATTGAAATTGTGACATTCTTCCCATGTCGGAGGAATCACGTCCTCGTGATTCAATTAATGATAACTATAGTCAGATCCTCGACAAGGGTTCTAAAATTCATGCTCGTATATAGTCTAAATGATCATGCCAATGCTCATGCATATATCGTGACTATATCCCATTCTAAATACATGCTCTCTTATGGTTAGGTTTGATGAGGCAAGCTTTCCCATTCCGAGCAAAACCCTCGAAAGATGTTTAGGTAACCGATTTTTACTTAATCCACAACTCATCAAACAAGAGCGCCATACGATTAGGGTAAATCGGTTTAGGTAACAACTTGTTTCTAGCTTGATCGTTGCAACTCATCAAACAGAGCGTCACTCGAACAAGCGGAAACAAGTGGTTTGAAGAAAATCTTTTGAAAATTTGGCTCGATTACGGAATTGTTTACACATATGAGACTCTGACTCCTTCATTTCATGATTCTTCCTAAATTAGACATAGGTGATCGGGCTATGTATAATTAGGAGTAACTATCAATGCTTGGACTAATCGACTCATATGATGTTTGGTGTTGAGTCATGAACCCGCATGTATAATGAGTATGCACTTATAATGATATGATGAGATCTATGATGATGTAGTTATAGTCTAGGGTCAATGATGCAACCTAGTTCTCTATAACCGATGCTCGATACCAATCTGTCACACCCCAATTACACATTTTGCGGTGAATGGAATTCACAGGGGTTGTTGTCATAACATCAAAGTTATAGTTATATCGAGCGACCTAAAGTGTCGTTTGAAAGTATCGTTTGATTAAGTAAAATAATCGAGTTTACAAAACATAGGTCCCAAAATATTTCCAATATACCAAAATGAGTTTGTTACAATCAAGCGATAGTTAAGTGCATAAAATATATATGAGGCAGCGTCCGCACCGCGACTCTATGATAAATCCACATGCATGCCATGAAGTGAATACCTTAGATACGAGATAAAACATACTAAAAGTGTCAACACAATGGTTGAGTGAGTTCATAGAGTTTGGTTAACAAGTAAAGCTTTTAAAAGCGTTCATGCAACAAAGGCAAAGTTTTGGTCATCTAGAATAGTCCATAAAGCAAAGGCATTGTAAATCCACTCGGTTCCAAGTTCCGCCCATACAAAACTTGCAACTGTGTGTTCACAACCTTTGCCAAAATATGTCTAGTTTATGTTCATGCACACGTTGTCAAATGAGGTCACAAAGCAAAGGCATTGTAAATCCACTCGGTTCAAGTCCGCCCATACAAAACTTGCAACTGTGTGTTACAACCCATTGCACAAAATATAGTGTGTCTTGTAGTCGATTATAAGTTACCACAATAATTCACAATATAGTACCACGTATATAATAATGTATGCCATGCAAAGCCCTAGAATAAATAATATCGTCCGTAACATAGTGGGCGAGAGGTTGGCCGACCTCAATAGCGCTATCCATACTACCTACTAATAGGAGACTAACAATGCGAATGTCTGAGCGGTACATCATCTGACTATTATATACAATTAAGAACACTCGAACACGGGAGAATTTGCACACTCCACCGATAAGGAGAATTAGTATTGCTCCGTTCACATAGGAGACTTTGCACACTCCACCAATAAAGCGAGAATTTTTAGAGCAGCTCCGTAACATAGTGAGGCAGCTCTACTCCGGACCGGGAGGCTTTAGGTTACTCAGAACAAAGGAGAATTTATAGTGATGCTCGAACATGGGAGACTTTATAGTGATGCTCGAACATGAGAGACTTTATAGTGATGCTCGATCATAGGAGACTTTAGGTCGAGGTCATAACACGTCACGGTTCAATAAGTTCAAACAAGTCATAAGTTTGTATTTAAGTTCAAGAGTTCCGTTCAAAGTTCGTAATTAAGTTCAAAGATTTCGTCGAGTTCAAAAGTTGAGCAGTCAAAGAGCTCGAATAATATCAAAGGTTCAAGATAGTCGATGTAACACCCCAACCCGACAAGGGTAGAAGTGTCACGATGCGGTGTCATATCGAACATACAAATAAAATTTTACAAGCGAAGGCCTAAAAAATAAATTATACCAAGTCATATGAGCGAATGACTTACAAGGAAAAATACAAAATCAATATGTCTAAAATAAAATGAAATCTCAAACAATAGCCCAACAAAATAAATCGAATAATAAGGTATCTAGGGTTGGTCCACTCAAATAATCCAACTCTCGACCCATCAAAGCCCATCTTGACCTAACACTGCCGCGGGAAAGAAATGCGGTGAGCTTAAAAAGCCGGTGAGCAGATATAACAAAATGAAAGCTAAATAAAATCGAAATGCGAAATGGAAAAAATGAAGCGATAACAAAGTCGCGTGAAATGAGGATAATGAGTCAATGAGGATCCTGCGAACACAATTATCTGAGATATCCAAGCGAGCAGATAACAAGGAGAGCGAAGCAAAGCAAAGCATCGATGCCATATAAACAAGCACATACGAACCCGGACATACAAGAAGCTGAAACATAAGCAAACATAGCAGCATCGCATTCACACAACATATATGTCATACAATCAATTCGAGAAATCGAGAAGACATACAAGCCAAAGCAGATATCTATAGGAAGCGAAGCAATTAATTAATAAGTGAGCATGGCAATTCACACGGTCAAAACCATAATGAAAACATAACCGATATCATATTGACGATCAAAACATGGCGATCACACGTAACAAGTAGGAATACGGTATGAACACTATAATTAAATGAATTAAATACATAGCGGGCCAATTAAAACAAGTTAACAAGCTAGACTTCATAAGTTGAACCATTTACCCAATCAAACCGTATCATAAGCAGAATGCAAACATGGCGGGGTCAACAACAAGCGAGATAAGGACACCACGGATAGTCATAGTCCACGAGATTAATTAAGCGAGGTACAAAAGATAAGCAGATCACCAATCGATTTCCACAAGCACGGTTACGGACAAATCAAAGGATCGCATAACGATAAGTTAGCATATCATCGGATGACAACGGGTAAATCTTATATCGCATACATACATATCATCTGAGTAAGCGGTAGTCATATAAACATGAATATCATAATCAAATCCAATAACATATAATAACCCGATGCGTGAATGGAGCGATAATCGGAATTAACGGAAGAGGTGTGACGGATCAAAGCAATGGAATATATATATCTTGGTAGTAGAGTGAGTCACATAAGAGTGCACGAATATGGTGCGTTGGGGAATGTAGAAGGTACAATATAGTTATATCAAAAGTGTAAGTGTTATCGTAAATCTACAGGAGCCGGAAACATATCATATCATAAGTAGCCATTGTATTGGAGGTGGCCTCGGAATACCATACATAATAGGAGGAGACCTCGGTAACAAATGGAGTAGCTAACTCCCGGTGTGTGAAGCAGCGGATTGCACTGACATCATTCACCGAGACAAAGCTCCAATCGGATCAAATCCCTCGAAACATATCATATCTAGGATGCATCCATCGCCCCGGAACATATAATGGCCAAATCATATACATATAGTGAGCTCATAATCATATCAAAATGGGGACGATTGTGGAACATCACTCAACCACACTAAAGTCATGCCATTGGTGCATCAATGACACGGTCGGGTTACCTTCGACTAGGAAACATATTTGGCTCGGGTATCAAGCGACGGGTCAAAGCATAATCATATCATATCATAAGGGTTCATATCGAGGTTCATATCAAAGGTTCAAAAGTCAAAGGTTCATATCGGACTTCCATAACATAAGTTCATAATCGGAGGTTCATAATCGGTGGTTCATAATCATAAGGTTCATAATCGAAGTTCATAATCATAACAAGCGAATATCATAGCGAGCGAGAATCATATCAAAGGATTATGTCGAATCATATCAAAGGATCATAGCATAAAATTATAGCAAAGGAATATCATAAGTGAAGTAAAGTCAAGGATCGAAAAGTTATGAGAAATCCCTACTGAAAAGGGATAGAATATCTGTACCTTATCCGAAGCAAGCAAAACAAGAAAGTAAAGTCACGAGATGAATCAATACCTTCGCCCGGAACCTATATGAATTCGATAATGCTTATTAAGAATCAGATTACTCATTTTAGACGGCTTTTCCATTTTTAGCAGGTTTCCACTTTTAGCAGGTTTTCATAATTAGCAGGTTTTCATAATTAGCAGGTTTCTATAATTAGTAAGTTTCCAAAAATAGTAGGTTTCCGTATTTAGTAGATTTAGTCATAATGATAAAAGTTAGTGTCATATTAAGTTAAAATGATTAAAATGAGTATTATAATAGTTTAAGGATCATTTATGCCAAGTTACACAAGTTTAGGGTCCAAATGCACAACTTCAATATTAAATGTTATCAACCTTTATAGTTTAGGGTGTAATATGCCAATGTATAAAAGTATAAGGTTTGCATGTGACAAAAGACCAAAGCTTAAGGTTTAATGTGTAAATACTTTAAATATAAAATATAAATTAAATGTAGCTTTAATATGTACATTCTGATTCATGCAAACAAGTTATGTTTACTCAATTTCGGTACATTTTCATGCTCGCTCTCGGTTCAAACGGCTTATCAACACGACTCGGAAAACACACTTAGTGATTACCCCCGACTCATCTATCCCGACACGCTTTCAGAATACAAAAAGACTCAACCTTTATTCCGCGATTACCCTCGAACTTGCCCCACAAGACCATGCTATACATGCATTTGATACATTTCTTGAGTTTTGACCCCAATATCCATGCACACCCACGATTTCAAAGCGATAACTCTCACGTGAAAAGGACACAACACCAAAAGCTTCTCGATACAACATATTCTAGTTTGTTAATGTTAAAAGCGAAACCATATATAAGGCATATACAGTTAAGTAGCTGACGGTTGAAACATAGATTATTGGTGTGTGCTATTATAAAACCATTTACATCGAGGTTACTATTTAAGGTTTGTGAAGCTTACGTGATTATCATGCATTTGATTGGGACTGACATCCCGACATACAACTTAAAAAGAAGAGAAGCGAAAAGGATGTGGTATAATACCTAGCGACATCTGAGTGGGATAAAACCATAAACACGTCGAGATCGAGACACCCACGACAAAGCGAAACCAAACACTCAAGAAGACACGAGAACCACCCAAAAGCGACCTACGCCAACATCGCGTCGATGACCTTGAGCCGCGCCACGGCGGCCCGACCAGGAAAAACCGCGCCCGGTCTTTTGAATTCAAACCGCGACGGATCGGTTTCCATCAACCCACGATCACACCACCCTTATTACGACTTTCTTGACATTATATGAAGCACGCTTTGTGCTATAATCTCGACCGGCTGACCCGCATCCGAGACCAGCGACAAAGCAAAGTTTGATCCCAAAACTTCGCGATCACATCACTACCATCAAGACCTCTTGAATCATGTTTCACAAACACACTTCTGCCTATCTGAATCGAATGGAATGGGTGCTTTCTCTTTTTTTTTTCTCTGCCGTCACATACATGGTGGGGACTTAGGGTTTTTGTTTTGTGTGTTTAGTTTTAAATGGTAAATGTAAGTTACAACATGAGGTGATAAATGAGATTAAATTGAGAAAATTATGGGAAGTTATTTGGAGTAAATGGGCGTGAATCATGGCTGGCCAAAGGGAAAAATAGAAGACCAAATCAACTTTATTTATTTACCATATATACTTAAGTTACATTTAGTTTAAATGTGTTGGTTATTATTTAGTATATTGCAAACCTTGTACATTATTAGGTCCATATCCTTTGTAATATGTGATATTCATATGGTAGACATAAGTGAAAGTCGGTTTATTATCTTTTACCATTTGGTAAATTATGAGTTGCATGTTAAATGTATTTAACGAGCTTGACATATATTACAATTTCACAAATATTAACTTGAGGGCAGGTCTTTTAACACGTTTACAATTTTAGGGTTTCTGATTGAAAAGTGAGGCTACGAACTCACTGTTGCAATAGTTATGATGACAAAGTGGATGCCTTGAAATGAGGCGCAACTCTCAACATGACCTATTATGAATGATATGATCTAATATAAGTCATGAAACAATGTCGTGCATGCAAACTCATATGATATCCATACCACTTGTACATTTGAAAATAATGTTTATCGTCGAAATATATGTTTATGACCTCTTGTCAAGTTACAAAATACTTTACCGATGTTACGTCGAAATGATATCTCGATAATCATTCGGTGATTTATTAAGAAATTATAGTTTTAGTAAGTAAAATAATGTCATTGAAAATTTCATGAAAGTGAGTAAACGGCCTTGAAAAGCTAGTCGTAAAATGGTGCACATCAGTGTTAGAAACAAACTCAATGGTTTTGGGAAGCTTGTATCATTATCTCAAAGTTTTAGCATTTAAGTTTTCATCCTAGAGTCTCGATCATGGAGAAAAATATAAGTAAAGTATGGTACTTGTGTCCAAAATATTGTTTAAGGGTGGTTTTCGGCAAAGTTTAAGTGACCGTATTTTATTCATTACAACTCCGCTTGACGAACGGTTGGACATTTTGGAAAATATGCTTGGCGAACTTACTTTTACTAGAAGACATCACGTTATAAAAAGTACTACATCCATGTTAAAAACGACCCTCAACATGGTCCTTCGTGGCCGATATGTTTGTCTATTAGAAAATATACTAGTTATACTTATATAAAATAAGTTCGGCAACTTGTTTAAAATGTGAATAACTTAGTCGTTATAAGTCCGTTTCTCGTTCTTTATATCCACGGTTTCATTAACATATACTAATATATTTTTGATAAGTCGACACATTTAATAACGCTTAAGACCCATTTCGACTCGTAAAAGTTGATAATACATCTGAATTTTACGAAACAAATAGTTTTCGTCGTCAAACTTGAAAAATTCATATCTTCTTCGTTATAACTCCGTTTAACCCGTTCAAGCGACCACGTTTCGTTTTAAAGTATATTTTCTAAATATCTAGCCCAAAATTTTTATCTCTTGTCGAGAATTCGAATTTGAAAATAAGATCAGACCTCTAAATAAAGTTGTCGAAATGAGTTTTTCTCGCCAAAACCTATTCTAACCAATTCAAAACATCTCGACTATTCTAATCCTACCATACACATTCTTAGGGTGTCATGGGTTCCTAGACATCACCAAAGTGATATGTTTCAAGGGATTATATATAGGATGATTATAATTCATAATAAGTAATAAAATCACTAAAAGTGGTATAGACACACATGATACTTGCATATTTTCTTGCAAAATGATGAAATAACATAAATATGAATATGAAGATTTATAAAAATCATGAAATGCTTACTAGTGAAGTGATGAGGATTGATGATGATAGAAAACTTTAGTTAAACTTCAAGGTTTAATCCTAAACCTTGCTAGAACACTAATAGGATCTTAATAATACTTGATCTTCAAAAAAATGATGAACTTCTTCTTGTTTGTTATTGTTGGTCGTGAATCACAAGATGGAGATGAGAGTGTTCTACTTTGTTTTCTCTTCTAATATATCCATGTATGTGTTTTTAATTTTAGTAGAAAAAGTAAGCATAATAAATATCTAGTTTAATCATGTTATCAAGGGTATAATGGTAGTTTATTTGGTCAAAATGAAGAGTCATACAAGATGACTTGGGCATGTATGTCGGCATGTACTTGTAGAAGCAAAGGAATTGGATTTTTGTATGAACTTGTGTGTACATAACTAGTTACTAGTTATAAAATGAATTTATATACATTGTTTTGGGTCTTTGGGTTATTTAGAAATAAATTTTAACGGAAATAAAACATAATGAAGTCATAAAAATTATAAAAATGTATTTTGTACAAGTGTCGAATTGAATAAATAATTATTGTAATCGAAATTAAATGAAATAATATATATATATATATATATATATATATATATATATATATATATATATATATATATATATATATATATATATATATATGTGTATATATATATATATATATATATATATATATATATATATATATATATATATATATATATATGTGTATATATATATATATATATATATATATATATATATATATATATATATATATATATGTATATATATATATATGTATATATATATATATATATATATATATATATATATATATATATATATATATATATATATATATATATATATATATATATATATATATATATATATATATATATATATATATATATATATATATATATGTATATATATATACATATATATATATATATATATATATATATATATATATATATATATATATATATATATATATATATATATATATATATAGGAAGGGTTATTTTAGAGCTAAATAAAATCGAGAAGCTACGAGCAAGCGTCAACCGATCGAATTTTTGAATATTAATTTTATTATTTAATTCAAAAGGGTATAATGGTAACATTACATTTTCTTTTCTTTTGAATTTTTTAATAAAAGCGTTTTTTAACTCACGAAATTTCGGGTTTTTTTTTTTTTTTTTTTTTTGCATTAGACATATTTAAAAATGCCTGCACATGTGTTTTTATAAAACATGGGGTTAACTATTAACTACATTATGAAATATTTAAAAATGCAGTATGTGCACATGTGTTTTTGTAAAAAAGAAGGTTAACTATTAACTACATTAAGACAATTTTTTTGCATTAGACATATTTAAAAATGCAGTATGTGCACATGTGTTTTTGTAAAAAAGCAGTGTGTGCACATGTACAAGAAATAAAACTTTTACAATAGATTTAAAATTGTATTACATTATTAATATGATATTCAACTTTAGTACAAACATTATTATGTTTACTTGTATTCAATTTTATTACAAATATATAAAGCGTGCATATGTGCGTAATCCAATTTAACTAACGGTTGGTTAAATCTTTTGGTGTGCGCGTATGTATTCCTAAATGGTTCGGATACATATAAATCTGCGCGTGTGTTTTTAATCGCTTGCACATGTATTTTTATCGTCTTCTTCATCTTAACTTATATAAGCTGTGCAGCATCACAATGTCGAATAACCTGCCACAATCAATTATAAGTTTTGGTTAGTTGAACAAGTAGTCTTAGTATATGCATAATCTAACAAAACACATATTCCCACTTACACATCGCTATACTTGGTAAATAAACTAGCATAACATATATACTGCACGTACTTTATAGGTTATTCTTTGTTAAATAACAATTATCATATACATGTGTGCAAATAATAACAACGTGTTCTTTAATAACTATAAAAACACGTGTGCGAGAGAAGATTGGATCTAAAACATATATGCATTTTCAATAAATATAAACTACGAAACTTAAAAACACATATACAAAACATATCAAATTCACCATAAGCAGTAAAACACATATAACTCTCGATAGCACATATGCATACTCATTTTATTCATTTTGACAAACAAAAGCAGCCATTTTGACAACAAACCAAATGACCCCTTTTGGCGAAACAATAGCACTAAACAACCATTTTTGACGGAAAAACAACCAAACACCCATTTTGATAGCAAACCAAACCCCTTTTGCGGAAAAAAGCAATGATCAAACACCCATTTTGTGAGCATAAAACACATATGCACATGTACATTCTTAGCCAAAACAAATATGCACAATAGGTATCAAATTCACCATAAACATCAAAAACACATATGCATATAAAGTTTCCAAACGAGAATAAAAAAATAAATAAAATACTCTTTAATATTTATGCACCTTTCACACAAGACACGTATTATTTTTTGCGTTTTCATGAAAAAAATGCAATCTTTAAGCATACACAGGAAATTAGCGTTGTCAATGTCTTAACCGAAAACATACAAACGTTATTAAAGTTAATAAACTGATTCAACAAGTAAACCTTATTACATAAATAAACACTTATAGTGAACATAAACTTGATTCAATAAACAATTACTCGCAACCATGTTAGCGTTGTCAATGTCTTAACCGAAAACATACAAACGTTATTAAAGTTAATAAACTGATTGTCTTATCATTATTATCCTCTTAGTACTTATTATTATCTTCTAATCATGGTTTCTTAAAGTTTAATAACTGGTGATTCTGAATCTAATATGACCATCTATTTTTCAATTATTTGCTTGGCATACTTTGTAATAAGATGCACTAATATATTAAAGAAATCAAAATACTACTAAACTAGGATATGCATACCAAACCAAAACCATACTGTAATTCGATACAGTTCAAAATGCAAAACATCAACATATTTGTTCACTTATAGAGGAAATTAAAATGAGTAATTACCATAGAACACGTTGAACATTTGAAATGGAACACTTTGAACACATGAAATTATAAACAATTGTTATCTTTTATCATAAAAACTAGCAAACCTATTTGCACAATCAAAAACATATATTGTATGTATAGTTTAAAAGATACTACGTAGATGCATACAACTTTCTTTTGTTTTATATAAGCATCAAAACACATACACATATCATTTTCATTAATTTTTATACAACTGAAAAACACATATGCAACCCAAAAACACATATGCACTACTCTCCGCTGATATTTTTTATATCATTTTTAAAATATTAATATCTTATTTTAAATTAAAATCCCCAACTCAATAGAAAATGATGTCAAAAATGTCAAATTAATCTATATTTGATCTATTATTATAACTAGTCAACTTTTAACAAAAGATAACACACCATACCTGCTACTGGCAAGTGGCAACATTCAAATCATAGTTTATTGCTTCTTTACATATACGCAGCCAACAATTCTTACCTACCAACGCACATCCATTGTACTCATACATCTACAACATCACAAAATTAACAAATTAACCTTTTTTCTCATACGAGCCCAAATCTACACTGAAATACAGGATTTAAAAATAAAAAAAAAAATTATAATGCGATAATATAAGAATTGTAAATTAGTATCTGCAGTAGATGAATCTTATTATTTGTGTACTCAATTGAATTAATTTAAAATCATACAAATAATAATAATAATAATAATATAGAGCACGGGCCCTAATCTAAATGTCAATTGGAATAAACTAATTCTATAATCCCTAATTTCAAACCCTAATTTGAATCAATATGTTGTACCTGATCTGATGCTGTCGCCATGATGAATTGGTTGATGACAATCAAGGGGTTAATGAATTCTTTGCTTGGTTTCAATTCTTTGGGTGGTCTTTGTGTGTAATGAATTGAAGAAAGATTAGAAGAGATTTAGGATTGATAAATTGTTTGTGTGTGGTTTTTTTTATCATAAATTAGTATATGTTTTTTAGGTGTGTGCGTTTTTTTATGATAAATTTCGTTAGTACTTTTTCTTTGCAGTTTGGGTTTTGAAAGTATTGTAGTCTATTTGCTTTTGTGTAACAAAGTTTTGTAATAATGGAGTTACATGAGGAAGGTTCTGGTAGTAGATGGTTGGTATGTACGTGTATCATTTAGCACAACTTTGGTATACATGTGTATGGCTAAGATTATGTAGTACATGTATTAGGTTTGCAATAGGTCAAAGAGGATGGTTGACATTGTGTTAGAAACTGATTAGAGTTAAACTGTGCTGCACAGTAAGAAGGGCAAGTCCCTAGGCCGAATGAGAAGGTGGCAACTTTCCATCAAAGAGTATTAAGAAGTGGTTAAGTGCTAATGCTTGTATACAGTAAATGTTGCATCTCCATTTGCCCAATAGGAAACTGCCAAGGCTATATGATAGCACATAGTGGGCGTATTAAAAGAATAATTACAACCCATAAACTAATAATATGAAGAGTTAACAAATTCATTAAGCATTAAGACTTTCTTAATTTTGCAACTACTTTTCCATCTTTATAAGATATTATAATTGGAAGATTAAAGAATTTAAGGTTAATTATGAGTAGAAAGTAGTGAGAGCCTAAGCCAATGGCATTACCATCACGTGATTTCATTGTTTTACTTGTTATTATTCTGAAAACGATTGCACGCTCGTGAATGAAAACTTGAAAAGTACAATTAAGGAGTATCACAAAGTATTTTTTTATTTAGTCTTATATTTTAATATGAAATTTATGATCGTAGAACTAAATAAAGGCGTAAAGTGGCCTGCTTCATAAATTATTTATACGGATCTGATTGTCTGGTATTTATCGTTAAATCATTTCTAAGCTTTCTTAATTAAGCTGTTATCGTTTTCGCAATATTTAATCACGATTGGAAGATAAGCTAAATCTTTATGGGTATGTCTGGTCGATAGGATGATGTTGAAATTTGAGAACATATTATAATATAATAAAGCTAAATTTTATATTATAAAATTTGTTTGGCGAATTAATTGGGTGAAATTTAGTAATGTAAAATCGCGTAAAAATAAATCGAATTAAATTCATATATTTTCGAACTTTTACGTGATAATCAATTATATTTTGAAGGTTATTTAAGTAATTTATTAGCTATAAAAAAATTTATAGGCTTGGGCTTATTAAGGATTATGAACTTATTTTATAAGCCGTAAAGCCTCAATATCACAATAATGACAAATAAAGAACATTTATAAAATTAACTTATTTTAAAAATTTCAGCCTTATAAACGCGCCGATAAGCCAGGTTGCCAAACATATAGCCTACATGTAGATTATCCTAAGCAAAATTAGTAGAGTTTGTTTGATTATTTAAATTTGAGATTTTTTTATTTTTATTTTTATTTATGTATTATTTTATTTTTGTGATAGTTGGATTCTTTTTAGAAGGAAATGTTTATGCTGTTCAAAATTGATTGGTACATTCAAAGCGTGCATTAAGCAATTTGTCTCTGCATATATATTATCTTTAACGAGTTCTACGTTAGAGTGTCAAATCAAAAGCAATGATGTCTAATCAATCTACTTTTTAGAACGTAAGAACTCTATTCTAAATCCTGTAAAATAACAGTATTTCTTAGCACAACATGCTTACTTTCTTAGCTTATTGGCTTATTGGGGTTGAAAAACAATAAGATCAGTTTTCCAGCTAATGAGCTTTTCATTATGCACTTAAATAAAACATAGTGATAACCATAAGCTATAAAAAAGAAAGGCTTATTATGGTTTCAAACTCTCATAAGCAGATGAACGCAAAAACTAGGTAATCCAATTACCCTCTAACATAAATTTTGTGTTAATTGTTTGGACTTTGGAGCTTAAATTGTGACAGCAAACCATTTACTTGATGTTTTCAAAATGAACTCGTCATATGTATTTGATGTTTCGCTATCAAATACTCTGTTCTAGTTTTTAAAATGATCTCCAAGCAACTCGACTATATAACCAAGAAAGTTCGCTTGAATTTTGAATTTTGATCGACCGGGGTGTGATTAGAAAACTTGCAAAATGCATGTAAATTTGCGGTAATCTTTCTCATTAAAATAAATTACAGCTAGTAAGTAAGTTATTACTATTTATTTCAAGTTTTTGTTTAAAGACTATATGTACTCAACATTTCTAATTCAAACAATTATGGAGTAATAGTGCTTGGGTTATTGTGCATTCTTGATTAAGTCATTAAGATCACATGATTTAAGAGGAACGTGAACTAAATCAAGATTAATCTGTAGCCCAATTTCTAATTGTGGCATACCAAAAATGAGCCCAGCTTAGGCTCAATCTTGTCTGACGATCTGTACTTACTAGTTACTACCCAACCATATTATTTGGGCCTTACTTTTTTTATTAACTTTTGTTAAAAGCAGGGTGGCGTTGGTCATGGCGTTAGGCGGGTGAATTTTTGCCAGGTGATTGTCGTTAATAAATAGTAATATAATCCTTTTTTTTTTTTTTTTGGTGATGAATTTTTTATAGGGTGATTGTGCGTTAATAAATAGTGATATAATCTTTTTTTTTTTTTTTTTTTAGTCTTTATGCTTGTTCGGCCCATTTCGTCTTCATGTGACCGGCCCATTTCGTCTTTGTAGCAATGTCTTTGTAGCTCTGTAGGCATCTCTGTAACTTCTGATGCATTGCGTTTAATATATACTTATAATCAAACTATCAACGTATAAGGCTAAACACAGTCGTGACCGAGTATGACCCTGTTACATTCAATGACCAAGTTAATATTTATCACTAAAACTATAAAGAGGGTGTTGTAAAAATCGGTCAAAAAGTCGACCGATTAAGGGATTAAAGCATTGCTCGACCGACTGTGACCAAACACCCACATTGGTGATGACGGATATTCATATCGGCCGACGTATGATTTTGACCGACTTTTTCAGGTCCACTGCGAATAGCCTAACTATTCAAGTATTTGTAGTTTAATAAACTAGACGATTAATCGCATATAAAGTCAAAAGTGTATACTAACGTTAATTTTATTTTGTGTATTTTTTTTATTTGAAGGGAGAGGAAAGAAAAATTTGTTGATTAAATTTTAATTAATTATTTAAATAATTATTAAATTATATTAACTTTCGCACGTAGAAGTATTTTAGTCAAACAATATTATTCATTTTTTAAGTTTTGAAACAACACTAAAGTTTGATCATTTTCTTTTCTATATGTACTAAAGATGTACCAACTGTAAAAATTTCTTACCATTTGAGTTATGTATCATGTGACAGGTTCTTACCAACTGTCTAAATATAGGATTATCTTACATAGAATGTCAACATAATTTACATCTTTTTTTCTGACAAAATGTCAAAATATCTTACCGATTTATGTTTCTAGTATTATACATGACAAATAATAACTTCCTGAAATGGTGAAAATGAATTACCAGTGTAGACGGTACTCGTAATAATAACTCAACTAAAGAATTATGAGTTTAAGTTGCACAAAACAGGTGTGAAAATTGCATTTGTATAAATCGTACTTAAATGAATTAGTAGAGGTATAAAAGCTATCTCGAGCGTTCGTTTGAGCGTTTAAGTGAGCCGTCGGTAAAAGTTCGTTTATGTTCGTTTATTTATTAAATGAGCGAGCATGAAACGATATTTTACGATCGTTTAGATAAATGAGCGAACGTGAGCAAAGTCGCGTCCGTTTATTTATGTCCGTGAGCGTCCGATTATCGTTCGTTAACGTTCGTTTATGTTCGTTTATTTATTATGTTCGTATATCATATCTTATAATTGTATAATTTTAAAATTAGTTTCTTAAACAAACAACACTTATAAAACAATATTAGATGCATAATTTAATAAAGTTTATGTTTGTTTATGCGTGTTTATTATGTTCGATCGTTTATGTCCGTTTATCGTTCGTTTAGTGTCTTAATGAGCGAACGTAAGCGAACGTAAACAACTCGTTTTCTTAATAAGCGAACATGAACAAGAAATTTCGTCCGTTTAAGCGTTCGTGTTCGTTTATTTGTCCGTTTAAAATTAAATGAGCGAGCGTGAGCAATCTTTGGTTCGTGTTCGTCAGGTTCGTTTACTGTACATGAATTAGGATGTTAGCATGACTTTCAACAAATAGAAAAAGCAATATTTGAATTAAGGGGGCGTTTGCTTTATTGATTTGGAAAAGATGTGATAAAAATAATAAGAGAAAGAAAACACGTAGTATTGTTGAATATTAGTTGGTTCCACAAATTAAGATCGAGAATAGTGATATAACATGTTATTATTTAATTAAAAATGGAAGCAAAGTTATCTGGCGCCGCCTCCCCTATAAAAAGCAAACATAACCCCTCCTCCTCATTTTTTTTTTTTAATTTTTATAAGAATGATATTTGTCGGTTTGAGTAAAATTGCATGATATTATTTCACGGCGTTTCGAGGATGGGTTGAGTGCCATTGCCACTAGATTGGGTACTCCGATCATGCTTGATTCTTATCTGAGTACTATGTGTATGGACTCTTGGGGTCGTTTGAATTTTGCGTGCATTGATTGGTATAAGGGCTAATCGTCCTCTCAAAGATTTTCACGGTAATTACTATTCTTTTTGTGGAGGTTTGGGTTCTTATTTGCATACTAAAGTTGAATATGAGTGAAAACCGTCAAGGTATGATAGTTGTTTGATGTTTGGTCACAATGATATTACATGCCATAAATGTGTGGTTTCTAACTCTGGACTTTAGATCTTTGATTTAAGTAAACAAAGTGTACCAAGTCATACGAAGAATGTTGTTGGCCAAAATAATGGGTTTCGGTGGTACAAAACCATAATACTAAAGGTAAGCAACATGCTAAATATCTGAGTTTTAAAACTAAGACATTTGAGTATTGTCCTATTTCTAAACCAAATGGAAATTTGGAGCGTCGAAGAAGAATGGTAGTGAAAGGAAAAATGGGCTCGACTTCAAAGAAAGACACAACTAATATGACCTCGAGTTCTAATAATAATTGACTTGAGAACTCGGATGATATAAACCTGGTTACTCTTAAGAATTCTTTTGAAGCGTTAAAGGATAATGACAAGATTTTCGAGATTGTGGATACTTCAATTGTTGGAAATACTTGTAATACTGTCAAGGATGTGGAGAAGGTCGTGGAAGAAAGTGATAGTGAAGTTGATGAAGTTTTCGATGTGACTACTCATTTTATGGCAAGTGGAGCAAATGATGCAAGTCTATATGTGGACGAAAATTATCATTTATAATACTTATGATCTTGAAAGTTTAACTAAAGAACAATTGACGTTTTTGTGATATGATGGATATTAAGCTTCGTGGTCGAAATATAAGATAGTTTATGTTTATCTTGTTATGTATGTTTTACCGTCTATGTAACAGGCTGAGATGTGATATTCACTCACATCCAATGTATCTATCTGTTTTTTTAAGTACATTTACCGGGTTTTTACCCAAAAATAATCTCAGACATTAAATGAAAAATTATAAAGTGACCTAAAAAAATTAAAATTTAAAAATTAAAATAAAATAAATAAATAAATAAACTTACAAATATTCTCAAAATTTTTGAGTTATAGCAAAAATCTATACTGTTATTTTAATAAAAACACGTGATAGCCATTGATCACACGTGGTGGAATAAAATACTTGCATGGGACCGAATTAAAGCTGAAACACAAACAGAAATAAGCGGGGCCAAGCATTAAACAATACATTAAATATATAATTTTTTTATTTTTAATATATGGAGTAAATGATAACCAATAAAATAATGTCTACCATTATTTATTTTCAGATAAGATCTAATCTAATTGCCCATTTGCTCACTCTTTAGAAAATTATTGTCTTTAGAAAATTATTGTGATGTTATTTTTTCATCAATATAAAAGTATAACATGTATTTCTGAAACAATAAATCAAAGAACAACTAGATAGAGAAAAGAAAGAACTGTATTTGATTCATCGCATCTTTCTTATTTTATAATGTATTTAAAATTTCTTTATAAAAATAGCTCTGCAACTTATTATAAAAAGTTTAGCGTTTAAAAGTAGCAGAATCTGCATGTGATATGGCAGTTAGTACCCTCAAATAAAATTTTTCGATGAGCCACGCTTTATAATTTGAAGCGATTTATGTGACGATAAATTCTACGGATCTAAAAGTTTCGTATCGTATTTCATTCCTTAGAATTTTATATTAGGTACCTGCAGCGTTGCGACGGGTATCAAGTAATAAAATTTTCAATGAAAAATATTTTCAATTTTATGTTTTTCTTCTGATAATTTCTTAATAAGCGCGTAATAAGTTTGAAGTAGCTTAAAAAAATGATGGATAATATCAGTAATTCATATAAAAACTTGAAAGTGGAGTGATTTTGCGTTGCGATGGTCGATAATGTTATGGGGTTATGGTCGAATTAGTTGATAGTAGTCAGTAATCATGATAGTAGAAACGTTTTTTATGAAATATGTATGTAATAATCAACACCTCGTAATAAGTAAATAAAATATATTTGTTTAACATGTTTTTATCATTAATAATGTTTATTACACTTGTCTCATATAGATAAAAGATTAAATAAAAGAGTGCTTATAATGTATACATCTTGTAAAGTACTAGTATATATTTATGAAAATGTTTGAATCATTAATATTGTTTATAACACTTGTGTTACATAGATAGAAGATATAAATAAAAAAATGCTTATAATGTAAAGAAAACTTACATGTTTAAGCAATTATTTTGAGTTATCCATTAAAAGTATAATAATTAATATATTAATATATTAATCATTGAATTAACATTTAGCACTTAGCATTTTGCACATTTGCATCATTTGTCTTAAAACAATTGTCCGACTTTTACAAAAACCGTTTTTTACTTTTGTGGTTAATTTTATTTAAAATAATTGAAATTATTTAGATTGGTTCTCGAAAACCTCTTACGATATAATAATAGTTTTGGAACTTTGTAGTTTTGCATGCATTTAAAATCATATTCAATTATATGTGCATTTTGCATTAAATTAAACTAATTCAAAAAGAAATAATAATAAAACATTAAAATGTTATGGAAGATAAATTAGTAAAAGCTATGTATTGTGTACATTATGCGTTAAAAATTGTAATGCTTAAAAAACACATTAATGACATCTTAAAAAAAATTAGGAGGGGGGTGCTAAATGCTTTATAAGTAGTATAGATAAGTCATATTATAAAAATTGTATTAATTTTGCTATCAATTGTATTAATTTTGCTATTAATTCAATACATAGCTTTAAATTCAGCTATCTTTCTTGAAATTAAATACACAATCTTTTATATAATAAAGTTATTACATCATTTTGGAGTGATTTTGTCAATTCATTCTTATTGAAAAAACAATTGGGCCAATAGGAGAGCTCGATTTCGCCATGTAAGCAAAATTGTGTGATGTGATAGTTAATAAAAGTCAAAATAAAATTGATTTTGGTCAAACTTTAATAAATTTGGTGAAGAAATTTGGTTGATAAAAAAATATATAAAAAATATAGGTGTCGAATTTGTGAAAAAAACTTAAAAAAGATGAGGTAATTAATAAAATTTAGCGGTTTAATCTTTAAAATTATATAGAGTTAAGTGTAATATTATAAGCGCCATGTTTTTAATAGCTTTGGATTATAAACAAATCACTTATACTTTATCACTTTTTACTTTATATTTTAAAAATACGATGTATATTTTGTTTTAAAATAACAACATATAAATTTGCATAAGATTAAAAGTATCAATTTTTTTCTATATCGTTCAACAAAGACTCGTTTATTTCGTTTTTAAAGTTTAACATATTTGGACCACAGTTTACATTTTAAATCATTAAATTCTGAAAGCGGAATATGATTATCAAATTGTAGCGGGTTTCTTTAATATAAAAATAAATATCTGTGATTGTAATTCTAACGATGACTCATGTAATTCTTATCTATTCGTATAAGGATATCTAGAAAAATATTTTAAAAAACTTTAAAAGTATCTTTAAGCTTTATCGTATTTCGTTATGGTATTAAACTTGCGTCGTGTATACAATAATATCAGTGAAATTTAAATAACAACATCAACATCTTTGTCATTTAAATAAAATTAAATCTTAATTTACTTTACCTAACATAATTTTTACAATTTTTTTACCAAATTCTAATGGATATTAATACGTAATGAAAAACTAGTGCATAAATATTAGTATTAGTTGTACTAATATCACGATTTTAAAGAATTCTTATATGTGTATATATTGAAGTAAAATGTTAAAATAAATTTGATTTATGTGTAAACTTAATGCGCGCACGAAACTTATAACTATATAATTATATGCAATTATTTTTAAAGACACAATATTTAGTATTAATACATAATAATTTTTATTATCAAAACCTCGTGCGTGCACGGGTATTATAACTAGTATTGTAACAACACAAATTCAAAACATTGTAACATCACACACCAATTCATTCATTCGTAAAAGTATTTTTAGAAAAAACGTGTAACCAAATAACATTTGTTCGCCGCAAAATATAGTCACAGAAAACTCACCGATGTATTACGCGGATACCCTGCTAGTAATAAGTTATAGTTACATGTTAGAGTCTTCAAGATATATGTTTCATTTTCTAACTCTAATACTTGGAATCAATATCTTGTAAGGGTTATGGATATCCATACTACTATAATTATCCATAACACGATGTCATTTATTAATTATCACTATTAGTATGGTAGTCGTGGGATGCATCTTAAGCAGGGTGTAATGGTCATCATATTCAGTACCGCTATGACGTTACCTCGGCATCTACTTCCGCAAACCAACAACCAAGCGATCGTTGTGGTGAACACCAAATCAAACAAATAAAAATCGCCGGCTTAAATACACATATACCGCTCGCAAACAAAAAAATTAGTTACACCATGTTTGGTGGTTTGCACCAACCAATCAGCGCCGAATACCACCATCATGTGTGATATTGTGTGGATGTAATGGGTTAACGCGTGATGGGTCACAATCACAGGTTTTAAAAGGTTTCATAAATAAGTTGCCTATTTAAAATGTTTGACCATGTTTTAAAAGGAAAACGATTAACTAGAACAAATGCACTTAAGTTTTTTAACTAACTAAAATAAACTTTCAAATTTTAATGACTTCAATACTTTTCGATTTTCCGCCTTCCATTTTCGGTTTCACTTTCAAAAACTTTATTTTTCATTATATGCAGTTAAGATTATACCATATATGTTTTCGATTTTGTTTAAGTTAAGGCTCGTAATTCACGATTGAGTTACATCATATACATTGGTTGAATAATATGTGTTGGTTTATCTTCTTATAAGAAGACAAGCTATAACAATATATCGTGTATGTACAACTTACATAGTTATATTAACTCGTATCCATTTAGTTGAGGTGTATTCTACTCATACTTTCATGAACACCGAGAGTAGAAAAGCAAATTAACTAGTGATTTTTTTATTTTTTTTTTTCTTTTTTATTATTTTTAATTTAAACATTCATTAAAGAAAAACTAACATCTATACATATCACTCTTCGAAAGTAAAGGAAGTTTATCAGAAAATGACATCTCAACTAAACCCTAAAGTATTTGAAAAGCATGCATGAGCACTTGGGTGAAATTTCTTGATTTCTTTCTCGATTAATCAACGAAAAGGATATGCATATTTTTGCCCATAAGCGAATGTCATCCACTAGAGCAGCTAGATTCCATGGCGAGAGGATTAAAGATGATAACAACATAGCCATTTGGGGTCGTTCACAATATCATTAAACCACCCACGATTTAATGCTAAAGAGCAAGTAGAATGCATCGCGGTGATCTCGGAAAGGAGAGGATATATGGCGTGGGAGCGATTGCCAAAGGCATAACGGAAGCGACCTGCGAGAATCACGAACTACAATACTCAAAGCGGCATTAAGATCCTTAATGCGACATCCAATTAACTTCATCGAACAAGCGTAGGGGTATCCACTTTACATACTAGGATTGAATCTATTGATATAAAAACATAATAAGTAATTGAGAAATAATATATCTCTTTACTATTTGTTCATACTTTACTTTTCTCTGTCATATAGTCTTGTGGTGATGAATAAATTGTTTAAATATATATATAAATGAGTGAAGAAAAGCATATTACTACAAAACTCTAAGTAATTTCATTACAAGTTTGATGAAAATCCAATATAAAGTATTTTAACAGAGATTGGTTATTGGTACACCCTTTAAAATGATATCAATACATCATTTAATTTTTTAATTTTTGAAACTGCGAAATAGATTTTACAGAACAAAAAATATGAAGTTTGACAAGTCAAAATTAGTAAAACACAAAAAATACGGAGCATAAAAATTTATAATACCGTTTTATCCTGTTAATAAAGTTAATAAACTATAAAAAAATACGAAATATAAAATTTTTGACAAATCAAAATAATTAAAAGACAAAAAATACAAAACAAAAATAAAAAATTGTCTTTTTGGTCGATAAATTTAGTAAAAAAAATGGTAAAAAATATTAAAAAAGTACCACTAATACAATCTAATTCTTAGGGAGGGACTTGAGTTCTTACACTGTCTGAGGGTGTCGCGTCGCTCCAGTCCGATAAAAATCTTGACTCAAAACTAAGAATCTACTGCTTATTCACACTGCAAGAGGCGGAGTGATCCGTCCTGCTAACACTATATTTCATAAAAGACAAAAAAAAAAAAAGATAACAAAGCTTATATCGAGCGGGTTCGAGCTCGATTGTTCAAATTTTCGTATGCGAAAGTGCGGGATGGTGTAGCCTCACGGGTTCATGAACTCGATTAGAGCCCGACTCCGCTCCGTGGTACCTTATAGTCCAAATGTCAACATCATTGTTAGGTTTTGAAATATGCTACCGACATGTCTTCCACTATACACTTTCAAAAAGCTAACTTTTTATATTCGACCTTACTAGAATAGATAAAAAGAGTGTGTTTGGATTCTTATATTTATGGTAAATTTCGTATAAACTTTGAAAAGCATGTTATAGAACGTAAAAGCTAGTCACGATTGATTAATACCGATGATCGTAACCACAATGACTTTTGCTCACACTGAAATTAGGATGTTGGTGAGAGTTGTAAGAATGTAAGTTTATGGTCAAAAGATCAATTGTAATTTTTGATTTTGGCTCAAAAGATAGAAAAAAGAATAAAATACGTTGGTGGCCTAAACTTGTATCGGAGGATCTCGATGGAGCGAACCTCGCACCTTTTCATCGCGGGTCCAAAGATGAGTGCCATTAAATGCCAGATTCGTCCTTGACCATCATCATCGTTGTCAGCGTTATGTTCTTGAGAAATGGCAAACCGTCTTTAAGCATAGTGGACTAAATAAAACCGTTGTCACGGTTTATGCGGTGGTATATGTGTAAAGGTTTGGTCTACATTTATCACCCATCCTAAACTATCCTTCAAAACCGTCTTCTTCAAAGCGATAATTGCTTCAAGATGGTGCGTTCTTTGGTGTGGTAAGCAAGCTATTATTAGCGCCGTTGACCTCGCCAACCAGCGTCGATTCTTTGCTTGTCATGTTCAAGTAAGTCGTCTTAATATTTCTTGTGTAAGTTTCTAACAATGGTGGTTGTTTAATGATTTCTCATAATCATCAATAGGGGTCTTTTTGCCGATTGGATAAGATGGTATGATCCACGAAATCATGCTCGTTCAAAATGATCATACCAGGACTTTTGAGGAGAAATGAGCTTGAGGCAAGATTAGTAGGCGCTAAAGGTGATGTGTGGAAGTGGAAGATTTACAGTGCTAAGTTGGATGTTGTTCTTCATTGTTTATGCATTGGGATAATTTTTAACCTTTTATGTAATGAGGCTAGTTGGTTAATGTTACGTATCTTGATTTGTAGTAACCTTGTTATGAAATATTGATTTTGTTTGTTTCGATTTTGTATGCCTTATGGGTATCACGGATGGTTACAATTTGTTTAGGGTTGACTTTTAAATGTCAACATTCTTATGATGTTCTATTTTAGCTTTGGTTACTTTTGACACTAACTATTCACACATCAAGCTTAGTCGATCTCAAAAATACACAATAATGACATGGTTCCATAGTTAATGCAAATTGATATAATTCGGTGCATAAAATTGCATACTTTTCAAAGCATGAGAGCTACGGTTACACGAGATATGTTTTAGATTACATAACTTGTCGATACAAAAGAAACTAGTAAACTAGATGAAACATTGTCTAGATAATTAGCATAACAGATTTGACCTATGGTGAGGCCATCCTTGTTGAATCTGAATCAAAATTGGGATTGTGACGGGGATGCATCATGTATGATGGGATCTTGATTCTTGGCTCTTGATTTGTAGATTGAACACCACTTTCTTGAAGCGCACTAACGGCTTTCTACAACACCATGTACCTTGACTTCTTTCTGCTGCTACCTTTTACTTTTAGGATGTCTTTTTTTTGCTGACTTTAGTAGGCACCTTTTTGACATTTACCTTATTGGCGGTTCCACTATGTTGAGCTCCACCATACCACAGGCATGTTACGGTTGTGTCCGGCAATGCCACAAATACTACACGACACTCTTCCAAGCCCTTGACGACTTACCATCCTTCACAATCTCTTGAGTTTAGGAGCTATTCTAACTCTTTTCTACCTCTTTGCGGTAGGCGGGTTTGTTTGGTTCGGTGGAACAATTGTTGTTGGCATAGTTGATTTTTCCCAATGTTATTTGCTAGTTATAGGATGGACATGGTGTTTGTAGGTAGCCTCCCAGTGAGAAGATAGTAACAAGGATGAGCCCATGTTTCTCTGACTCCAGACTTGTTGGCCATTTAAACCATATTCAATTGGTAGCAATAGCATGTTTACATGGTAAACACTGTTATCTCCACATTACGCAAGTACAAGTCTTGTGTACAACATTAACTACACATTGGTCACCCCATGGTCCACTAACTTTGAAACTTAGATCCCTCGTTCCATAACACATTATATAACAACCTCTTTCTTAATAGCCTCTAGCATGTGTTGTGCGGGTTGGTGTTAGTGGCCCATCACTCTTCTCAATCACCATAAGAACATGCATTATCCTCTTGAACAATATTCACGATGTATTCTAAGGTTGTAATAATAGGTTTGTAACCCTATTTAATTTTCTCATGAAATACTTGACACATATTATTAAGTGACACATCGAGTAGCTCTCTAAAGATGAAAAGTAATAAACATGTATTAATTATAACTATTTATCTTGCATTTATGAATACAAAGTAAGTGGCGATAGATGACTTACATGAAAAATGTGACATTGACCAATGAATCGGTGGTATCTTACTTAACCAATCATGGGGTGGTTGATTAAGTTTCTTGAGATCGACCATAGCTTTCATAAAAGCTGTACTGTGATTGAGGTTGTTGCAAATTTCCACGGATGGTCTTTATAGGCCCTACCTTTCCATTGCAATTTCATTTTGTCATGTATGCTTTTGTCTGAATCGTGTTACGCACTTTCAAAAACTTACTCTACTGCTCTACTTATATCTGCACAAAATCAAATATCTTTCTTGTATGTTTCAAAATAGTGACACTTAAATTCATGAGCAGTAAGAGAGTACCTTATCCATGTCGGTAATAAAAGTGATGCTTGAAATTGGCCCAGTGCTAAATCATCGGATAAACAATGAAGAAACCAAGTCCATGATCCTATGTTATACGAATCAACAAAAGCATAAGCGAAAGGGTATATACCATTGTTGCTATCAATTCCACGGTGTCATAAGTTGACCATTGAAAGGACCACGAATTGGAAAGCACTAGATGACAACGATCTCCACAATCTTTAAATCCTTGCTTGATGCACCTAAACGAACATCTGAGTCTCTTGAATTCTACGGTTGGAAGAGACTCATCAGGAGGTCGTTCACATTCATCTCCTTTATCGTATTAGGGTTTGTCTTACGCAACTCTTGAACATAATCTCTCAACATGGTAAATTGTAGCTTGAATTGACCCACGATGGCATTTATTGCTAGGTTTTTACCATAAAACCTTGCGAGGGACACTTGAAGGTCGTATTGGTTGGTAAGTTGATTATGCACCGACTGACAGGAAGCTACGGATTTGTTTCAACTTGTCTGTAATTTTACGTGAGATATAGCGAAGGTCAGCTCGACTTCCATGATTGCAAACAAGTGTGTTGCTCATTATATGTTCGACCGACCGGATACTGTCTCACCATTCCTGCCCGACAAACAATAGCCATGGGCGAGTATTTGTGAAGGGTCCTTTTGGCGGAAAGCAATGCTCTTATACCCTTACCAGCTTAATGGACTTCTAGATGGGCCAATATCCGGTCAGGACCTTCATTTGGGCTGGCTGGAACCCGACCCTACACGACCACTTATTCTTGTTTTGTCATTCTTCAAAAAACAACTCCCTCTAGTTTCTATTGAATGCTCTCTTACTAGGTTTTACTTCCCTATTACGAACTCGACGGTATAGAAAAAAGTGGTATAGGCGCCATTAGCAAAGTGTGCGTGTTGAAACTAACATGGTCATTGCAAAATACTTCATCAACAATCACGGTAAATCATTTACCAGCGCACATCATCACTTATATTACATGTTGTTCCTTTTCACCTAAATCATTACTACGACCTACTTGTAGCATACCAAGTTGTGCATCATTCTCTTGACAAGTGTTATCTTGATTTGGTTCAATGCATTGCCAAATTCACTAGTGTCACTCACTTGTAACAAACTAAGATCAACAACAAGATCCTCTTCCATGTTATCACGAGTCGGTTGAAGCGAGTTACATCCACATTAGGCTCCTCGAACACTGTTATTCACATCAACCAAAGGTGCACTGGTTTGTGTAATTGCTTCTCCTGTGTCAATTGAAGCAGATTAACCTCAAAATTTTCGAGGCTCCTCAAAGGTGTTATTGACATCAACTAGTCTTTGTTCACCGTTGTCAAAGTCCTTCCCACGAATCACTCTAAGCAGATTAACCTCAACATTATCGGGCTCCTTTCTGACATTGTCCTCATCAATAACTACTAAAGCCGCTCACTTGTTTTCAACGGGTTGGCTAGCAAAAGAAGCGGTCTAAGGTGGAAAAGAGTGGCTCAATGTTTGGCAAATGCTAGCTTCACCAATATCATTGGCGTCCGGGAATTGTGTAAGTTGGATAAGCGGATCTAGGAAGGTTCATTATCTATATCATCTAACACCAACCATCTACAACGAGATTGAATAGCGCGGTAGCAATTTTTCTCCTATCTTCATCCATCTCCCAAAACACAGTCTTAATTGATTGTGGGGACATTTGAAAATTCTAATCTAGTCTTCCCTATTTCAACATACACGTCTATCACCTTATCTTTGTATGACAACATCTTTCAACAAGTCTAGATTAGCGAGTTCACGCAGAAAACAAACCGTCGTCTAATGTACAACCGGGCTTAAGAAAGTAGAAATAATTGGTTTGTCGGACTCATAACCGATTTGGGTCATGAGAGCATCCATTTCATCAGCAGATACCTCTTTTACTTCCACAAGATCAACAAGGCATTTCTTTCCTCCTTGATATATCCTACAGGAAAGTATTTGAATGTACCTTCGTAATGGAACATTATGCTAAGCGATCGAGTTCACCTTTTGTATAAAATTGTACAAAAACATTGTTAAGCTAAAGTTACCTAAAGGGAATAACAATCGATCGTACTAACATATGATCGTAATAGGCTCTAACCAAAAAGACTTACAATATCTCACGATTGCGACTTTTCCTCCGTTTCACGATCATCATATAAAGGATATTCCCTTACTGCACGTGAGTAAATCCAAGGTGGTTGTTTGTTATTTTCGACTCAGTTACTTGATTTGATGATAGACATTGCCTTAGGGTTTTGGGTAGGCTTCAAAACAAGTTTGGGAATGAGCAATGAGTACGGTTTTGTTATATTGTACAAAATGGCGGGAAATTGGACAAGACATGTTCAACGATGTATACCACATAATGACTATTCTACCCTCAGCGATAACATGATTACGGGTTTTTGGGGTATAACGGAGCGTTGACAACACCGTTATTGGTCAAGGGGCGAATCGGCATTTAATGGATCTTGTTTGGACCCGTGGCGATGAAAAGGGCGAGGTTCGTCCCATCGAGATCCTCCGATACAAGTTTAGGGACCAACGGTGTATTTTAGTCTAGAAAAAAGTAAGAGGTTATTTAGTTGGTGAAAAATTTATTATTTCCAATAATTTTCAAAAAAAAGTGAAATTCTTATTCTCTAAATTTTAAATATAAATTTGAAAAGCCCATTATGTCATTCTCACTTTTTTCATCCTTATTTTTTTTATCTCCGTTTTCGTCCGTTTTTATACGTTTTCATCCGTTTTTATACGTTTTTAACCGTTTTTATCCGTTTTATACGATTTTATCCGTTTTTATTTTCATCAGTTTTATACGTTTTAATCCATTTACATCCGTATTAAATCCGTTTTATATGTTTTATCGTTTTAATACATTTTTATCGTTTAAATCTTTTTATCGTTTTAAACGCTTTCATCCGTTTTAAATGCATTTTCACGTTTTATCGTTTTCAATTATTTTGTCCGTTTGCATCCATTTATTCCGTTTTTTTTTTGTTTTTTTTTATTTTTACGTTTTTGTATATTTTAATGCATTTTCATATGTTTTAACCGTTTTTATGCGTTTTGTACATCTTTATACGTTTTTTTGACGTTTTCATACGGTTTTGTACGTTTTCATATATTTTTATCCGTCCAAAACTATACAAAAATGCATAAACATACAAGGTTGTACAAAAACGTACAAAAAAGTGCAAAAACGGGAAAAAAGAGCAAAAACGGAAAAAAAATCAACGAAAAATAAGAAAACATAAAACGTACAAAAGCTTACACAAATGTAGGAAAATGGATATAAATGGATGACAACGTATAAAACATACAAAAACGTACAAAAACATACAAAAACGTATAAATGATCAAACGGATGAAACGTATAAAACGGTCAAAGCGCATAAAAGAATAAAAATGATGAAACAGAGGCGAGCGGTGAAAAGTATAAAAACGTGTAAAAACAGATGAAAACGTATCAAAATTGATAAAAATTAATGAAAACGGATGAAAACGTATAAAAATATCTTAAAGCGTATAAAACCGGATGAAAACGTATAAAAAAGGAAAAAAAACAGATGAAACGTATAAAAATGGCCAAAAACGGATAAAAACTTATAAAAACGTACAAAAAGTACAAAACAGGTAAAAAAGGATGAAACCGGACGAGAACGGATGAAAACGTATAACAATTGATAAAAACGTATAAAACCGTATAAAAACGTATGAAAACATATCAAGATCCAATATGGGAAAAAATTGATTATAGAAAAGAAAAATGCTTGAAAAAAGCTTCAACTAAACATCTTTTTCATTTTACGGAAATGAAAATATAATTCCATCTAAGCGAACTTTTTAAAATTCTCAACTCTTCTCTACAAAAAAGCAGGTTCGCCTACAGGAATTTAGAAGCGGAAAAGCAGAAAAAAAAAAAAAAAAAAATCACCAACTAAACGCCCGAAACTTGGTTAATCAACTTTGGCTCAAAGATAGAAAAATAGGTTATGTTTGATTGATAAGGGTGGGTTATACAAACCATTATTTTTTACAAAGGCAACCCCTTCTTTTTGCGATTTTTTATTTTTATTATTTATTTTTATTTTTATAATTTTGTTTATAAAAAACTATAAACGCGAAAGTATGGCACGTAAAATATAAATTTTAATAAGTCAAACAACTTAAAACTATCAAAAATCATATGATGAAAAAATTGTGTTGTCTGCAAGACGAATGGGGACAAAAGAAATATTTGACCAACCCCTACCCCCTTCTCTCTCATGGCACGTCATGGGGTTTGTATAGTATAACCATTTTATTTTAAATGTGAGTAATTTTTCACGAATATTATTTTGTTTTCACGCAAACTGGGTGCTCGAATAGTTTTGAACCTCACTATATAAAAAATTATTTAAGGCATTTTTGGTATATAAGATTATTCAGAGAATATGTTTATTTTAAAAAAAAAATAAGCTATTTAAAATATAAGTCTTGTTTGACAGACGTAACTTATAGAAGATTATAAAAAAAATGATCTTTTATTATATTTGGAAATCAAATGCAACTTTATGTAGCTTTTAAAAATAATATTTTGTTTCATCTCCATCTACAATTCTATTTTTCAGTCCCATCAACAATTATTTTCCCCAAACATACCCTTAACTTCATGGGTTTACTGCTAAGATTGTTCCCGATTTGTTGATGGATCATCACTAATCTTATAAATAAGTAAGCTCTTTATTAGCTAGTTGGTGATTATCACTTTATTACAAATATAGTAAATTACATGGATGGTCCATGTGGTATATCAAAAGTAACAACTTTCGTCCTTGAAAGTTTGAAGTTCTTAGTAGTCCTAAGTTGGTAAACAAATAACACCACGATCCTTTGGTTTAACGCGTTAAGTAAGTTAGTTATAATTTACATTATTGCTTTTGGTTAAAGATCGTTCGTCGTCATCCTTAATAATAATATAATGTTTATAATTTAGAAGTGATGCTTAGCATGTTCCATCCTCAACCTCCTTATTACTTAGTAATCTCAATTCACATTTCAGAGCTTAGAAAGTTTTTATAGGTCCTATTTTCAATTTTGTGGAAACTTGAACTGAAACAATTATTTCAATTAATCCTAAATCGAAAATACAAAACCATAAACTTTTATTTAAATTCGTTAACTCGGTTTACTATGTGATTGATTGTGACACCCGACAAGTAGGGTGCAAGATACAAGCGAAAATCATTGTCACTCCGCGCGTTCTAAGATACATGCATGCTCATAAAATTGGAAACAAAGAATAATCGCTAATCGGATGTTCACATTTACCTTCACTTACAATATTAGTACTATTTCGTTAAATTGAACGATTTTGGTTAGATTATATTCTGTATAAATTACCATGACAACTCATTGTGTGAAAGTCTTTTCGTGTAAAAATTATGTGATTGTAACATTCTTTCTTTTATTCAATAATTTATGATAAATTGATACAATACGTTCAAAAAATACAGGCCTTAATTTCTATTTCAATCATTTATGATAAATTTATTGTCACCTTCGTCAAAACAAACTATATGGGTCCATTAATTATGTTAAATCAATGACTTCCGTCACTAAATATTAGTAAAATCACATTGTTTTCTTTCTGTGAATAATCAAAACACGTTTAATGACTAGCTAAATTATAAAAGTTGACGTTTGAATATTTTGTGAGGTTTATGTGTTGCCATTTACTAGGTCAAAAAACCTTTATATGTGGTGTATTGTGTTGAAAGATTGCCACTTTTACATTTTCACGTGAAGCATTGAACATGACACATTTGGTAAACAACTTTACACCTACATACTAATATCATTTGATCATCACGAATGACCGAGATTAGTTAAACAACTTGTGATTAACATACTGTTAGTCTATAATATGAAAACTCTTACGTTAAAAACGTGTTTGATGTAAACAGACTGATTGCGTCAGTTTTATTTAGAGAAAAAATAATTTCATTTAGAAAAAAGTCGAAAACCAAGATGGCTAAACTTGAAACAATTTTGTAACCTCATTTTTCACTTTAGATCACATTCTTAAGGGTGCTTGATTAGGACATTCAAACGGTAGATAGTTGGTATGCTACAAAGAAATGATTAACAAATACCACTATTCATATATTTATTCATAATCACACTACATGAGAAACAAGCATGTCTTAACATATTCTCATGAAATAAAATAAAGGTTTAAAGTTTAAACCTATAAATATTAATGTATTTTGTTGTCATGTGAATATGTAAAATAAAGTTATACTAAATATTACATTACATATTATCAAAAAATGTTTAAGTTTACATATTTTGATGACGTGCAGGGTATCTGCGCGTTGCGGCGGCGGGTATCTTGTAAATACAATTTTATGCGAGTAATGTATTATATGTCTTCGTGACGAATGATGATAATATTATAGAGGTAAGAGGTATTCACCTACTATTTCTTACGATGATACATATATCAAGGAGCATTTAATTAATAAAAACCTGAATATGAGAAAGGCTACATATACAACAAATGTTTTGATAACCGGACTGACCGGTTCATCCGGGTTCCAATAATTGGCCGGCTGAATCGGTCAAAACCACATAAAACCACCAAAAATTGGGAACCGTTTAGGAAAGTGGTTCGTTGTATTATTAGTTTTAAAAACCATGTATACAAGATAAAAAGAAAAGTTATATTAATTGTATGAAGTTTTTTATACGTGTGATTAGCTTCTACAATAAGTATATTAACATATACCTTTTATGTATGAGGCATTTTTTCTAACATTAAATGGGGAGTTGAAAAGTCAAAGGTTGAATATTTATTGCATTAGATGGTTGTAATAATAGATTAGCTAATTGTATTTGATCAAAATCTATTTTATGAAGTCTTAAAATTTATTAGGAAAGAAGGTGTTAAATGATTTATAAATATTATAGATTATAGATAACAGTGACATGTAGTATCATACTTTTTAGTATGACACGTTATCAAAATGTGCATATTACGTATTTAATTGAAATATGAGAAAAAGCTTTGTTGTTTAAAATTTGTATATTATCTTTTACTGAAGTTTTTATTACAATTTAAAAAAATCATAATTATTTAATTAAAGATAAAACTATACTTTCGCAACAAGTAAGAAAAATAAATTAATGATCATGACTTTATAAAGCGGAAAAATTACACATTTGGTCCCTGTGGTTTACCCTGAATAACATGTTTAGTCCTTAAGTCGTTTTAATTACATCACACATATTTATTTTTGAAACATGTTGCCCATTTAGTCCCTATTTTAAAAGATATGGATCATATGTGTAATTATTTACAGTTTCTTTTATTACACGGATAGTCTTTATTTATCATAATATGGGCTAAATGGGCAACATGTTTCAAAAATAGGTATGTGTGGTGTAATTAAAACAATTTAAGAACTAAATTTGTTATTTGAGGTAAATCCAAGGGCCAAACGTGTAATTTTTTCTAAAAACTGTATGTTTTTTCGATCAAAAATTATTCTAGAAAGGTGAGAGTTCAACGTGCACATAAGGAAAATAATAGAGAAGACTAAAAATGTCACTAATTTTATGTCAAATCGACTTGATATTAGTTTGTTAAAAAGTGATCATTTAAACATACAATTAATGATGCCGGTTAATTATGTCAATCACTACTATGCAAATAATTAAATAAAAAACACCATCTCATTTTACACAATGCCATTATTCTCTTCGTCATAAATTAATAATTTACGTTTTCTTTTTTACGATGTATATGTATTAATTTAGTTATTTACAGATAGAAAAGTTTGAGCTAGTTTATCATATAATGTTACTTTTGGTTGAAATTAATATATAAATTTAAAAAAAGAAATTAATTAAAAGTAAAAATCTTAACTTACATATATAAAGTAAAAATAGTCAATGTTGAATGTTAAAATATTAAAAAATAGTCAAGCTTTTACGCACATTTGAAAAGTATTGAAATTAAATCATGCATTTAAAAAGTATTGAAGTAGTTTGAATTATTTATGGCTTGTTTTGAAACTAAAAAATGAAATATTAAAAACATAATTGAAAACCAGGTTGACTCGTGACGCCTCTAACCCGGCGGGTTGACCCATGTTAATTTGACCAGTTTTTTCGACCCAACCCGTCGAGATGACCCGGTATCAATTTTTCGACATGAACGGTTCAATCGGTTGAACCACCCGGGTCGAACCGGGTTTCAAAACATTATGTTTAATACCAAAATCCTCATCTTTTATTATTTTTCGTTTACAACCCATAAATTTTTTTTATCACTAAAACTATCTCGCTTTATAAAATCTAGTTCTTAGCGGGTCTAGTATAGTTTAAAATAAAAATATATATATATATATATATATATATATATATATATATATATATATATATATATATATATATATATATATATATATATATTTTACATTCTGTTTTTTTAGTACGTATATATTTAAATTATTTTGTTTGAATGGAAGAGTAGATATCTCAAAAGAAGGTACATTTTGTGTTTTTTTAGTACGTATAAATATCAACATGTGATCACATAAAAGATATCATAAAGGCGACAGTTTCCCTTACCACGTTGTTAGTGCTACGGATATTGACTATGCCAATTTGGCTCACTTGATGAGCTTCATTTACAGAACGTTGGTCTGTCACCACCAAAGCATTAGATGCCTGATGTTGAGACCGCAACTTAATAGCTTTTAGCAATTGGGTATCGACTTTAGTTTCTTCGGCTTTTCTAATCAATGAAGACTCCAATAAGCAATCCTAGACACCCTCTAAACAAAAAACATAAAAGTGCTAATTCAATTAAACACAACAAATATAACATGTTTAAATTAATTACCCAAACACCCTTCATATGGAGTTAGGGTTGATTTCAAAACAGAATCCAATAATCAAAATCCATAAATGCATACAAAACTAATGCTTAATTCATCAAACATCAAACATCCAGTAACCTAATTTTTTTTCAATCCGACAAAAAAGTACAAATAAAAATTACCTTAAACTCAATTTGGTTGATTTGTGATGATGTATTGTTTCTGCATTGTATGATGGTGTTGTGGTGTAGAAACACCCAAATCGTTTGAAATATTATGCGTTTCAAATCAACCGTAATATCCTAAGTAATTTTGAAAACCACAAAATCATACCCAAATCGTTTGAAATCATACACCATATCGTGAATAATTATCAAAATTATACAATCATACGGAAAATAAATGATTCAAACATGGTATTGATTCTGGGGAATGCTCATTTTAGGAAGCAGGTATTTTTATTTGGGAGCCTTTGGGTTAGATGAGATGATATGTCGTGATTTTAGGGTGGGTGAGTTATAAAATGTTTACCGTTTCAATATGAGTTTGAATAGTATACAATTTCTTTGGAAGTGACCAATTTGACTTTTCTGACATATCGGTTAGGGTGAGGATTACATCATCAATTGTGGATTGCTCCAATGGTTGAGTCGCATGTATGTGAATGTTTAAACAAGTTCGAATCTTGCAAGCGACATTTTTTTAAATATGTAGTCGGGTCTTGTGCCTAGTCACCATTTCCACCTCATCAAATGATGCATGTGTCAACATTAAAGTGTCTAAGTCGATTAGTGGCGTGTCATATGTAGTCCCATATATATGTATAGATAGATGTCTTTATTATTTGTATTAGTGACATTTAATGCAGGAATTGTGTTTAAGTTAGTTGTACAATATGTTTGATGATTTGTATTTCTTGTGTAAGAGGTGTTTTAATAACTGCATTATTTGTATTTATTGACCAGTTAATTAATTGACTATGTTAAATATCTTGACCACATTAATATTGCTTTGTATTTTGTACATTAAGCTTTAAGACTTGTAAGTCTTAAAATTAAGATTGATGAGAAAGATCATTAATAATGCATTGTGTATTGTACAATAGGTTTTGTATGTTGTAAGTCTTAATTTTAAAATCATGAGGATGATACAAGTAAAATATTACTTATAAAGATAAAGTAAATATAAATATTTAATAACTCATGTGGGTTACTTTAAAAAGTATAATTATTAATATTCAAACATATATATAATTAGCACTTACTAATTTACACCTTTGCATCCTTTGCTTTGAAATAATCGTCCATTTTATAAAACAAAGTTTTTAGTTTTTACGGTAAGTTTTATTAAAAAAAATTCAAAAGCGCGATATGTTGATTCTCGATGACTTCTTGTGATTTAATAATATTTTTGAATATTGTATTTTAGTATGCATTTTTAAACTCTATTGATTTAACAATATCGTTTCGGACGACTTTTATGGGCTAGCCGAACAATTTGTGACTCGGATTCCGGTTAAACCCATTAGCCCGATCCGTTTTAAAACCATATGTACCATGAACTTGTTTAAATATAAATTGCATGAAGATTTGTGTGTTTTATTAGTTAGTACAATATGTATAATAACAGTATTTTTCATATTAGGGTGTTTTAAAAATAACAATTATTATGTATTTATTGTTATGGACGTTTTTTCTTATATTAAATTACTTTGTATTTTTATTATTTTTATAAAAACATGTATAAAAAGTCTTTAAAGTGTTGCAACAAATGCTATTATAGATGTACTTATTAAAACTTGCCATTATTAGCAAGTGTTAAATCTTAATTTTTTAAGCATTCCTTTTTAAGCATTCCTTTTTAGTAATTTAATTGTTCATTACTAAAAATATATATGAAAGTTTGATCTAGTTTACTATATTAACTTTAGTTTAAATTAATATTACAAATTTAAAAAAAGAAATTAAATAATTAGTTAAAAGAAATACTATTAGGCTATGGGCAGAGGGTCGGTTGATCCCTTGGGTCATGGTCGGTTGCGATCGAGTCGCTCCCTTTGTGGAGGTGTCGGTTGTGCTCGGTTGGGGGAGAAGAAACACAAACTCGGTTGGCTTGACACCGAGTGTTATCTCAGCGTTTACTTTTTTTTTTGAAATTTTACCACTTTTACAACATTATAAATACCAACCTCAAACATATTTTTAAACACACAATTTCAAACACAATTCAACATAAAATTCACATTCTCTTTCTGTGATCATTATGGGCATCGTCTCCCTCATTCATTTCGATATGCGAGCGTCGTTCAAAATCAATCGAGAGCGATGATGAGGCTAGAAAAACGCTATTATCTCGTCATCCAATTCTTTGAGGACAAAAGGAATGAGAAGGCTGCGGATGAGAGCGGCTCTGAGACTTGCAGCGGCATCAATGATGAGCGAAAAGGTGTTATCGAGAAATTCGCCCGGAGGAAGCGCGAGAGATGCGAACTTATTGACAAGTTGTGGAGCGTGTTCAACGGATAACGAACAACATCAACACCAAAGTCGATTGGGTATCGGGTGAACAAAGATGATGATCCGAGTCTCGGTGAGGATCTCCGGTGAGCGAGTAAGTTCCACAATGCCGCGCCGAGGATTATATACCTCCGCGTTTGATCCATGGGACGACTTTTGATTAAGATTTAATATTTAGGATTTATGTATTATGTATTTCGTATCCTTTAATTTTTAATATATTGTAATGTTTTATTTATTTTAATGAATTTTAATTTTGTTTTAAAAATATTTGAATTAAAAAAAAAAAAAAAAAAATCTCGGTACCATCGTAGAATTAATCGTCGGTCGTCGTAGAGAGAAAGCGATGTGATGACGATTAATCGCCGCCTGCATAGCGCTATTGAAATAAAATAAAAACAATACAGTAATAATTATATTTTGTTTTTTTAGTACGTATATTTTTATATTATTTAGTTTGAATGGAAGAGTAGATATCTCAAAAGAAGGTATATATTGACATATTGTGGTGGGTGGCTCAGCCGTACACCGTCGAACCATCCACAAAACCAAACACAAAACACTTCTCAACTTGCCACGTGTCAGTCCCTCATTGGCCAACAGTACATTCTCTCTCTCACACACTCCCACTATGTGAAATAAACAAAACAACACAAAACACACTTTCTAAGTTTTCTCATTTCTGACATCCAAGAAACTAGAATATATCTTCACTTAAACGCCACCATAACATAAATTTTTATAAAAAAAAAAAACTTTTTTATAAATTATTTTTTATAAAGTTTTTGTTGGTTATGATAAGAATATAATCTTTATATCTTATAGAAAAAAGTGGAGTTTATTCTGCTATACACATGCCTCTGTAAGTTATTTCTCTCTTTATAAGCCTTTTTTTTTTTTTTTTTTTTTTGAAATATTTTTTTGTTAAAAAGATGAAATTTCATATGGGTATTTGATAATTTGATTGTTTATGCAGTTTTTTCATCTGGGTAGTTTTTATTTTTTATAAAAAGTTGATTTTTGTGAAAAAGATTTGATCTTTATAGTTTTTACACTGTTTTATTGCTTGTAATTTGTTCTGTGAATTGGATTTGTGTATAAAGGTGTAATCTTTATAGTCTTTTTTTTATATATTTTTATAAAGTTTGTGAAAAAGTTGGAATGATGGTGTTTTAGGGGTTTGTGAGGGTGAAGATGAGGAATAAGGGCATGGTATGATATAGCAGTATGAGTAACAGTGAGAAGAATAATAGCAACATTAAGAGGCGTAAAGAAGAAGGGGGTGTAGATAGCAATAGTAATAGTAATCATAATAGTAGGAGTAGTAATAATAAGTCAGGGACATCGAAATCTGTCTGTTCTAATGGTTCGGTCGCGAATTCGGACTGCACTATTGATGAGAGGGTGCTTGTTGATCCGAAGTTGTTGTTTATTGGAGCGAAGATTGGAGAAGGTGCTCATGGGAAGGTTTATGAAGGAAGGTATATGCATTTGATTAACATTTGAATTTTGCGTAATTGTGTTTCCGAACTGTATTGTGCTAGACTTTATGAGTTGCATTTGCGTTTCTTTCGTTTGTACGTAGAAGTGTAAAAATGTTTGTTCTGCATTTTTGTAAGAAAAACGGTTTATAGTTTGAAATTCTAATCAGTCATTGAATTTCTTATGCATTTAAGGTTTTCGTGTCTTAGGTGGTGAATCATCAAAGCCTATATTTAACATTGACAAAAAAACTTATACGAAATAGTCACTGAAACAAAATCTTAATGGAAGTTTAATATGTTGGCCCAGTTTTCAGTTGAGACTTGAAGTTATTCTGCCAATAATACAAGGGTCTTTTTCTTTCATACTATATGCTTCGTTTTAACTGTTTTTTGAAACCATTTTCTTTGCTTTTCTTTGTTACCATTCTTGCAACATGCCAAAAGAACACTGTTGTTCACAAGAACGAATAAATGTTATTAAATTATGGAATTATAGATGCAAAAGATATCCTCTTTCTTGGTTTTTCCTTCAGAAATTGGCCATCTAGCAAAAAAGTTTCTCTGCATTTTCTCGGGATCTTGATTTGCCCTGAAAGTTGTATTACTCCCTTTTTGTCGAAACTGTCTCAGTTGAATCTTTGAAAACAGAAGTTACGTTCAAGATTCGTTTTTTTTTCTCTCTTAAATAGGTGATAATGTGTTTTTATAGGTATGGAGATCGAATAGTTGCCATAAAGGTTCTCAACCGTGGGAGTACCACGGAAGAACGAGCTGTACTTGAAGATCGTTTTGCACGTGAGGTTACTATGATGTCACGGGTGAAACATGACAACTTAGTGAAGGTAGATTTGCTTATTTTAAGGTTTTATAATCTGAAAGATTTGTAGTTCACATATTGTATTACTTCTTTGCAGTTTATCGGAGCTTGTAAGGATCCTTTAATGGTGATTGTCTCTGAATTGCTACCCGGGATGTCACTGCGGAAATACTTAGGCAGTATTCGCCCAAATCAATTAGACCTTCGTCTAGCATTAAAGTTTGCTCTTGATATTGCTAAAGCCATGGAATGCTTGCATGCCAATGGGATTATACATAGAGATCTAAAGCCTGGTATGTATTTGCTTATCCATTTCCGATGCTCCGTTAGTTTCAGGTTCCACTTATACGAGCCTTAAGGCATGCTTGGATGTGTACTTCGAAAGTGAATATGCATAGTATGCTAATAATTGTAAAAAATCTTGAAGTTGTAACAATTATTTTTTATGGTCATAATCTACGCTTTGATAATCAGTTCTATTGCAGTTAGTGATAATCTGATTACTCTATGATGTAACTTCAGAATGCACGTCCAAGCATATGTTCTGTATTAGTTCGTGAAGATTTAACAAAATGATAATACTATTTCATGGCCTTCTTTTCTTATGTTGTTGCAGACAATTTGCTGCTCACTGCGAATCAGAAATCTGTGAAGCTTGCAGATTTTGGTCTTGCAAGGGAAGAAACTGTTACTGAAATGATGACGGCAGAGACCGGGACTTATCGTTGGATGGCACCCGAGGTATGTTGTTGCCAATTTGTTTTTTGCGCATTGGTTCATCTGTTGAGTATTTGTATGCTTTTCCCGCTCATATCCTTTTATTAGAAAAAGATAAAAATTTCCTCTTGACGTAAGCTAATGAATAGAAAATTAGCTTTCTTGTAACTCGTATTAAACTTTGTAAGTAGCAAAATATGTTCATCCAAACATTGTTTGCTTTTGGGACTTTAAGTAATGATAATTGGAAAATCAGCTCTAAACTCCGAATCCAAACACCCCCATAATCGCACATTTAACTTGCTGTATTCATTTTCTTTGGATCACAAATGGCCCGTTGACACAACATACATGCTTTGTAAAGTTAACTTTTATCTTTATCGTGTTTTTTATGATCTGCATTTATTCAATCTGCAGCCAGTATAAACTTGAATTGTAACATTTGCAGTTGTATAGCACGGTGACCTTGCGTCAAGGGGAGAAGAAGCATTACAATAACAAGGTCGATGTTTACAGTTTCGGTATTGTGCTTTGGGAATTAGTGACAAACCGAATGCCGTTTGAGGGCATGTCAAATTTGCAGGCTGCTTATGCTGCGGCTTTTAAGGTGCGGTCATGATCATTCTGATATCTTGTATTGTATATCGTTTTCATGTTGGTATTTTTAAGTATTTATAGATGATTACATAATATTATAAAATAGACCATAGTCTATAAGAACTGCCACTGGTGATGTTTAGTCGAAATGCTAAATTTGGATGTAGTTAGGTGGCTAGAATTGTCTATATGATTTTTTTATTGAAAAGGCGAGTTAGGTGATCCCAAAATTAGTCTTCTACATTGAACCTAGGCAACTAGGCGACTAGCTAACATCATCGCCTTCTTGCTTAGAACGTGATCCAAAAGTTATATGCTTATTCCGACTTAACGTGACGTGAGCCACATATGATCAAATAGTGGTAGACATTATCTTTTTGGAATAAGTCAGAACACGTGGACACCAAAGGAAGCATAAAACTGTGTGTTTGGGTCCAACAAGTCGACCCAATGCGTTGGACCCACATTCATTTTGACCATATTTAAAATGTGTTCATTTAACCTGTTAAATATTTTTTTCAACCGACAACCTTTTATCAGTCCGACCTGTATATAATTTTGTCATATCTAATGTAAGGTTTAATACATACTAGTTCTATCAATCCTACATGTCATATCACTATACGCATTAACAAGTTATTGCAGGTGTTTGGGAGCTTAAAAACTGCTTAATAATAACTATTATTAGCGACAATGTTTGAATTTGCTTATTTTGTAAAAGATGCAATAGTATTCGACAAAAATGATAATTTAATAAAAGTATTCAATCATATGCCTTTATTAAAAAATTAATATGATAGTTAAAAGTGATTTTAATTCAAAATAAAATAAGTAATATGAAATAAGCAGCTCATCACGTGCTTATGAAACACTGCTTTTCTGCTTAAAAATAAGCAGAAAAGTGTTTGGCTCCTAAAGTTGCTTTTCTGTTTAAGAAAAAGCAGATAAGCAGAAAAAAATAAGCAATGCCAAACACCCACTTTGAAGAAAAATCGATGGCAAGTAACTAAGTTGGCGAATTTTTGTTTTAAAATCTTGACTGAAGCAACGGTTCGAAGTCTACTAGTTTATTTGTCATGTCATTAACTGATATTATAACGGCGAATGGCCCATCTTAAAACTCTTTACAATGTGTTATTGTGTTATACTCTTTGCTCAAAAACTTGTATGCGGAAACTTCCAATTTCTAACGCTCTTTACTCACCTGCAACAGCAAGAAAGGCCGAACCTGTCAGAGGATATCTCACCTGAACTTGCGTTCATCATTCAATCATGTTGGGTCGAGGATCCTAATTTAAGACCAAGTTTTGACCAAATAATACGTATGCTCAACACCTTTCTCTTCACCCTCCCACCACCACCACCTTCAGAGTCTTCAGAAGAAGGTGATGCCGCTGAGGATGAGGTGGCAGCCGCCAGTAATGGTGGCATGAACGAGCTTTCTGCACGCTCAAGACGGAAGTTTTCTTTTATTCGCCAGATTTTGCTGCCAAAGACCAAGAACTCACAGTGAAATGCGGGTAAGATCTGTTTGGGCGTTTTAAAATATCTCATTTCTAAAAGATGAGATCTTTATGATCAACTTGTGAATCTTTATGGAAAAATTGTCGAATAGATTGAAAAGATTATGTCTTAGGTGAATAGATACAATGGAAGTGTCTTAGTTGACATTGGTTGTAAATGAGGCACATAAAAACTCTAGATTTTTCGCTCATGTTAATATGAATGCTCTGGCTCTAAATTAGCGTTGACGCTATTCGTAAAGAGTTAAACCTTTTTCACTTGATAAACTTAACGGATCGACGTAATGTACAACTTCTTGAACGAGGTATGAGTTCACAATAAAGGTGAAAACGTCAACCGGCTTATATACATTTGGAGTTTATATCTGTCTCTTGCAGGTCAAATAGTTTAAGCTAATAGATTTAACTATGAAGAAACTTGTTAAATGAGTTAAGCGGTTAAGGGTTGATCCAGCCTCTCATTTTGCGACGTCTAGATTATTAAAGTGTTGCTTCACACATGGAAAAGAATAAGGATACAAAGAACTTATGCTATAAGCCGGGACGAAACCAGGTGCGTCCCAGTAGTTCACGTTCACGGGACACCTGTGGATTTTTGCAGTTCTGTTTTTAGAATTGTTTAGTTTATTCTAAGCGCACCTGGTTAATTTTTGTCATGGTTCAGTCTTTGCTCCAAGACTAGTTGATGAAGATAGAAATATAAAGCTAAAACTTTTTGCATAAATTCTCATAAAATTTGGTACATATGGGTTGTCTTGGTTGAGGGCTAGGTCGAAAAGTCGACCCACGGAAATAAGAAGGTTGAGCAAGGTTGAGGAGAGAAGAAGAGGTATTCGGTTGAGCACACAACCGAGTTACACAATCCCAAACTTTACCACTTTTCCAAAACTTTACCACTTTACAACATTATAAATACCAACCTCAAACACATTTTTAAACACACAATTTCAAACAACTCTCATAAACACTTTCAAACACATTTTGATAATTATGTCTACGAGTTATTTTTAATTCTTCGTCTACACATTTTGTGATGTTTCGCTTTTAATAAGTATTATAACGTCTACGTTTTATTATTTTAAGTTTTTAATTATTGTTGTAATGTTAAGTATTTTTATTAATGAAGTTTAATTTTGTTTTTAAAATATTTGAATTAAAAAAAAAAAAGAATCATCATGTTGTGCATTAGTGTTCGCCTGAGAGAGAATGGCAAGACCGACGAACTAGTTCACCATGCGTGACCAGCCTAAGGGTTGTTTGAGTTGTTTCCTTATAAATTTCATTGTCAAAATACACGTGAAGCTATCAAGCTATGTGACTTTTTGGCAGAAAGCATTTTGGCTTGTGGCAATGTGGACAAATAAAGTTTGGGCACATAAGTTTAGTGTGTGACAAATGTCCATAGTGTCTTTGTCGATATTTATTTGTGTATGTTACAGTAAGTTTCTATAATTTGATGGTCAAAAGAGTAGGTAACATCAACAGGCATGCGCGCAGTGGTAAAACTTGGGTTGTTAAGTGGTAGCACATGAGGTAGTCTTAGGGTGGGTGGCCCTGGAAGTCCCTCAATATGGTCACGCATCTGCTGATATTTCAGATGATTCTGTGATTCAGACTAAGTGGCCGGGGGTTCGAATCGAGCAAATCGAGTTTCATCAGGACGTTCTCAAAGAAGGAAACTTGTGTGGAGGCGCAGACGGCTTCCTCGCGACACCGAGAGCCATACATTGCGCCGATGGGACCCTTAAAACAGCGTATACCCGATGTGGTGGTTAGGCTCTGATTTGAGGGTGGTAAAGAAACAAAATGGAAAGTTCACATCAAAAAAAAAAAGAGTAGGTAACATTTACTTTTCTAAGATGGGTAAGTTTTGACAAGTGTCGGTCATGAAGATTTGTGAAAAGTTGGTACCATACCTTTTAAAATGATTGTATTGGTGGGTATTGTTAGAGATGTGAAATGATCAAAATGCCCTAGCAGTTATAAATTAAAATCTGATAGGGAGGGGACACGTGGCAACATGTAGTAGCTTACTCTCTTCATTCGGGGCTTACGGGTGCCATATCACATCCATATCACTATAACAAACATCCACAACTAACCCCCCTCACTCACAACAACAAACCTCAATTTACTCTTTTGGAGCCTACCACTACAACTTTATTTTTTTTATTCAAATTTCCAAATAAACTAAATTTATTTCATTAAAAATAAAAATACAATACAACATAATAAAAAACATATGAAACGTAAATAAAAATACGGTAAGAAAAAACATACGCAACTTAAGAAATACATCAAATTATAACGAAACTAATTATTTGGATTCTGTTGTTGAAATTGTTCCCATTAAAGTTGTTGCCAAACATTCTTGATGAGACATCGTTGAATCTTTGCGTGTTTGCGTTTATCATGTAATTCTTTGGCTTTTCTTCTTTGCATTGCGCAACGGTCAATCCATGTCTATTGTAAATTTGGTGTCGGAGAAATATACTGATTCAAAGAACGCTCGGATATCGCAAATTGTTAATCTTTCGAAATCATGTTATGCATTATGATGCACAGTACATGATTCTCGTAACTCGCCAAAAGTAAATGCACGCTTGGTTAGACAATGATATGCCAACGCCCTGGAGGACACCAAAAGCTCTTTCGATATCATTTGCACTTTCTTGTTTCGCTTTGAATGCGACATTTTTGGGTTACTTGCAATTGTAAATGACTTGACAAAGATGTCCACTCCGGTAAATTCCGTCAACTAGATAATACCCATGCTTAGATTTACGCCCGTATACTTCAAACTTAACCTCAGGGACGATGTCATCAAGCAGGTCGTCGAATAACGGAGAATTATTTAAAACCGTAAGATCGTTATTCGCACCCGCTACCCCAAAAAATGCATGCCAAATCCACAAATCGTATTAAGCAACGACTTCAAGCATTATAGTTGGATACTTTTTATCACCTATGTGAAATTGGCCTTAGAATTCTTTCGGATAATTTTTCCATTCCCAGTGCATACAATCGATGCTTCCCAACATTCCCGGTAACTTATGAACAATGTTATGTTCATTGTATAAGTTACGAATGTCATCCTCATCTGGTTTTCATAAAAACTCCTTCGCATATAAATGGATTATGCACATAGTAAAAAAATATAGGCAATCGTGTGCACAGTGTTCACCTATTTGTAAATACTCATCTAATGCATCAGCTGATACCCCGTAAGCCAATTGGCGTAGGGCACATGTGCATTTCATAATTACACTAAAACTCATTACACCCCTAGCATCGGGTCAGACTCTAAAGAAATCGAATCTTTGGGGAAGAGGATAATGAGTTTCAATATATGTTTCAATACCTTGTACTATTTGTAAAATAGTCTACTACTCATCTGAAAGCGACGTCCGAAATTTTCTTCAAGATATTTTGGGTTGTCACCAAAATAGTCGCAAGATAGGCGTCTTGACAATTTCACGCTCACGGGACGTGACGACGGTGGAATGAAGGGCCGACTTTGTTGTTGTAACGATTGCTCGAACTCAAACTCTTGAAGAATCATCTCTAGCTCGCTTAGCTCTTGAATGTCACTTTCAAGGAATAAGATGATTCACTCATGTTTATATATGTAGATTTTGAAATGTGTAGATTTTGATTGAAATGTGTAAATTTTGATTGAAATGTTTAGTATTTATAGTGAGTTAAAAAGTGTGTTTAAAAAAAAACAAAAACAAAAACAAAAAAACAAAGAAATAAAAAACAAATGTTACCCAACGGCAACAATTCAGAAAAAGTACTCCCATTTCCTTCGTTGTGCAGATGGCGAGGCTCTTCACGGCGAGCCATAGCGAACGACTACGGTGTCGCGGCGAGGGCGGCGAAGCTGCCACCGTGGCACGGCGAGGGTCGGCGTACACCACATCTAATGCTCTTATGCCTATCTATTTACCTCTTCTACTTCAATTTTAATTGCTGTATTAACGGAACAAAACAATTTTTATAGTTTTTTGTTTCGTATTTTTGTTTGTTACTACCTCAATCCTATGAAGTAGGGATCCAGGTGGAAGTAAATTAAAATAAGTGGTGAAGTGACCAAAACCATGCATTTGAGATGCAACGACTTGCATTAGATGCATTTCTATTCATATAGATGCAACATCTTGAGTTTGAAAGTTAATTTGATATATAGATGGTGCAAATTAATTTTCATGATTTTGCACGCGCAGAGGAGCAAAAACAAGAGAAATCATGAAATGCATTTAATATCGTATATCATCTAATTAAAAGTTAGAAAACACATTATTGTGGATTATAATGCATCTAAGATTATAGGGATGCATCTAATTTAGGTCGATGCATCTCGAATTTGCGGTTATAGTTCTTCTAATTCCTTCTTATTTTAAGTAATCTTCTTATTTGATCCTAACTACAATCCTATAATAAATGTTTTGGCTTTTTTAAGTTTTTTTATTCAACTTTGATAATATTTATTTTTATTTGTATTATATAATAGTTGATAAAAATATATGAATGAATTGAGTTTTAAATGTATTTTCATTGGCATAGTTTTCATTAAGCATTATATAACACAAATAAAATATTAATGGTCAAATTTGAATAAGAAATATTTAAAAAGTCAAAGTGAACATTTATTATGAGATGAAGATTATTTTTGACTTGTTAAAATTTATATTTTGTATATCGTATCTTTTCTAGCTAGTTTACCTACTTTATTAATAGGACACGACAAATTTTAATGGTTTTTGCTCCTTATTTATTGTGTTTTACTACTTTTAACTTATCAAACTTTATATTTTATGTTTTGTATTTTGTATTTCGTATTTTTATAATAAAAACAAAATTGTAAAAAAAGTAAAATAAAATAAAAAATAGAAGGTATTAAAATCAGAGTATAAATTTGTTTTTCATTATAAAACTGTGAAACGAAAAACAAGAAAAAAAAAATATAAATTTTGAAAATTCAAAAGTAATAAAATTAAAAAAAAAAGCGAAGCAGAAAACCATAAAAAAAAACTATTGTGTCATGTTAACAAAGTTGATAAAACTGCCGAATAAAAGTATGGAACATAAAATATAAAGTTTAATAAGTCAAAAATAGTAAAATACAATAGATACGGAACAAAAAATTGTCTTACCTTAGTAATAAAGTGGATAAAATGAAGAGTATGAGGGTACCAGGGTGTACCTATAGTAGCACCCATGAATTTAACTTTAAATCACTGCGAATGTGGTCTAGTGATTATGTAACTTGATGTTCTTACAAAAGGTACGAGTTCAAAATTCAAACCTTTATTAGGTGTAAAAAATCGTTACGTTGACATCATGATTAGACCACATATATTTGAGTAAAAAACTCAGTAACCTGAAGAAAAAAAAAACCCATTATCTGGTACCCATAAAAAATTCAATACACTGTTTTCGTTTAACGATAGTTGTGTTGATTTATCTTCAAAAGTTAAACAATGTAGCCAACATCGGTGCTTAATAAGTATAGAAATTTACACATTAAACAAAAATGATTAACAAAATTTAAAGGTCAAGTTAGAGTATTGGGTTTGGTCTACGTGGCACGACGCCATCATAACAGCCCCTCCACCCACCGTTGAGCGAGTGACTCTCGTGGACTGAGCCAAAGAAAAGAAAAGATGAAAAAGGTCGTCGTTGCCCTCCGATAGTTAAAACATATATATTTTTAATTCCACCTTTATATATATGATACCCAATTTAACTGATTTTTCATACAATTTTTTTTAGCCTCTACATAAAGCCAAAAAAAATCAAATGTTGTAAACTATGAACATGGATGGTGTATCAACTGAATCCGATGACCCGAAGGTGAGTATTTGCTTTTGATGAAAGTTTTGAAGATCATCAATCGTTGCAACAACAAGAACCTCAAAGTTTAAGATATCATAAATTTCTAACAAACATGAACTTAGGACTCGCAGATAATCCGATATACCTATGGAGAAGCTTAATCGAACCATAACTATACTAAACTAAGCTAATCCAACCCAAATTTACTCCAATTCAGCTGATTGATTCCAAATTAGCACCTCGCGTGATGTTGTAGTAGAATGTTTGTTGGTGACTTGGTGATAGTTCAAAATATCCAAACTTAGAATACCATTTTAGATGAAAAAGGTCGTTGTTCCCTCCGATAGTTAAAAACATATATATTTTTAATTCCACCTTTATATATATGATACCCAATTTAACTGCTTTTCATACAACTTTTTTAGCCTCTACATAAAAAAAATCAAATGTTGTAAACTATGAACATGGATGGTCGATATCGTATGTTGGTCGACTTGGTGATAGTTCAAAATATCCGGAATACCATTTTAGACGTCGATATCGTATGAGCATGAAACTATTTTTAGAAATAGTCGAAGGTATAACTACTTATACTTCCGATCCTCTTAAGCACTTTAAATTCTTTAGAATCCAACCCGATTGTACTGGTCAAATCGGTTTTAGTGTTATTATGAAACGCACTTACGTCATACGGCAATTACCATACTGCACAACATCTGATGCATTTGATGAATATTTATAAATTGGTGAATATTATGTATGTGATTGTCTAAATAATTTTGCATGTATAAAATGATTATTATTATATTTTTGGTTTGGTAGTAGGTATGACGGTGAATTGGTGATCATAGGCTCATAGCAGTTAAAAACTGGTTAGTTTGATGATGTGCTGAATAGTGATGTGACGTTAACATAGAGATGAGGAATTTTACGACAATGGTGCACAGTGAGTCTTATGTCGATGCTTTTTGCGTATGAATTGGTTCAAAGTACAAACATTTAATGTCTACATTTGACTTTTTTTCTTATGTGTACCACGTACTAGTCATACTGTTGATGTGAGGTTTGGAACTTCCAGAATACGAGAATAGTGTTTGCAATCAACTTTATGTTGTAAAGTACTTTTCACTTTACAAGGAAAAAAGGAGAGTTGACCTTCGTATGAAATTTGTCTTGTATTTTGGTGTTTGTTGCTTTGTATCGTAAGAGCACAAGTTATTGTTAATATCAATAATACATCTAAATTTCTAATAGCCGTTATTACGTTATTTGTTTTGTGGACGAATGATGCCACCATCATCTAAGGCTCGGTCATATACCTCTCAATAACTCATCAATAACTAAAACACTTTCCTTCATAATACACCACTAACATTACCTGTATGTCCTAGAAAATACCCCACCAAATATACCCACTCTATCATAAAACAAAACAAAAAAAGAAAAAGTAGACCAAATAGCGTGAGCCACTAGAATGGCTAAATTTCTAATGGCTAGCCAATTGTGATATGAATGGTATGGAAATGGCGTGTTATTTGTTTTGAATTGGACGAATGGCGTATGCCACGTATTAGCATACCCGCTGCTCTAAGGCTCGGTCTAATAAGGAAGGAGATCCCCGTTCCCGTTTATTAGTGTCACATTAGTGTTACTATCAGTTTTTTTCTTTAGAATAACTTTATCACTAATGTCACTAAAACATATCACGATTAAACATAAATGTACTCCACCAAAATGCACATATGCAAAAACACATTACACGACTCAGTTTTGACATCGACCGAGTCTTTCTTTTTTGGTTGAAGACGGGTGCAATGGACGAGGTGTAGTAGAGAGGACTCAGTCTTCACACCCTTATTACTTCTGGTCTAGATACTCAAGGAAAAGTATGTGTATGTGTTTTTAAAACATTTTATTATGTAATTAAGAATTAGAATTCTTGAGTATGCATACATATCATGAAAATGACGGGATGCAACAACTTTTTGTTAATTTGTCCAAATTACTCTATTAATCTCGGCTAACGTTATAAGAAAAATGTTGTATAGTTTATTTATTGATAACGTTATAAAGATCGCCACGTTTGACGAACATCAACTCTCTCATAATAGCGTTGTAACACAACTAAAGCAAGCTCAAAGTACATTCCACGAGGTTATCAAAAGCTTGAGCTTGCCCTTATTGCTAGAAGATCCTTCCTGACGTGTGCACGAGATGATTTGAAATTTTCTTAAGCTTTGCTTGAAAAGAGTTACATGTCAAGTTCAAATAGAGCCGCGTTTACGCTCAAAGTATGCTCAACTCGTTAACTAGACAAACCTTCATTAAACAAACTTAATGATGATTCAAATTTTGCTTGAACTTATCTCGTAAAACTCATTCAACTATGTCTTTTTATATATTTCAAACAAAAACCAAACCTGAAAAGCTCAAACACGCCTACGCACATGTACACCTACTCATTATATAACTCAAAAAACTCAAACTCGTCTTCTCATATACTTCGAGCTCAAACTTGAACTAGATCAAAAATATACTCATAAATGTGATATAAAATCGAGGTCACAAGTTTAAATAATTTCTCTGTATTCCTTCAATCATGATGGTAAGCGCTTTACTTTCTTATGTTGTCGTGAGACAAGTTGGTAAGAGCATTAATGAAAACAATTACCCTTTTTACGTTATTATTCTATTTTTATTTTGTGACGTTACTATACTTGGAGGTTAATAAAATTTGCATTTTATTCCATTTGGATCACCGAAATTATAAAATACGACACTTAGGTCACTGTTCAATAATTTCAGTGTTACAATGAGTGACCTAAGCACATACTTTGATAAGTTATGTAACAAAAGTATCGTTTTTATAAGTTTAGTGTGATATGTGCATATAGTTTTTATAAGTTCACAACCTTAAATAACATATGTGAAAGAAAAAGTTACTTCAATAACATAAAGAAAAACACAAAAATCGTCAACCTTTTATTCTGCCATGTAAATTAGGTAAAAAGACGGACGATAATATTGGACCGGAACCGATTTGGTCAAAAGTCCGGACCGAAGATCGGATTGAAATATTCGACCTAAGGTTGAGTGGTTCAGGTCGATCGGTTCGGTTCAACAAAGCATAGTAATCAATTGTACGTAAAATCAAACTGAACCAGACCAAAGACCAAATATGAAGAAAAAAGTGGACAGAGTATCATACAAAAAACGAAAATATATACGATCCGGTTCGATCCGGTCCGCGGTCAATAGTTCTCAACACCTGTCTAGATTAACCTTTTTCTTTGATCATAAATATCTTTTAATAATAGCACTAATACCAAAGTCCTAGGAAGAGTCACATGTAAAAACAAAACAAAAACAAAATTTTGCAAACTAAAAAAAACCATCATCAAATCAAAGAGTCAAAAGGCCGTGTTTTGGACTCAAAATCCATCAAATTCACAAACTGGGTCAGATTCTTATGTGTTTTGATTCATATAATCTAGATGGGTTTATTATTTCAATATTGATCTTTGTATCTTTCCTATGATTCATTGCTAAAGTTTGAATCTTTATTGGTTTTGTGATTCAAGAACCCTAATTAGGGTTTTGGGTATTGAATTTTGAGCTTGTTTTTGGATTTTGTGAGTTGGGTTTAGGCTAGTTTGTTTGGAAGATTTTGAAGTTTGGTGCTTTATTGTGTTTTGAGTGCGATTTAGTTTTCGGATACTAGTTCGACATAAAGGGTGTTCTTGATATTGAATTAGCTCGAAAGATAGGAAATTTGGGGCTTTATTGGATTTTTACTGCATTTGAGGGCGATTTAGTGTTCGGGTACTAATTCGAGATAAAGGGTGTTCTTGATATTGAATTAGCTCGAAAGATAGGAAATTTGGGGCTTTATTGGATTTTTACTGCATTTGAGGGCGATTTAGTCTACGGGTACTAATTCGAGATAAAGGGTGTTTTAGAGAATAGGTTTTTATCAATTTGATATCGAGTTAGCTCAATTAGCCTTTATAAGCGATTGGAAAGATAGAACATTTGGGGGCTTTATTGGGTTTGGTTAACGAGCCTAATTCGCGAAAAGGGTGTTTTAAAGATTGGATTTTGATTGATCGGGTGCTCATTTTCGCCAATCTTGATGTTGGATTAGCTTAGTTAGTTCTAATCATTGGATTTCGCGAGAGTTGATGAGATGGAGGAAAATGCAGCAGCTTTGCATACTGCTAATAATGCGGTTCAAGCGTTAGGTAAGGGTTTTGATGTGAATTTTGATACGAGGTTGTTATATTGTAAGGGAGTAGCAGGGTCGAAAATAGTGGAGATTGACGAAGAACATAGAAGGGATCTTTGGTTGTATGATAATTTGGTTGTGCAGAATGTGTCGAGAGATATTGAGAATCATCCGGAGCCGGTTAATCGTAATAGTTCTGGCGTTTGCAGTTATCATGAGGTATGTTGTTGGTCCTTGTTAATTTTTTTGAGTTTGTTTTCATTTTACGTGTTACAGAAGCGTTGTCTACTTACATGCAAAATGCAATTTGTTAGGGAGATTATTAGGTATTGCCGAGCTTGAAAATAAACTATAGTTTTATGCTTTAAACATTGTGTTTATAGGATGTTTCGCATTGCGTTTTGAAAATGCTTAGGTGATATTATACGGAAAAGAAAATTATTTGTAACAGAAGTACAGAACAGATTACATTTCTACAAACGATGGTGTTTGGATGCTCTTATGTTTTGAGTTTTGATAATAAAGATAATCATTTGTTGGGGTGTTTGACAACTCATGATTACATAAAGTTAAAATTTAGATTAAACCCTAAATAGTCGGATGATCATAATCAGTTTTGTTTCAGCTACGTAAAAGATGATTTAACAATGATATTTGGCCCCTAGAGAATATTCAATTTGAATGCCAAACATCAGTAACTGATCATTTGCTACTTGTAAACTCAATAGTCTTCATTCGAATCAGTCTCGAAACGCAATGGTTAACACCATTAACTTTTAACTAGACGAATCCTCTCAAACACATTTACATCATTAACGTTTGCTGCATTTGCTGTAAACATTAGTTTGGTGCCATTCTTTTGTCTTAAAAGTCTAAAATTGGACAGGGAGACCCTTTTTGTCTTGTTTTATGTGGTGTAACATATGAAAAACAATTAAAGGCATGCATTCCTAAAATTTTATTGTTGTGTACATACATAGACAATAACCTTAGTTTTCTAATGACATATATGCCGCCGTTTCTGCTGAATGGTCAATGTTCACTTACATCGTTTGTAATTTTCTTGGTGATTGCAGATGGTTGAGTATTTTAACAAGAGAGCTAACCTAGCAGGCAACGTTCCTCTTGGTAGTTTCAATGCTGCATTTAGCTTTACGGGCTCAAAACATATAGATGCTGCAGCTACTAAGACCCTTTGTATGGATGGTTATTTCATCCCACTTTCTAAAGTTGAGCTCACGAAATCCTCCTTAGTGTTGCAAGATAGTGTTAAACGAGCAGTCCCCACATCGTGGGACCCACCAGCTTTAGCAAGGTATACATTTTTTTTCTTTATATAAATATTTTCATGTCGCTTTGACCAAATATTATCTCTAATGTGTTTTTTTTTTCCTTTCCTGATGTATAGTTTTATTGAGAATTTTGGCACACATGTTATCACATCGGTTACAATTGGTGGAAAAGATGTCATATTTGTCAAACAACACCAATCATCACCTTTATCAACTGTTGAGATAAAAAACTATGTTCAAGAGATAGGAAACCAGAGGTTCTGCAACACTGATAACCTTACCGAATCGGGTCTTTTGAGATACAAAGAAAAGGCGAGTTTCCTTATTTATTTTTATTCTTTATTTTGTATTTTGCTCAAACTACACTAAATAGTCCTTTGGAATTTTAGACCCCTTTCCCGTTTTAGCTAATATTTTCATTTGACCCATTTGACATAAAATGGGTCAAATTTCTCACCTCTAATAGCTTGCGTTATGCGTTCAATACTTCTATTTTCGTGAAATCATTCTAACAATTTTTTTCCATTGGTCTTGCTGTTTTTTCCAGGGTGGTGATCCATCGTTGTTTAGTAGTCAAGGCATATATCCTCAACCCACAAGTGCACCGTCACTTGGTGGAAACGCTAAGGAAGTATGTAAGACTATATGCATTGTACATTGTTAATATATGAGAAAGTCAATATTTTTGTAACACTTGCAAAAAGAAAAGAAAGAAAAAGGAAAATGATAAATCGGCCTTTTATATTTGTAAAATTCCATTCCATTTAAAGTTACTATTTTGACCGTTAAAAGTCAAAGGCTGACTTTTTCTTGGTCAATAAGAGTATACGATAAAGTTGTACTAATATGACAATTTTTATATCTTTATAACTCTTTCGAAATTATAAAAAAAGAAAAATCAGAACGATAAATTGGCCTTTCATATATTGTATAATTCCAAATCATTTGAAATTTGACTGTCAAAAGTCAATGGCCGACTTTTCTTGGTCAATTTATGATAAAGATGTACTAATATCAGGTTAATTACATGTAATTCTTTGGTTACGCAGGATGTAACGGTTATTTTCAGAAGAAGGGGCGGAGATGATTTAGAGCAGAGTCATACTCAATGGGAAAAAACTGTAAAATACTCTCCCGATGTCATTGCCATGTCATTCGTTCCCATTACTTCTCTTCTAGAAGGATTTCCCGGAAAAGAGCACTTGACTCGCGCTATAAGTCTCTACCTTGAATGTAAGAAACCTAAGCACCATTTGAATATAATAAGAATATTAATTATTACCATATGAGAAGCAACGAGTTTGCATGCTCGATTTGATTAATCAACTTTAATAGTAAGTAATTGTGTATTAGTAATATGTTTGAAATAAAATGAACATTATCTTTTCGGGTTCAATGATTATCTTTTACCAATATAACTGAAACTTTATATATGTATCAATCATTCAATATGATATAGGCTTAAATGATGGTAAAACTATTAAACTTTCCTCTTTTTTAGTGTGTCCCTACACTTTTTAGTGTACTTACTTAGATCATGTGAAAAAAGTTTTAAGGGTTACATTGCGGAAATTTTGAATGTCTAGTGGTTTTACCGTTATTAAGCCTATAATATATTGTTAAAATAGGATTCTCATATACTTTTATATTCAAAATAATTGATTTATGTATGTTCTGTAAACTTTGGTGCGCAGACAAGCCTCAGATTGAGGAACTGAGATACTTTCTCGAGTTCCAGGTACCACGAGTGTGGGCCCCGTTACAAGACCGACTTCCGGGACATCAAAGAAAGGAACCTGTTTGTCCTTCTTTACAATTTAGCATGATGGGCCAAAAGCTTTATGTTTCTCAAGAGCAGGTATGTTTGTCTCTGAATATACTTTTATGTTTCTATACGTGCACGACCGTAAGACGATTCGTAAATTACTTAATGTTCTATGCGGTTTTGCTAAAAAATACGGATTACTCTCTTTGATACTAGTTACACATATTAGTCCCTAGAAAGGCTTCTTTTACACATCTTAGGGCGATGGACCGGAAGCAACCAATCTCTTTAGGTACCATATCCATAATTAGTATTGACGAGGCCACGAGGGACGAATTTTGTAACTTTTAGCAAAACCACATGGACCATATATGTAATTTACTTGTCATATAATTATGCTTGTAATATTGTTTTAGGTATTTAATAAATATTATTGCATGTAACCCAAAACTATGTTTCATAAAGTTATTAATAATTTGTTATGTTACTTGCATGCATAGATATCAGTGGGACGTAAACCAGTAACCGGCATACGATTATGCTTAGAAGGTACAAAACACAACCGATTAACCATTCATATTCAACACTTGCAATCCCTACCAAAAATCCTTCGTCCATATTGGGACACACATGTAGCCATCGGTGCACCCAAATGGCTAGGACCCGAGGAGCAAGACAGTCGATGGTTCGAGCCAGTAAAATGGAAAAACTTCTCTCATGTCAGCAGCGCACCTATTGAGAGCCCGGAAGCATTTATAGGTGACTCATGTGGCGTGCATATAGTCACCGGAGCCCAACTTGGCGTATGGGATTTCGGGTCAAGAAACGTCCTTTACATGAAACTTTTATATTCACGGTTGCCCGGCTGCACCGTCCGAAGATCTTTGTGGGACCATACTCCGACAGATAAGTTAAAAAAGTCAGCAAATAATGCCGGTGATTCAAGCTCGGGTTCAGGAAGTAATAATAAATTGGCGAAATTTGTCGATATGACAGAGATGAGTAAGGGACCGTGGGACCCACCGGGGCATTGGGTCGTTACAGGAGGTAAACTTGGGGTAGAGAAAGGGAAAATTGTATTGAGACTTAAGTATTCTCTGCTAAACTATTGAGCGTGTAATTTAGTACCGGGCCGGGTTAGGCCAATGTGGGTCAAACCGGGTCATGGGTGTATCGTTTTGGATCTTTTTTTTTTCTATATTGTTTAGGGAATGTTTTAGATTTTGTAGAATATATGGGAATATTTTGTTCACAAATTTCGTATTTCGGATGTATCGTTGATTTATGTATCATATTAGTCTTTTTATAAAGTCCGAGATTGTGAATCGGACAACATAAATCAAACAAACATGACTTGAAACTTGCAAGGTCGAGAGCTTTCTCACCTTTGTTTAATCCAGAGGCTGATCTGGTGCATACGGTGCAACAGCCTCGAGTGTTTTAGGCCACCAGCACAATAGTTATGTCGCACATTATACTCGTGTTTTCTTTTTTGGTCTACTATCGGTCTATTGTTCTGTTCAGTCTTTTTCATTAAAAGTAAATCTGTCAAAAAAGATAACTTCGCCATTGTGGTAGGCAAAGTGGTTATCTTGGCGTACAAATTACCTCCCCGTGTGTAAAAGTACTACTATATTCGCTCGTTGGTCCTAAACCCGACCCCTATTACGAGAAACAAACATCGTCTCACAAAACATTTCTTTCTATTATTGAAACAACTCCTTTTAACAGAAGATAGTAAACAATATACAACAACACATATAGAACCGAGGTTGAGTTTTTCTCGCAACCTCTCTATGATCACGTAAATTCCCTTTTTATTTTAGTCTCATGGGATTTCAGTATAGGTATGTCTATAGATCTTCGAACTGGCCACCTTGAAACGTCTGTCCAAATTGCCAATTAGCAGGCACCACATTATAGCTAGTCACGACTCTTCCATTACTGGCTGTTACTTTGAACGAGAGGCTTTGGCCGTTGAGATAAGAGTTGCTTTGCCAATTTTGACCCCAGTTTCTTGTCATTGTTTGCCACCCAGTTTTGGATCCTTTGATCGAGACACTATGAACATCCCCTGCACCGCCTACGTTGGTTATCAAAACCAAGTTGAAGTAGGAGTGACCGTTGATTGTGAACCTCATGCCTCCCCTTTTTAGGCATGGTACCCTTCTATAGGCAACGGGGACAATTCCAGCGCGATATTGTGCAATCTTTAAGAAAGCAGGCTGCGAAAGATCAAAGTGTCTGAGAGGCGGGTTGCACCACCCGCCATTGTCATTAGCCAAAGCGTAATTTGGTGGGCAATAGTTGGTGGCAGTGATTGTAATAATGCCATGAAGACACCATTTTGGGTCATCAATACACCGCATTTGGTAGCAAGCACCACAACTCAGCCCGTTGTTGAAGAGCGCTGTGCTCAATGCTGCAGTGTTAACCCCGTAGCCGTCGCTGTATAGGTTCCCATAGCCACATGCTCCACCTGCCCATTAAAAATGGTCACAAAAAAGTTGGTTTTAGCCCTTTAATTTAGGACAGCTAAACTATAAAGGAGTATGGTACCACTGCACCCATGCAACAATAAAAATGATCTACTTTTGAAAATTGATATGAATTATTTTGAACTTCTTGGTCTTATTTATCGAATTAGTAACACGTGACGCTTATGGTTCGTGACGTGTTGTTGATATACGACATGACCGTGACATAAGTTCTTAGCGTTCTTGAGCTCCTTTCTTATACGACATGATCGTGACATGAGTTATAGAGTAAATCGGTTGTATAACGTATAGTACTAATATACATCTAAAGGGTATGTACATATTCGAATGTTTCTCATCAATAAACACAGAATCATACGTGAACACACGAACACACACACACAAAAACACGTACCCATGGTGCCAGAAGCATCCTCGCCACCATAAAAAGTTGCATGAGCCTTTTGCCAACCCCCTTTCAAGCCATGGGCGGTATCGAAAGAGAAGATGATCATACTTAAAAGCAAAAGACTAGCCATTATTTGCATGACAATGGTGATAAGAGATAGATGGTTTGGAAGCAAAGAGGGTTTTGGAAGGGTATAAATAGGGGAGAGTTGTAAAGAGTAAGTGTGCATGTAAATGATATCACGTTTGCAAGCGGCAAAAAGGTTTCAATAATTCAATTCAAATCATATGCATCCATGCATCCTAACTATACCATTTGACTTCATTTAAGTCAAGTTTTGACTTTTGATAGTGCTAGCTAGCAAACATGTTAACTGGGGCCGTAAATAAACTGAACGTTCAGTGAACAGTTCATGAACCATTTGGTAAAAAGTTCACTTATGTTCGTTTTTTGTTTAAATGAACGAACATGAACAACATTTTACGTTCTTTTAGTTAAATGAACGAATATGAACAAAAGCCGCGTCCGTTCAATTATGAACGTCCGATTATGTGTTTGTTAATGTTCATTTATGTTCATTTATTTATCTATGTTCGTATATCATATCTTTTAATTATCTAACTTATAAAACAGTATTAGATGCATAATTTAATAAAGTTTTATGTTTGTTGTTTAGTTCGATCGTTTATGTCCGAATTTAAAATTCATTTTTAGGACTAAAGTGTCTTAATGAGGACTATCAACATAAGTTTTAGGAACAAAACGAATATACCACAAGGAACAACTCATAATTTCTTAATAAACGAACATGAACTAGAAAATTCGTTTGTTTACGTAACTGAAAATTCGTTTGTTTACACGTTTGTATTCGTTTATTTTCCGCTTAGAATTAAATGAATGAACATGAACAATGCTTCGTTCGTGTTCATTCGGTTCGTTTATAGCCTTAATCTTAACTTTAAATTTGTTCACCGGCGAACTCTGGACTAAGAGTCATCGAATTTATTTTATAAGAAAATACAAAAAATCGTAACCCAAAAATTAATGACCTAAGTTTATTATAAAAAAATTGATGTATTTGATATAAATTTACACTATGCAAAACAATTTCATGAGGTTCCTGTGCACCATCGAAAACGCCCTCGGTCTGATTCTGAACCTATTTTTACAAATTATTATTTTTATTTATTTATTTTTTTTCTTTTGTATAAACAATCTAAAATGAAAAGTTTTCATTTCCGTATGCAATGTTATATTGTTAGGGTCAAATCCAACTGTAGTTGTCTTTTACAAAATTATATAAAGTGCTTGTAGAATTTATTCCAAAAAATTATATTTATTTTCATAAACTTGGTCGTATATAATTTCATACCGTCCAAATTAAATGTCCACATACAATTTGCATATAATTAAAGAAAAGTGATCATTACACCATGCATCAAAAATAATTATATTATAGTGATAACTAAAAATGTACTTTGATTGGTTATAATTAATTATAAACATTTATTTAAGACAAATATAGATAAAATTATGGACATCTGATTTGTTACATACAGAGTAACAAACTAAAATTTTGCAATTTTTTAATTTTTCTTTCAGTGTAACTAATTTGATATATAGTTTATTTATTTATTTATTTCGGTCATGCAACTAAGAGCATTCGTAATGGTAATTTTTTGCTCGGCGTAGTGAGGGCTCGGGTCAGGGTCACCGTTAAGGTGGTCTCAGAGTGTCAGATCGTGGTCAAAGTGACCACGAGCAAAACACACAAATCCTCGTAATAAAGATAAATGATAAGTGATGAAAAGTAACTATTAGGCTATGCGCAGTGGTTAAGGTTGAGGTCGGTTGAGGGCATGGGTTGTGCTAGGTTATGCCTTTGTGAGAAGAAGGTTGAGGGAAGGTTGTGCCAAACTAGGTTGAGCTAACAACCGAGGTTGTAAAGCTACAAAATCCAAAAACATCATACGGTATGTAAAAAAAAAAAATGTCGGTCACCATCTGTAGAATCTAGGTCGTCGTCGGTCGTCGGAGAGAGAGAAAGGCGATGTGGCAAGACCGACGAACCAGGTCGCCATTGTGCATAACCTTTCTGAGGTAAAAGTGATGAGAGATAAAAGATAAAATGATATTAGGCCGATATGGTGTAAGTAGTGAACATGTGTTACACTCGCCATCGATTCAAATAGTCTAATATATGTTTGCAAATTCGGTATAAGAGTGACGAGTATCATGGCACCAAGGCCATGCACTAAGGCAATGTCACGACACCTTTACAAGGTTATGTTCATGGTATAAGCGATAGTTGTATAAAAACTGATGTGTTGCGCCGTAAAATATAGGGAAATATATATTTTGAGACCTTTAACATTTTGAAACCCTGTACAATTGCAAACTTCGCACACTCATATACGACCGCTAATATGGCATGATGCTACATCTAAACGTGGGATTGGGATCCTCTCAATTGAGAGGATAAGCTTGATTCAAGTTAGGATATATGGTAATTAGATTTGATTTAATGCTTAAATCAAAACTTATTTTGATTTGGAAATTAGATCAAATCCGATTACCACAATCAACTGAAGTCAATCGATCTTCTCAAATTGGATAAATTGAGATGATCCCATTCCTGAACGTAGCTTCCTGGCATATGATGCCACTTGTCAACAAGAGTAGTACGGTTGATTGTAACCAACAAGAGTAAATACATAAAGTGCATATCTAAGACCCATGTCAAGTTAACAAGTTACAAGTCAGCAAAAAGTAACACGTCATTAATTTTTTTTTTGAGCTTAGTGATCTGTAAAGACAATTTTTGAACTAGTTGGTGACACGTGAACTAGTATCGGACCATTTTTTTCTAGAAAAGTGAATCATTAATGACACGTCAGCAAAATCTAGGTGTTTGGTTTACTCATGTGAGGCAATCTCATCAATATTTATCACTTTTCTCACCAAACAAACTATTTGCCACGTCATCTTAAGTAGTAACTACATGACTCATCTCTTTACTTGTGTTTTTGTGATCATTGTTTGGTCTTCAAATCATAGGCAATGTTCTAAAATGCGTAGGCGTGGCGTAGCGGTATAAGCTGCCTTTACGTAGCTCATCAGTCTTTGTGAGGGCTTTGCGTTCTTAAGGCGTCGTAAAGAAAAAATATTTATAGATTTATGTATTTATAATTTGGGTTTTAAACATGCGCAAAAAGACAAGTTAATCTGATAAAGATGAAACATCGACCCATATAAAAGACACTGTCATGCTTTATGTGATCACTGTCTTCTCTGAGCAAATGTCTTATTGTGTTAACTTGCTGCCTTGCAAGTATGTTAAAAAACCTCTATAATTTTATATCATTTTTAAGAAATCTCAAATACTAAATCGCAAATCCAAATAGCAAGGCCAAAATACGAGGCCCAAGTAGAAACTAAGTTTGAAATTACGTGGCAAGAAGGAAATAGCCAAATACTAAAAATTCAAGCCCAAATCGTGAATCCACTAAATGCTTCTAAAATGGCGCACACCTACCAAAAGGCGCGCTTTTCACGCCTTTTCGAGCTTTATCCACGCTTTTCACACGACGCCTTGACCGCGCCTTGGTCCATTTCTTGGCGTCGAGGCCACGCCTCGTGCCTTGGCGCGCCTTTTAGAACACTGATCATAGGTATCAATGAAATGCTACATTTTTGTAAAGTGTGACAAAACTTTGTTAACCATGTATTGAGATAAAAATATTAGTTGTCATTTGTGGATAGCTTTAATGTTATTAGTTGTATATTTATATTAATTAGCTTGATTAATGAGGTTATCCAATATATGTCATGTAATATTCTTATATAATGCTTCTCATTGTCTGTAATGAATCACGAAGCAATAACAATCATTTTAATAATATTCTTATCATGTATCCTTACATCGTATTAGTAGCCTTTGTCAACCGATCCTAACATACCTAAACTCTTCCGTCGCCGGCCTCCGGCTACACGCCGAAGGTTCGGAAGGCTCTCTTTAAACTTTAACCTCTGTAAGTGCTATAATAAACCCCACCCATGTTTTGATGTTTAGTGAGGTGGATCTTTATATTTTTCTAGGGAAAAACACGACCTGTTTGTTTGGAAGGTTCTTGAGGGTTGAAGTTTTAGAACCAACTTTTTTTTTTTTCATATTTTCTTTTGATGTTAGTGCATGAGTTTTAGTTGTAATTTTCTTTGTTTCAGTGTAGGGATACTTTCAGTTATCCCGCTTGTTAGGATACTTTAGTTAATCCTGTTTGGTAAGGGATACATTGGTTTATCCCATTTGGTCAGGATACTTTGGTTTATCCTGTTTGGTACAGATACTTTGGTTTATCCGATTTGTTGCTTGTTTATGTCTGCTGCTGCTTGAAGATGTCTTCGCTTGTCTTTGTCAATTTCTTTTCATCAATTATTTATTAGTTTTATTTTATTGTTTATTAGTTTTTAATCTACGGTTTTCATGATTTCACCGCTGATTCTATTTCTAGCTGCGGGGGAGTGTTAACCATGTATTGAGATAAGAACATTAGTTGTCATTTGTGGATAGCTTCAATATTGTTAATTGTACATTTATACTGATTAACTTGATTAGTTGGGTTACCCAATATATAATGTAATATTCTTATATAATGCTTCTTATTGTCTGTAATGAATCACGAAACAATAACGATCGTTTTAATATTATTTTTATCATGTATTCTTACAAACTTGAGAGTTTCGCGATGTTACGGAATCTCAATAAAATTTTGATCTGTAGTCCTAATTTTTATAAAATATACCAAGACTTTGTAGATGCACCTGATTTAAATGAATTGTGTTTCTATTACTTGTTTAGATGATCCGTTAATAGATAAAAACAGACTTAATTTCTATTAAACTGAATTATTTCAACTGAAATCACGTATCTATTTGCTTTTTTCATATTCTCTCTTATGTTATAGTTTAATGTTTAAGTAATGGCTAATGATTCGTACACTTATTTTTTTGATTCGTACATTCCACTTTATGCTATACAGAGTTGTACATTTGGTATATGTTGCATCTCCAGTTTGTATACTGGAGTGTACGAATCAAAAAAATGAGTGTACAAATCAACACTCTTAAGTAATTGTGTGCACCTCGGTCACTTTTAAATCTCTTCGTCACTATTACTAAATCATAACTATTTATAAAATGATCTTGTCCAAGATGGTATGTTTTGCCATTAATAATGTTCCAATGATTATTGAACTTATAAGACATTAATGAAAATACCAATTTCGTGCTACGGACTAAATCTGTATTTCGATTCTGGTTCTTCAAACTAAGGTTAAATAAATCAGCAACACTTTCTTCAGCAATCTTTAAATGAATCGACTATAAATAGCAAGTGTGCACCATGTTTCTCTGTTATATACACGTACTACTTAATTTTGTCAACTAAATTGTTTTTTAAAAATATTTGTTATAGTATAATTCACTCAATTTTATTGTGCAAAGAATCAAAACTTTGTATTTTAGTTTTTTAAACTAGTGAAGTAGTTTAGGACTTGAAGCTTGATCATGACAGGCTAAGCTAAGCCCATAGATCTCATTTCTCAAGCCTATTGATCTAAAGCTGGAGCCTGTTGGGTAAACTGGGTTTGGAAGTCCATTACTTGAAAGCACTATAAAGGAATTCTATCAAAAATACTATTCAGTATTACATTATAAAGTACATGTGACTTATCATGAAAGTTTAAGACCCTTTTGATCATGTTTAAAAAATCACAATTACTATGAAAAAGGTGTGATTACTCGTCTCGAAAACTTGATCGACAAAGATGTGAAAACAAAGAACCATACCTTAGACTGGATGCAATGCAACAATATGGTGTGGTCGTGTGCACATTAACGTCATGTTACTAATTACCTATACCTCACTTGAATACACAAATATGATTTACCTATAAATCAAACCTATTGTGGTTAACACTTTCATTACCATTTACCTATGTGTAGCAATGTGCGTCGCATAATGGGGTACCACCGTCCATCACACTCAGTACTCAGGGACGGATTTCGTATGAGGCCGGGTGTGACAGTACACTCGATTTTAGATCACGGTGTAATTTTTATTTATTAAATATGTCTTTTCATGTCGCGTGCGACCCCTAATTTTACGTAATAAATACTTTATATGGCAACTTTTGTAATCATAATAAAAATAAAATAAAAATTATGCAACACTTTCTTAAAAATCATATCGACTACGATCACACCGTCGTTACTTATTGTTCAAGGCGGTCTTATAAACGTGGTTTAAACTATTAAAGTATTTATAGCTAGCTAATGAATGAAAAACATGTGTGTGATATGTTTCACTAGCTAAAAGACCCGTGAAATTCACGGGTATTTTTAAGAAACATCAAAAAGTAGTGAATGACATTGCGTATTATGAAGTTATAATTTAGAAAGAACCACATAGGGGTAAACAAACGTAAAGTATGCAATTGGGTAATAATGAAACACACGTTATATGAAACACAATAGTTAAATAACCCAAAAAATAAAATAAACATTTTCAATCCTTTATTTACATTAACCCGAGATACTTGTACATATTGATGTGATCACAAATTTTGTAGCACTTCTTTGTAGACCACGTTGGTGGTGAAATTAGTGAGATTTCGTCTTCGTCACCATTAACCATCTCCAACATTTTTTTCTCTAATGCGAGGACGAAACATATAGTCGGCAATGTAAGAGGCGGTGGAAATTAGTGAGATTGTCCTTGTATGGCGGACTTTTGTTGATTGTCATCGCGAAAGAGGGAACACGGGGACTGTTTCCTTACAATCTTGAACGAAAATGTTTATCAGAAGGTGATATTTTCATCCTTGCGATAAGCACCCGTCAATGCAACTTTTACATCAAGCGATCCCCACAAAGTCTTAATCCGTTGCACATACCATTGGATTGATCAATGTTCTGTATCAACATGATCAAAACACCCACTTTTAGTTTAAGTTTGTGGTTTGGAAACCAAAGATTTTAATAGCTTAACCTACACCATTAGGGTTGTAAACAAATCGGATGAACACGAGCGGATCTTTGTTCATATTCGCTCATTAAATTATAACCGGACAAATAAGCGGACATGAATGCTTCAGAAAAATTTTTTTGTTCATGTTCGTTTATTAAGAATCGTTGTTCATGTTCGTTTATGTTCATTCCTTAAGACATTAAATGAGCGCTAAACAAACATAAACGATCGAACATAAATGAACATAGACAAACAAACATAAACCTTATTAAATTATGCACAATATATTGTTTTATAAGTGTTGTTTTGTTTAAACAAACTAATTTTAATATTATACAATTAAAAGATATGATATAGGAACATAAATAAATAAATTAACATAAGCGAACATTAACGAACGCATATTGAGGCGTTCGCGAGCAGACGCGACCTTTGTTCATGTTCGTTCATTTAACTAAACAAGCGGAACATATTGTTCATGTTCGTTCGATTAATAAATAAACAAACATAAGCGAACTTTTTATCGAGCGGTTCATGAAATGTTCACCGAATGTTTAGTTCATTTACGACCCTACACACCATGTATAGATTAGTTTCCAAGAATCTTATCTAAGCTTTGGGTTTTAATGGCGCAAAATCATAATGTGTTATTAGATCGCCATGAAAGTTCATGAAACTACCACTTAGTTTAAAAAGCTACATATTTTCTAAAATATATTCAAGGACTTACTCAAGGTCGATAAGCTTGAGAGTTATCTTTTCTCTAGTTTACCGTTTCATCGTGAATGTCCAATTTTAGAGACTCGATTACCGCCTGTGACATCTAAGAAAAATATACCTTAGCTTGTTAAACATCATCCTACAAAAATTTAATCTTTCAAATTTAACAAATTGGCCCAAGGCATTAGTTTCACATTGCAGAATCTCTTTAAAGGGGTTGAAGTCAAAGCTATGAATGGATCCTCTCAAATCAACACACTTACTGATGTGGGATTTCTATTAAAGTTTAGTCTTATCGGGTTAGACAATATGAAACTGGATTTGACCAAAGCGTATATCCACAACACAATCGCATCACCTTCATTCAATTGTTGTTTGAGAACATGAGTAGACCTATCCTAACCATAGCTTGCATCTTGGCGCCTTAAAAAATTTAAAGGGTACACATACTTAGAAAATATTGACAATCAATAATCAAATAGGTGGATAAATATAGAGAAAATTATATAATTTTTGGAACGGAAACAGACGATGACTTATTTATGTGATACATATCGTCCATTATGAGGAGTTCCATGTTGATTATTTTGGGTTTACTGTGCAATGGTTGCATCCTAGTCCTAATGATACGACCATGTAATATAACATTGTATCTTATAGCACTAAGATCCGAGATGAAACCATTATCAAACCTAATAGCCATTTGACTATTGATAAGAAGGAAGCAAAGTAACGATAGCGATGTAATATGCATATGAATGGTGATATTACATTTCATGAATAAAGTTTTTTTATAGGTGTTCCTTAGTATAATGCATCATAGAATTGATTGTAATTTGTTAATCATAAATTTTTTTATCTAAAATAAGTTTCTAATTTCAAGAGTTTTGATAGGATTTCAACCATCCCAAAAATATATTTTAAACATGACATGATTATATTAGTTTTCATATATAAAAGCAGCGTTAAATTTTGCCTTGTGACAACACTCGAACCAAGTAAAAAAACACTTTAACAATTGAGTGAATATGTGACGCCTTGTCTAGAGCATATAGGAATCAAGTGAACAAAACAAAATAAAAATTATAAACTTTAACAATCGAATTTAAAATAATAATAATAAAAAAAGGACACGTAGTTTGAAATCAGGCTAAATAAATCTTATGAGTTTTAATTTGTAAACTTTAAGAATCGAACTTTAAAAAAAAAAGACACAAAGTTTGAAATAAAAAGAAAATGTGTTGTCATGACCAAATTGGTGAAATTTATGTTTAACATTTTACCAAAAATTGCCCAACTATGGTCATACAATGGTCATTATATCTAAAATGTATGCATGCAATTCGAAGTAATTAGCAAACAACTATTTAAGTTCACCAAGAAGTTACGTACCATATGCTCAATATTAAAACTTGTTAATAGCATCCCTAAAAATCTAAACAAATCAAAACAAAGTATGCTTGATTTTTATGATGATCTTGAAAAATCAATATAAAGATAATACCATATGAATAAGACAATTTAAGATTACACGATGAGAAGAAGATTTTTATATTGGTGTAACAAAGACCAAAAATTCTACACATCAAAACATAAATAAACCGAAAACATATCAAAGTATGCGATATTTTTGAAACATATTAATGGCCCATCTATATAAAATAGTAAAAGCAAGTGCAAAATAAAAAATTAACTTATTTTAAATATTTTTTAAACATATTAATGAGAGCCATAGGAATTTAAATGTACGCATGTAAAAGACAATAACAAATTGCCTAACTGATCTTTTTAATCTTGCGTTTTACAACTCACCAATTAAGTTTCAAATTTTTGCATGGAGAAGTCCGTGGCAAGATGACAATAAAAGATATTTTAAGAAAATATTAAATGTGCTTGCTAAAGAACTCTGTTTTATTATATTTTATAGATTAGCAAGACGATATTATTTATTTTATCTTGGACCATATTTTCGATATTAAATTAATTATCTATAACAGCGAGAGATGATTTGTGCATTAAGTATTAATTGACATATTTATATATACAAGCAATTAAAAACAGGTTTATTTGCAATACAATAATATAATGCATAAACAAAGTTTTCAAATAATAAAAATTGGTGTAAATCGTTTCTTATAACAGATCTATATTCAAATTATATTTATATATATAAAAAAAAAATTGAATAAATGAGAAATAGAAAAGGTAGGTGTGAAGTGGTAGGCATATGTCGGCACCAACTTTTGATTAGAATTAAATTTTGCTACAAGACTTCCCGTACATCCCTTTGACGTACGCTGCTGTTCAACAAATAATGGTGGGGATGTAACAAGGCAAATTCTTTAATTGCCCCAGTTACCAGACATTATTACTCTAAATGCCTAATTTTTTTTCACTTTTCATAATGCTTTATAGACAACTCTCCCAATTTCAAATATGGGTAACCATCCCAAATAATTAGCGTGTGTCGTGTTGTGAAGCCAGCACGTATCTTTATCTAACACATTTGTTAGTTTATCTTATTTTGTTATTGAGTTTAATGTAAATGTGATATTCTAAATATCCAACTAACCAATCTTCGTAAAATAATAATAATAATAATAAAAACAATAAATAAAATTTCAACTTTTTTAAATTAAATATCTCAAACCGTTTATCATTCGTGAAAATAATCATCTGTCGCGATGAGAATTAAATCATCTATCTATAGAGGCATTTATAAATACATTCAAGAAACTTTTTTTGTAATTGTTAGAAATTTACGTTTGAAAAAATCATATGATTTGTGAAATCATCGTGATTCTTAACATAATCATATTTGATTTTTCAAGGCGCAAATTTTCTTACCAAACAAAACTCGAAAAAGGTTCATTGAAAGTATATCGTAGTGAACGTCTACTAAAGAATAAAAAATTATCGTCGTGATGGTGTATTTTCATCGCTTAAAGATTTAGTGTTTGTAAGATATCTTAGTTTTTTTTAAAAAGAGTAAAAAGTAGTTTTTTTATTAATTTTGATGAAAAATAGATAGATATAATTGGTTCATTAGATCTACGAAGTTTATGTGATTTATATTGATCTCAACTCATACATTCCGTAAACAAGAGTTGTTAAAAATCCCATAAATGCTTTTCAAAATTATATTGATCTAACTTTTTGACGAGTCTCCATATAAGCGAAGCTATGAAGAAAACACAAGTTTTACCACACCATAAAAGTTATTGTTTACTTTTTCTTTTAAAATATTCTTATTATCCAATCCTTTAATGACAAATTTTTCGCACACTCGATGAGATTCTCATTGTGAGTTAGATGATCGACATATGTTATTGATTTTACTTATTCAAATTTTTGAGTCACATAAATGATGTGACCTATTTCCAAAAATGGCCATACTGCCTCCCACAACCGAGTTAGTGAATGCAATGATTATTTCTTGAAGACATTTGATGGGGTAAAAGCTAAGTTTATAACAAAGTGATAAATTTAAAAAGCAATTCGCTATAAATGAATCCATTTCTCTTAAGTTTATCAATGGATTAAAGTACAATCTTAAGTGTTTCAAACAACAAGCTTACATTAAAAGTAGGTGTCTCGATAATGTTGTTGAGAAATATTGATCATTCTAGGGTATTAACAAGACTTCAAGTTGTTACGAGACAAAGATAATAAACGAAACACACTTTTGAAAGACAGTGATAATCCAAAGGTCGAGAATTACTTTGTTGGATAAACGTTTACCACTAAAGATTATAAAAAAAAACATTATTTTGTGTCCATTTCATTTGCTATGACAATAAATAAGAGCAATTGAAATTCACTTTCAGATGTTGGTTTATATCTCCCATGACATGTTTTGACCCATGGACAACTGTATGTTTCCGTTTACAAGATAAAAGGTATATTGTGTTATCAACAGACAAACACTTTCATATAACGTGGTCTACAAAGAAGTGCTACACAATTTATGATCACATCTACATGTACACGAATCTCGCATTAGTAGAAATAAAGGATAGAATATGTTTGTTTTCTTTTTAGATTATTTTCTAGGGAAAAATCTAGTGAGAAGAATATTAAAATGAGAAGAATGAGAAAAGTTTCTAACCACATATTTTAAATAAGAGGAGAATTTTAAAGGGAGATCGATCTACTTTTATAGGTGCATCTTATATGTGTGGTTGTGATTTCTTACCACTCTTACCATTCTTATTTTTTCTTATTTGATCCTTACTCTATTTTCCTATTGTGGTCCATCTATGTTTGATTATTACCAACTTTGTTTATCTAGATGTGAATCTTTCTCACTTATAACTTCATAACACAATATCATTTACTACTTTTTAGACGTTACTTAAAAATACCCGTGAATTTCACGGGTCTTTTAGCTAGTTACATAATAAAGTACATGTGACTTATCATGAAAGTTTAAGACCCTTTTGATCATGTTTAAAAATCACAATTACTATGAAAAGGTGTGATTACTGTCTCGAAAACTTGATCGACAAAGATGTGAAAACAAAGAACCATACCTTAGATGGATGCAATGCAACAATATGGTGTGGTCGTGTGCACATTAACGTCATGTTACTAATTACCTATACCTCACTTGAATACACAATATGATTTACCTATAAATCAAACCTATTGTGGTTAACACTTTCATTACCATTTACCTATGTGTAGCAATGTGCGTTAGCATAATGGGTACCACCGGTCCATCACACTCACCACTGGGGAGACGGACTCATATGAGGCCGAGATTGTGACACAGCCACACTCAATTTTAGATCACAATTGTAATTTTATTTATCAAATATGTCTTTTCATGTCGCTGCAACCCCTAATTTTACGTAATAAATACTTTATATGGCAACTTTTGTAATCATAATAAAAATAAAATAAAAATTATGCAACACTTTCTTAAAAATCATGATCCGACTACGATCACACCGTCGTTACTTATTGTTAAAGGCGGGTCTTATAAGCGTGGTTTAAACTATTAAAGTATTTATAGCTAGCTAATGAATGAAAACATGTGTGTGATATGTTTCATTAGCAAAGCGATATTATTTATTTTATCTTGACCATATTTTCGATATTAAATTAATTATCTATAACAACGGAGAGATGATTGCACTTGCATTAAGTATTAATTGACATATTTATATATACAAGCAATTAAAACACGGTTTATTTGCAATACAATAATATAAGATATAAGATCGTTTGAGAAAAGATTATTTCATCTAGGAATCAATCTTTACCTCCATTTTATTTGATCTAATGGATGATATTAATCACAATAATATAAAAACCAACTTTCATCCTTTTTTCAAATATTAATAACTTTTAAATCGTTAATCGTTAAGCGGAAAAAAATATCATTCTGATGAGATTTAATTATCTTTATATAAATAAGACTTTGATATACTTTCGACAATTTTTTTGTATTTTCACTTTTTTAAGTTTTTTCGATTTTTACGTTCTTTGAAATTTGCGTTGAAAAATCATATATGATATAACACTAATTTGATATTAGTGTAAAATCATATATGATATGTAATATCGTATGTGATATTAGTGTAAAATCACATATGATATCACATGTGATATTATATATCATATATGATTTAACACTAATATCGCATGTGATATTCAATTTAGTGCTTTATCATATATGATTTTTTCACGCAAATTTCGATGAACGTAAAATAAGCGAAAAAAGGCGAAAAACGTGAAAAAATGAATTTTTTTCTTTTTGAAAGTATATCAAAGTCTTGCCCATAGAAAGATAATTAAATCTTCGTCATGACGTGTAAATATTTTCGACAATGATAAGCGGTTTAAGAGATATTTAAATTATAAAAATGGGTGAAATAATAAAATCTTTTAAATCTCGGTAATTTGATTTTTCTTTAAATGGATGGTGGAGATGAGTCACTTAGTATGTGAGAAAAGTTTGGTATATAAAATAACTCCTCATAATATAATGCATAAACAAGAGTTTTCAGATAATAAAAAAATTGAGTGTGCAAATCATTTCTTATAACGGATCTATATTCAAATTATATTTATATATATAAAAAAAAATTGAATAAATGAGAAATAGAAAAGGTAGGTGTGAAGGGAGTATGATCCTCTCGAGTTTAAAAATGAACTTGAAGCGAAGTTGTGTTTTGTGTGAGTAAAAATAAAAGTGGGCCATCATCACAAAACATTTATTTTATTGTAATTGAATATCTGTTCACATAAAATCTGACTTTCTATCGAGTTCGTTTTTAACCAGGAGATCTCTTCAGTGAAGTGGTAGGCATATGTCGACACCAACTTTTGATTTGAATTAAATTTTGCTACAAGACTTCCCATACATCCCTTTGACGTACGCTGCTGTTCAACAAATAATGGTGGGGATGTAATAGGCAAATTCTCTAATGGGTTAACAAACATTATTATCTTAAATCTCAATTTTTTTCACTTCATAACGCTCACAAGCAATTCTTTCAACTCTAAATGTGGGTTATCATCTCAAATAATTGATGTAATACCGTGTCATGTGCCACCACGTATCTTTTTAATACAAGTGTCTTATTTAATTGGTTTTAACTTTGACTTTCGATGCAAGAATCGATATTTTGTCTTTTAGTTAAAAGTATGGTCTTATTTTAGGGTTTGTTAAAAACAATCCTATGGGTTGTATATAAGGCTTCTAAAAATATATAATTAGCATTTAATAAACATTTAATGAACTCTAAATATTCCATAGTTAACATCACTTACCTTGTTTATAATTATTAAAAGTATATAATTATGGACAATTTGACTTCATTAATTGTGATTTTCATAAGTTTGGAAGGCTTACAAACAACCCATAGGGTTGTTTTAACAAAACCTTTTATTAATAAAAAGTACAAAATTTTGGGCAACCGGTCCCACTCTTATGTCTTTTGGGCAACTTACTATGTATATAGTATTAGGAGCCCATAGTATTATAAAGTATTATTTGTATAAAAAAATTAAAAATGTATAGATAATTTTATAACTTTATACATTTATACACTTTATATATACAAATACAATATTTCAACACACTTTTTATTCTTTCCTCAACACGTTCTTCCATAACCACCACACTTCTTCCACAACCACCATAATACACTTTCTTCCTCAACACACTTTCTTCTCAACGGATAACACACTTCTTCACATCGCCACGACACTCTACCAGCTAATGTCTATAAGAAAAACAATTTGTGCTAGGGTAAGTAATTTTGTTTTTGATTAAGGGTTTCGCTATTTGGGTGTTTAATTTTACCTATTTCATCTATTGATTTATGGTTTTGTTAATTTAGGGTTTTGCTAATTTAGGGTGTCGGTTATTTAGGGTTTCGCTTATTTAGGGTTACCTTTTTAAGTTGGTATCGTATTGATCTAGGGTTTCGCTTATTTAGTAGTTAACGTATTGGGTGATTAATTGTTTTTGTTAAATTTTGTGAAACAAATTGTGGATGTGAATAAAGCAGTGTAAGAAAACTGGTAACGTATTGGGTGATTAATTGTTCTTGTGGTTTTAGTGATTTGTTGCTACTTATTAAGTTTGAGAAACAAAATGATGGATGTTGTTGTAGACTAAGTGACTAAACCACTGTAAGATAAGTGGTAGTAAGTGAATAAAGCACTCTAATCATGGTGCGTTGCTTGGGTTAACGAAACAAAATACACTGAAAATTAAACTGCGACACAACTAAATATAATCTGGGTGATCCCAAGTTTGAGAGTTGTTAGAGTCGTAACCATCGTCGTAAAGATACTCGAGCAACCTTCAAATCTGCGCTCATCCCACTCTGCATACAATGCATTGAATTCTCTCTCCGAGCGACTTCCTCCATCTCTGACAAGACTTCTTCATCTTGGAGCATAAGTCGCTCCACTTCGCTTCCTCCTTAATAGCGACTTCTCTTCTGCTTATCTCCATTCTTCTTCCTCCTTAATAGCGACCTCCTCCATTTCTATTAAAAGTTGTTCCTCATCAATTTGTTGGCGAAAGTATTTTGTTCGGAAGCTGCTGGCAAGTCTTTTGTTGGAAGCAGTTCAGGAAGTTGTTATCAAGTCTTTTGTAGACATTTTTGATAGAATTTTGTAACCTAGTTAGCAACACCACTTGAATTTAAATTCACATATAAGGTGGATAAGTTTGAAAATTTATTACCTAAATATGTCAATAAATATGGTGCGGTGGAACCTCTCCCATATAGTTGACATGGGCCACGTTGTACTTACGTGGGCGATTTATTGGGCAACTTTTGCTTATTTATTGCCAATGTGTGTTCGAGAAAGAAGGTTTGAAATGTATTTTGTATTTAGTACATGCAAAGGTCATGATGATGATTATCTTATTTGATATGCAAATGATGTGATTTAGTATGTTGGCATGGCAATTTTAATACATTATTTTGCGACCCACGGTTATATCCTCGATGTTTTTGTTTATCAAACCTTTTACGGATCGAGCCTTGCTAATGCATATAAATAGAAACTCCCGATTTGTATACTCACATAGATGATTAACATCTTGGTCAATCATGTTTCATTGTGCACGGCATCCTATGGCAACACATGAATATATATTTTTATGAGAGTATATAATCATTTCTCCTAGCACGCCCGTCCCAATGAAGCATGATTGGCTCGAAGATTTGTATTATGTATGAGTAAACTAGACATGTAACTTTTCAAACAATTCCATTATGTATATATTTGTTAATTGGTAAGAGGTTGTGATGACAAGTATCTTATTAAATCATGCAAATGGTGCGATATTCCGTTTCATGGCACGACAATTCTATACTATTGCAACCATGACGGTTGTATCTGATGTTACGTAAACTATTGATTTATACTGATCGAGCCTCGATTATGTTACGAAACTAACATATGAATGATCAAAGATGGATGTACGGCACCACCCATGAGTAGCAAAAAAACTTAATATGGTGTCGTTCATCCATGTTTGATTATTCATCATCGCTTACAACCATGGCGGTTATATCTTAGATGCAGGCAGGTTAATCAAATGCGGATAGTTTGTTTACTTACATTCAGCTTTGTTGATTGAATGGCATGTCAGACCTGGGATCATTTGTGCGAATCATAAATCAACCTAGATCTGACATGCTATTCAATCAGCAAACCTGGATTGCACGTGAACAAACAAGTATATGGACGAGTTTTAGACCAATGTCAAAGCCGACTGTTGGCCATGGGCCATTTAGGGAAGTTAATTTTTTCATATCTTGATATTTTGTTACTTTATATTATGACTTGGTTCAGAAGATACAGGAAAGTGTACAGCCCATTTGTTGTTACGGTTTGTTACGGTTAACTGATGATGAGGGTTGAATCTCGAAGGGTAGAAAGGTGGTTCAAAAGGGTTTAGCTTACTCAGAGTTCATAGCGTATGGGTGTTTTAGTGTGTAATTTTTGGTGTGAAACTACGTCGTGTGTGAGAAATAGAGGTCGAGATGATAAGAAAAGAGATGAAAAGGTTGGTAAGGATAGTGGTGGAATGGTGGCGAGAGATATGAAAGGGTTTGTGAGGTGCCTCATTAACCCCACTTCACTGCACTATTCTAGAACTATCATTACAAACCCTTTCATCTCTTCTTATCATCTCACTCTCTCTCTCTCACACATACAGAGTTCACACCAAAATTACTCACTAAAATCACATACAGTTATGAACTCAAGAGCAAGCTAAACCCTTTGCACCACCTTTCTACCATTAAATATTCAGCCTCATCATCGTGTAACCGAATAATAAATGGTTTGTACGTATCATAATATTGCCGATAATTTGCAATGAGTGTCATATAATTGTTATAGATCGTTGATAGATTTTATAAAAATTTAGTTTATATATGTAAAGGAGTTACTTAACAAAGAAGGAACAATTTGATATACTTGTGGATTGAAAGTAAGAATGTGGCCATACGCAACTTCATACATTCAAATTGTCTTTGAATATCTCAATGATCACGATGGTGTGTAATGTTCATGACACGCCACACTTGATGATTATCCAAGCTGAAATGCTTTTCTACAATCCACGAATTGTAGAAAGGATGTTGGTACTGAGCTTCCTCGAAAACCCATTCCTATGAATTGCTATAGCAATGGGTTTGACATGGCAATGGGATTTCGAGTGGAAGTAAAGTTAACTTGTTTATAACATATTGAACTTTATTAACCAACTCCTTTACATAGGTAATTGTTTGAAGTAGTTGGTTTATTTTGGGACACAGATTTGTGGTATGCAGAGAAAGATGATTATCTTAAACGTAAATGATGTGATTTACCGATGTTGGCATATTTAATTACATTATTTTGCAGCCATGGCGGTTATATCACGATGTTATGGTGTTTATCCAAACGGACGAGCCTTGTTAATGCATATTACTTTACTTTCGAAGTTTATATGACCCTTCTTATATACTATTGCTAGGTTTTTAAAAAGTTAAGGATCAATATGATATACTTGTGGATTAAAAGGGAGTAGGGACCACTACGAATATCAACCTTATACTTTAAGCAAACCCAACACAGTAACCCAAGTTACGTGATGAAACACAAACACAAACACAAACAACGCTTAGAAATAAGATGAGAAAGATGGTGACTTGATGTAATATTCGTGTATGTGAGAGGATAAAGGACAATAAGTTGTATATTCCAAAGAAAACACACACACACACAAGCACACCCTCGAATGACCATTTGAGGGGTTACAAATGACTTGATGCCTAAAAGGCTTTCTATGGGCTTCGTGGGCTTGGACATGGGTTGGATTGTCTTGAGGCAACTTAAACTAATACCCATTTAGCTTAGCCCAATCCACGAGCCCATTGACTATTCTATCACGATATCTAACACACGTTATAAAGTTCCTAATCGTGAATGACCATCACTTCTAATAAAACTATTAAGGCTAACAATCTCCCCTAAGGGTGGTCATTCAAATGATGCTCCACTTGAATAGGTCTTTAATTTCCTTGAGCTTGAACTTTGTGAGTAGATATAGAATAGTCTTGATTCTTTGTTCCTTCATGCTTTGTGATCGCTAATGTGGTTGTTCGCCATTGTCAACCGTTGGTTGGTTCTCGTCATTCTCCATGCCTTTCTCCACCATGCTCACACTTCTATTTGTCTTTGAGTTTCCAATGATGTGGTTCTCGAGTCTTTAAACTTTGTAGATTCTTTGACATTGACGAAGAATCATCTTTAACTTTTGTAGCCTTTGATTTTGATGAGAATTTCATGTGTTGTTGGTATGAGCATGTGGCGAGTCTCGCACGATCAATCCGCTCCGAGCTTCCATGTTAAGAAAACATAAAACAAGTTAGTAATAAGCGGATTCCAAGACTTACAAGTTTGAATTTCGAGGGTGTTATAAAGATAGTGTGAAAACACATCTCTAGTTCTTACAAAGGCCGCCTCGAACTGGAGTCCCAAGTGAGATAACGCGATATATCGAAATACATCTACAGCGGATGAGTCGAGGTACAATCAAGCATCACCTCACAATCAGAGACCGTTTGAGACACACTAAGCGTAATCCACGGAGAATTACCGTGACTACCGTTGTGGTCGCTTTGATGTTGACCCCGGCAGAATTTCCATTCAATCATCAAGAATCACAATTGTGAAACCTCTCATAAATGTTATGGCAAATTGCTAAGATCTGCGTGGGACTCTATAATATATCACTTGTGCCTTATTGATGAACAATAAGCGATGTCATGTCAAGTGTTCCTATGAGATCTTTTGATGAATCTCGTGGCTCTAGACTCAATTAGTGCATTTTGGTTTTCTTGGCGGAGACTAGGGAGAGGTCTCCTTCTTCAATATCAACGATCTCTAAGAGAAAGTCAATAGATTATGTAAGATTCGGTGAGAATGAAACAAATCCTTTTAAGAGGAATTGAGTGGCTAGAAGGTTTAGTGCGGTCGTCACTTTGGGTCCATGACGCCTTTGTCTTCAATACCGGTGTCAACTTAGTGACAACCAAGAGTATATGAATTGAACCCGGTTTCCGCCTTAGGTTGAATATGGAGGGCTATTTCTTTTCACCCTTTCTTTACATTTCTTTTAATTCTTCAACCCTTCTTTCTCCTTTCTCACTTTACTCCTTTTTCAATCATTCCTAAGGACTTCTAGTTCTAAACTATTGGTGATGTCCTTGGGTAGATCCTCCGCTCTGGCGGATCATAGGACGGATTTCCTATCCTTAATCACCTTATAACTCCATGACGTCCTATTGTTGCCATAAAACATTTTTCTTGAAAATCTCTCAAAGTGTTTATGATAGAAAACATGTTTGGAACACTTCAAGAGTTTTATATTTTCGTAAACACTCCCCTTCACATGTGCTTATAAGTTTTGACAAAAATCACATAGAGGGTAGAGTTCGCAATTTTTGAATTGATCGACTTTAAATGAACAAGACCGATTCGAGACACGCTTACATCACTAGAGAACTAGCTTGAAATTATTACCCGTCCCGTCAAGTCCATAGAGAGTTTCTCGAGATGGTGCATGATTCTTCGTCAATTCAATGGTTACGATCGAGTCGAGCTCTTTTGAGATTCAAACAACGATCATTAAACATTTTTGATCACATTTTAATCACGTTTCTCCCCTCAAAATAGCATATCCATGATGTTTTGAAACACAATGATTAAAAGATATGTTTTTCAAAAGCATTTGGAGAGAAACCGATTTAGCATGAATTTTGAAACAATTTTTGGTTTAATACTCCCCTTAAAGAAAGCATATTTTCATACGTAAAATTTGGAATCAATTAATGGTTTAGAGGAGTTATCTTGGTACCAAATGAGAGAGATTTTGAAAATCTTTTGAAAATTTCCAATCAATGGTACACAAGATGAAGAAGATTTTGAAAATCTTTTGAAGATATTTCGAGAAGAATAATCTTCATTTGTTTTAGGATAAGTGCTCGATATTTATGAAAATTGATTTTATGAAGCACTTTCCTTTCTTTAAAGATTGGGTTGCAAAGTGAAATACTTACAAGCCATTACATTTTAGGAATAATGCTTGAAAATATTTAAAACCTTTGATTTTGATAAGCACTTTCCTTTCTTTCTAGCGGGTCCTGAACCGATGTGTTCGTAAGCCATTAATTTGAAGTCCGGTTTTGCATCAAGTATACGAAAGCCATTATTGAAGAAATTTTGAGAAACGACATGTTTTGGAAAGCAATTAAAGAACTCTCGCTCAAGCATCCGTACATGCCCGTATCATTGTTGAATGACATTTCTAGAAACGCATGTAATATCGATTATACAAGAGACATGTCGTCGAGAAGAATATTTTGGATTTTTTGATTTTATATTGTTTTGTATTTTGAAAGATTTTCTATTTTTGTATTTTGTTTTGTTGGTTTTATAAAAGAAATGGAAAATCAAAAAAGAAGATAGAAAAAATGAAGAAGAAGATTTTATGTAATTAGAACCTCTCGATGAGTGGGTTCGAGATATTTGATTCACCGCAACCAAAGAAGAAGAGTTTTCACAAATAACAGTGTTAGAAGTACAAGATTCCTCACGGTGAGGATGATCACTATCAACGGTTGTAATGGTTTTAACTTCTTTATCCCGATGATTTTCACTATTATCCGTGTTGGAGCAAGTATCAAAATCTTTCTGCGGAATCCATCTAAGACCTATTGTGTTGAAAACTTTTCCGTGGGTATCCACCTAAGGTAAGATCTAGGAGTTGTTTTCTTATCGATGCAGAGAAGACTCATTTTGGAAAACTACGTCTCAAGAGATCCACCTTTAGGTTTCTTTTGTTTGACATTTTATCAACGGGCTTGTTTCTAATTGGTGTCTTAGTGGATTGTGCCTTGGCACGAGAATTATCTTTCTTGAGATATTGTAAGGCACATGCCTCATGATTAGTGAAAAGACACATTTTTACATGTAGTATGAGATAAATTCAATATTCTTGTTTAAAACAATGACTTTAACTTTGTCACTACGGCCTTTTGAAATTGATTCTTGTTCGAAAAAGACTTAGAATTCTAGTGTTGTTTTCTAAGGGCATAGCATTTTCTTTTGCTAACTACTCTTAGATGCAAGCCAATCCCTAGTCTTTTGTAGAGTGTTCCTAGGTAATGGTTTACTACTACTAGCAAAGTGCCTTGAAATCTTGTAGAATTCATCACCCTAGATGTTGCACCTAGAATTCCATCTTTTCGAGTCTCATGCCTTTTCCTAGCTTCTTCTAGATAGAGATTGTCGACCATGTTGTTAGAACCGATGCATTCTTTAAGCTGGATTGTTGGTCACATTCGTGTACTATTCCTAGAAATGCCATGTGTAATCACTTTTCTTTATCAAAAGCAGGCTTTTCAAAAGCTTTGATAATTCTCTTTTTAATAGGCAAAGTCTGTGGAGGATTGATTTTGACAAATCAATTTTCTCATTGACTTTGGAGGAGGTATAGAAATAGACATTTTGGTTTGAAAACCGGTTTGGGAACATTTGCTTTCTCCTCGGTCAATGGTTTTGCAAACTTAGTATCCACAGACCTTTCCTTTAAGACTTTCCGGTGAACCCTCAAAAGATCATTTTGCTCTTGCATGTCCTTGTAGGCACGCTCATATGACGGTTTGTCATACTTGCATTCCTCGGTTTTCGATCAAGTTGTTTAAAATAGGACACATTTTCTTTTCAAGTTTTTCAAGAGCTTTTTCATATTTTGAAACAATTACGGAGGTCTCGTGATCGAGTCTTTCATGATCTTCAATGTAATATGTTTGTAATATAATGGACATGATATCGGTAGTCATAACATCTTCAAGAGAGAATCATTTAGATTTTCCAAAACTTTGATGTGTTCAACACATTCATTAGCTTGCTTTACCTGTGGATTTATGGTCCTTGACAAAGTCACTGTTTCTTTCAAAAGTGCTTGTTCAACATGAATTACCCTTGAGTTGATGTTATTCACCGAGGGGCAATTTGAGTTTCAAAAACTTTCTCTGTTTCGTCATCAAAAGTAGAACCAGCTTGTTAGTTGTCATAGTGGTTTTAGTTTTGGTCTCTTGAAGATTCCCAATTCTAGTTTTAACATCATCTAAAATGCTTCTAGTATCACTTGTGTTAAAAGGATTGTTTGAAGACATTTGTTCGATTTGGAAAGAGACTTGGAAACTACAATCGGTTTTGAAACCGGTGTTGACACTTTGTTTGAAACACTTGGTGTGATGGAAAACGTTGACGCTTTTTGATTAACAAAAGTAATCCCATTAATTTTGTTCCATTTGTTATAATCAATCGGTTTAAGATCTGGATTCTTTTGTTTCATTTTGATCTACTCTCCTCGCCTAGTTCCAACGCATTTCAAGAGAATCACGAACAATTATGGGTTCATGCAAAGGTTGTCCATTGTTCAACACATTCCGCTCTTTTCGAGATTTCTTGAGGAACGAAGGAGGGAGTTACCAAGAGCCATTTTATGTGAAGTGTGAAAAATCGGATTTGCTTGATTAGAAAGCATCTTGTTTGTTTTAGCGGAATGACCCGTTGTAAGAAGTAAATTATCCAATTTCTTTATAGTTTCATTTTATCCGAATTTCATCAAGAAGAGAATCTTCTCGCTTTGAAAATCGAGAATCAATTGTTTCTTCTCTTTTTCAAGATCGAAAGCGATGCTTTTTGTTTAGAAAGTTGGTCATTTTGTTCGAAATTTCCTTGTTTAAAGATTTTATTTTCAAGTTAAATTCACATCAAGTGTATCATACTTGAGTTGCAATTGTTTTTCTTAAAATGTAATCTCGATAACCAATTTCTAATTCGAAAGTTTGTTTGTATGAAATTCATAGGCTTTGGCGTGTTCCTTGTAACTCTCAAGCTCGGTCAATTTTTATTCGCTGCCTTAACCTCGCGATTGACCTTACTTACTTTCTCAACTTCAATGCCACATTGATAACGCCACACGCGCTCGCTCGGGGTCAAAGGAACTTCCTTTTCTTCGAGCAAGTTTTATAACACCCCAGGCAAAGGAACCTAATCGCTGTAGTGTAGTAATTAGGGTAAGCCACGGTATTGATATCGCTCTCTAGGGAATAGTGTCGTTAGGGTGAATTGTATGTCGATTTAAGTCTAAAGGTGAGGATGATTATTTTGTATTTTTATATTTTATGGAATGGAAAGGTACGAATCTCGGGTTTCGAGGGAGGGTGGAATTAGTTGCTAGTCAACTATTCCAAAAGATACTAACTAACTAAGGGATCTACCAAGAACGTGAAGCGTATCTACTTATGATGTATTACTCCTGCTAGCTATCCAATTCTACCCACCGAATTGTCACGCCCTATTGATGGTTGAATTGTCACGTCCTTATTCCTAGTTGCGTTGTGTGTCTAAGGTTGTAGGGTATGCGTTTCTCCCTAACTCTTTGAAGTCACCTTTAAGTGTAGTAAACAAAATCCACTTATTCATTCATAAACTAACTTTAAGGTTATCTTTGATTTAGTAAACGAAATCCACCAAGTCATTCATAAACTATCAAGGATTTATCAAGTGTTAAACACAACGATAGCCTAGTCGCACTTCCTAAGCCAATTACAATTAAGATAAGAGACAACCAATCAAACAAGAGATGATGGGATGCAAGAATTATAAACTAAACCAATTAGACTCATTGAAGTTGTCACACCCTAATGATGAAGATAGACACAAGCATCACTAAGAAATCAATAAGATCTAATTAATTGTATACAAGTTTCACACAATCATAAGCAGACACTAGATGAATTAGCCAAGCATAATTAATGAAGAGCAAGCAACAATTATGATAATTGAAGACATACCATAGGATTGGATTAACAAACAAACCAACACACAATGTTTATAGAGTGTTTGGAACCTTTTGTTGTCGGAACACCTACCTAAACCCCGAATCGGACTTAGGGTTTAGGGCTTACAAAAGTGAAGTTATAATGTTATATTTATAGGCGATTTTTGTTTAAAAGAGTGACGGCGTCACACTTATAGAGTGACGCGCCACGACCATTTTTTCAAAGAAATTGTAGATTTTCTCGCTCCGTCGCGTGGGCTTTTGAACCACCTAAACCGAGTTCAGATGCAAAAGTTATGGCCAAAACAATATCAACTACTTGGCAGCATGTTGTGACTTGATCACTTGTGACGCGCCACCTTAAGGTTGTGACGCCGTCGCTTTAGTCTCGACGTCGTCTGGATTGCATCTAGGCCGTCCCGAGTAACGACGGCCTACTCCTTTAGAACCCGACGTCGTCCTTGAAAACATGCATTTCGCTCGACCGTCGCAAAATTCTTTCCGACGGCGTCGCAGATATGCAGGACGACGCCGCTTTATGTTTCAAAGAACTTTGAGTGTCTCGATTCGACTTTGGCCATTTTCTTCAGATATTCGCCTTTTCGTCCAAATAAGCATCATTCCAAGATTTTGCCTTCAAGAGACCTAAAAGTGAAAAGGAACGATATTAAGCAATAACGGATACAAAGTGATCGAATAAGGGCTTAAATGACCCTCAAAAAGGTACCTTTAAAACCTTATCAAATATCCCTACACTTGGTATTTGCTTGTCCTCAAGCAAATGTGCTTTTAGCCAATTAATTTATAAGTTAGGGTCATGAAGCATTCATTCAAAACGGTCCACAACACATATAAGCCCAAGAAAGTCATAACAAGCACGGAATTACATACTAGCACCTCACATGGGGTGTTTGGATACTCACATCTCTCTCGGTGTATATATGAAATATAACAAATCGGAAATGGAAGATAAACACTCATTAACCGGTCCTAGTACATAGATTACCATAGGCTTGAGAATAGATCAAACCTCCGTCGCTTACGTAAGCACCTAGGAAAGACTATCAAAGAGGTCTTTAAAGGGTTGTAATGTTAGGCTTACGGTAGGGAAATGAAGGGTTTGGTGGGATAGGCTATTTAGTGGTGGATAGTCAAAATCTCTATGTTGCAAGTATACGAAGAATGGCGTTGCTAAGCCAAGACTCGACACTCTAAAACTCTAGGCAACGAAAATAAACAAACATAATTTAAAAGATAGATGTAGGATGGTAGCCCGTATGTTTTTTTTTTTTTTTTTTTTTTTTTTTTTTATTTTTTTTTTTTTTTTTTATTTTTTTTTTTTTTTTTTTTTTTTTTTTTTTTTTTTCATACACTTTTACTCTACCATCCTCTACGACAACATCAAAATATAGGATTTATAGCACATCCCTACACTTGAGTTTTTATTACTCTAACACTAATTTGACCCGAATTGAAAAGATCAAAACACTTGGGGTACATTATTACGCAAACAAAGGGAATTTGAATTTAACGCTCCCTTCCCGTCATTTCATAAACTTTAACTTTTCCCATGAATCCCAATCATCCCAAAATCAGATACAAAGGATATGACTCGACTTAGCAACTTATGCAAGCAACCGATAATTGAACTAAGGGTTTGGGTGATAACAAATAATTGCACTAAAAGTGAGTGCATAAGGGGTAGGCTAAGGCGATTTGGGTGTATATTTGGGGGGGGTGTAAACAATGTTTTCATTGATATTCCGAAAACCGAAACATCACGAGAACCGCGAAAAGGATAGGCTCGAGGGGTTAACTAGGGTATCGTGTACTAAAGATGAGTACAACGCAGTGGTGTGGGGAATTACTCAACCGATATGGAAGAAGTAATTATATTACGTGTATCAAACAAGGGTTTATCCTAATGCCTCTTATCATTTAGTTATTCCTAACTACACAAGTGTAGTCTCACTAGCGATCTCGGAATGCATCACAAAACAAGTTCTAGAATCTAATATACTACCGGTTCACACTCTAAGCATTAAAGATGAATGCTTTAATTCCTACTAATCTAAGGGCGATCCTCACATTTTGGGTGGAATTTGGGTGGTAAAGGGTTTTTGTGCTAGTCATGCAACTTCCTATCCATGAGACGCTTTTGTTAAGACTAATGGCCCACTCTTATATGTCATGAAAAAAATTTTAAATTTGGCCAAAATTACCCTAACCGACATTTTCTCATGGTTTATTACACAAATACAATTGACAAAGCAAATAATCAAGGATAAGCATAGTTTCAAAGTTCCCGCTTTATTTTCCTCCCTACACTTAAACCGAACATTGTCCCCAATGTTCCCGAAAGTATCAAAGTTATGATAATGGAAGGTAATTAAAACGAAAGAAACTAATACTCCTCGATTAGCTCGGTAGGATCCGTGTGAAGTAGTGGTTAAATCCTTTCCAAGAAGAATTTATGCGTGAAAAGCTCCTTCCAATCTTATGTAACTTCTTCTTGATAAATTAAACCCGCACACTTGAAGAAAACAAACAACCCAACGATCAAACCGAACAAAGAAAAATCACAACAAGATGTAATTCCGCACTTAAATAAGATATAATGCTTGTGGAATGGATGTTTGCATTTTCTAGAAAATTAAGACCGAAAATTCCAAAATTTATAAGTAGCACGTAAAACGAGAAAAGTAAGAAGATGTTTTACTCCTCCCGACGCCGTCAGTTGAGATCTCGACGTCAAAGTTATCCCGACAAAACCGGTCGCGATTTTCAAAAAAATTTGGAAAATTTTTATCTTTAAAACTGGAAAAATTTCGCAAAACATCCATTATGACTCGATACAAGCATTTGACTCGAACAAACACACATGTATATCTTTTAAATAATTGTTATTCTCATGTTCACGCTTTTGAAAACGTGTAATCCTCCCTACACTTATCCCTTATGTAAAATACCTTTATATGTAATTAAGACGAGGTTAAAGACAAAATAAAGCATTTTTACAAATTCAAACATGAGAATAAACAATCAATAAAAGATATACGACACACAAATAAAATGAAAACAAATACACATGGGTTGCCTCCCAAGAAGCGCTTGTTTTTGTTCGAGTCACGAGCCCGACTCTACCCTTATTTAACGGATAAAGGGAAGTTTTCCCTACACTTAAGTTTAAGTGCGGGTGATAGTAGCGATACACACCCTTAGGGTGGAAATATGCCACGCGAGGTGAAGGGGGTGTGTGAATGGCTTCCTTCATCCTAAAACTACCCGGACTAAATTGGTTGATGGGTGGGTCTGCCTCGCTTATTTAAGGATGGAAGTAAAGATTGAGGTTCCGGTTCATCAACACTATGAAATTCCCTAGAACTAAGAGTAAGACCGAGACTACAAGTATTCAAACCTATATTCTCCAAATATTGCGTTTGGTTCAAATGTTCTACCTCCATTGGGATTCCTAAAGTCTCTTCTACTACTTCCTGTAAGTCACGCATGTGTGTATGCCTTAAATGATGGTGGAACTTGTGGGATACCTTGTGGGTCTAGACTTTTCACCTTATCCTCAATCACATCTACATCATCTATATGCTCATCATGTGCTATTTCCTTAGGTCGTGATGAAACCAATTCTAGTAATTGATCCAACTTATGGTTTAATGCTTGGTTGCTTACCATAATGTTTTCACAAATTTGGTCAGTTCTCCTAAGGGCCTTACTAACAATAGTTTCTAAACATGGAGGTTGTTCACGAAAGTCTATCCTAGGTGAAGGCTCATACGAAGCATAGGTTTCACTAGATGAGGTATTTTGTGGGCTTGATGGAATGGTGAAATCCTCAAAAGGTTTATGGACTTGGTTACTTTCTTCCCACCACCTTGAATAATCCGCTTTAGTAATATCATAATTTCTTATGAAAAACCTAATCATGGATATAGTGGATTCGCTGCTCCATAATGGTGAACGGAAGAGTCAATGGAAAAGTTTTACGAACAAAGGCACAAAGAAGGGGATAGACTACAAGGAAGCTAATAAAAAAAAAAAATCTCACTTGATAGGAATCTTGTGAGTAGACCTAAACGAGATAGAAATCAAGCCTAAACAATAACTATTCCCGCAGCCGCGCCTAAAACTTGATAACGCCACACGCGCCGCTCGGGGTCAAAGGAACTTCCTTTTCTTCGAGCAAGTTTTATAACACCCCAGGCAAAGTGAACCTAATCGCTGTAGTGTAGTAATTAGGGTAAGCCACGGTATTGATATCGCTCTCAGGGAATAGTGTCGTTAAATGAATTGTATGTCGATTTAAGTCTAAAGTGAGGATGATTATTTTGTATTTTTATATTTTATGGAATGGAAAGGTACGAATCTCGGGTTTGAGGGAGGGTGGAATTAGTTGCTAGTCAACTATTCCAAAAGATACTAACTAACTAAGGGATCTACCAAGAACGTGAAGCGATCTACTTATGATGTATTACTCCTTGCTAGCTATCCAATTCTACCCACCGAATTGTCACGCCCTATTGATGGTTGAATTGTCACGCCCTTATTCCTAGTTGCGTTGTGTGTCTAAGGTTGTAGGGTATGCTTTCTCCCTAACTCTTTGAAGTCACCTTTAAGTGTAGTAAACAAAATCCACTTATTCATTCATAAACTAACTTTAAGGTTATCTTTGATTTAGTAAACGAAATCCACCAAGTCATTCATAAACTATCAAGGATTTATCAAGTGTTAAACACAACGATAGCCTAGTCGCACTTCCTAAGCCAATTACAATTAAGATAAGAGACAACCAATCAAACAAGAGATGAGGATGCAAGAATTATAAACTAAACCAATTAGACTCATTGAAGTTGTCACACCCTAATGATGAAGATAGACACAAGCATCACTAAGAAATCAATAAGATCTAATTAATTGTATACAAGTTTCACACAATCATAAGCGCACACTAGATGAATTAGCCAAGCATAATTAATGAAGAGCAAGCAACAATTATGATAATTGAAGACATACCATAGGATTGGATTAACAAACAAACCAACACACAATGTTTATAGAGTGTTTGGAACCCTTAAGTTGTCGGAAAACACCTACCTAAACCCCGAATCGGACTTAGGGTTTAGGGCTTACAAAAGTGAAGTTATAATGTTATATTTATAGGCGATTTTTGTCGGCAAAGAGTGACGGCGTCACACTTATAGAGTGACGGCCACGACCATTTTTCAGCAAATTGTAGATTTTCTCGCTCCGGTCGCGTGGGCTTTTGAACCACCTAAACCGAGTTCAGATGCAAAAGTTATGGCCAAAACAATATCAACTACTTGCGAGCATGTTGTGACTTGATCACTTGGTGACGACGGCCACCTTAAGGTTGTGACGCCGCCGCTTTCGTCTCGACGACGTCGTCTGATTGCATCTAGGCCGTCGAGTAACGACGGCCTACTCCTTTAGAACCCGACGTCGTCCCTTGAAAACATGCAATTTCGCTCGACCCGTCATAAAATTTCTTCCGACGGCGCCGCAGATATGCAGTGACGCCGCCGCCTTTATGTTTCAAAGAACTTTGAGTGTCTCGATTCGACTTTGGCCATTTTCTTCAGATATTCGCGCTTTTCGTCCAAATAAGCATCATTCCAAAGATTTTGCCTTCAAGAGACCTAAAAGTGAAAAGGAACGATATTAAGCAATAACGGACAAAGTGATCGAATAAGGGCTTAAATGACCCTTAAAAGGTACCTTTAAAACCTTATCAATGTGATTCCTCAAAGAACAACTCTATTCCCAATTTTTCTTTCTTTGCTAACAACACCTTGTACTTGAGGTTCGGAGGTAGCATACCGAACCGACGATACCTGAATTTTGGCTTTGAGGTTCGGAGGTAGCATTCGAATCAAGTCATAAAGCGATTATTCCCATTTTGATATCCCAGTCTCGATATCCCATATTCCGATTCACAACCGGCCCCTTGATGTCCAACATCGCCTCAAGATATTGCATCCGATTCCCATCAACCATGTGTCCTTCTTGACTCATATGCATAGATGGTTGAGCAAGCGCAGATTAAACTCGAAACCATGTATTCATGAATCCAAAGAATAGCATTTGTGAAAGCGCTTTGAGACGATCTTTGTCGGGCCACATCGATGAAGGTATGTGATGATAAAGTTGATGTAGGATCGATTCAACGATAAAGGAGTTGTGGTTGATGAAGATTAAGCTTGGTTGAGGCGATTCGAAAGTCGCATCAGAACTCGGTTCTTAAAAATTTTCGCCCAAAATTTGAAATTCACTATAAAAATCAATTCTAAGGTCGTATGAAAAAATTTGAGTTATGACAATTTTGACTAAAATTTGACCCGAAAATTTGAATTTCGTCCAAAAATTTGAATTTTTGACCAAAAATTTTCAAGTTAAACCAAAATTTGAATCTCGTAAAAATTGAACGTTTAGTCTCCTAAAAATTAAATTTTACTCAAGTTAAACCAAAATTTGAATCTCGCGTAAAAATTTGAATTTTTTTTTTTTTTTTTTTTTTTTTTTTTTTTTAAACCTTATGAGTAGAAAGAGCTTGGCGTAGACCAAGAAGTTACGAGTAGATATGGGCTTAGGCGTAGAGAACAAAAGTTACTAGCAGGATATGGTTACGAGTAGGATGGCTTAGGCGAGGATCTTATGCGTAGGAAGCTTAGGCGTAGGATTCCTTGGCGTAGGATCTTATGCGAGAAAGTATTCACGCGTAACCTTAAGCTTATGCGTAGACAAAAGTTACTCGTAAACCTTACGCGAATTGTGAAGTTATGCGTAGAGTTACCGAAGCTTTTAGCTTATCGTAAACTATGGTTAAGAACCTTGGATTTTACAGTTTTGAGAAATTACAGTTTTGATCCTTGGATTTTAAAAATTGTCATGTTTAGTCCTTGGAATTTCACAAATGGCAAAAATGGTCCTTATATTATTTGAGATTGGCAAGACTAGTCCTTGGTTTACCTTTCAGAAACTACATGAGTGGTCCCTGCAGTTTCAGATTTTACATGTATGGTCCCTAAGCTACAAAATGAATCCAACTTAAATCCTTGGTCCATTATTAAATCCTTGGCCCAAACCCACTTACCCAGTCCAACTCCCAACCCGTCCAATAAACCAACCCGACCCACCCACGTTTAATAATTAAAACAAACACACCCTACGCGCCTTTTTCCCTGTCTCCCCCAACAACTAGCCCTGCAACCCAGACACCCATCCCTCCTCTAACTCCAGCCACCCTACTCCTCCATGTCCCCTCATCCTCAACAAACTACAAAACACATTAAATGCACCCTCCCTCATCACACTCAACCTTCCCAACAGGTCAAACCCATTTCCCGCCAAAAATCCAATCATAGGCTGAGATCAACTCTAAGACATCCAAGGGTCCTAAAGAGTGGTGGGAAACAATCAGGGAAGTGAGAGAAACAACTTGGAGCTATAAAAGAGGAAGAAAGAAGCAATGGAAAGAAGTAGCTAGTTTTTATAATTTTCTTTAATGTCGTTTTTTTAAATAAAAGTTTTAGTTTAAGTCCAAATGTTGTAATTTCAGCTTGGTATCACATTTATGTTAAAATCATTGTAATGTGTTTGTGTACATCAATTCAAGTCTTTATCTAAATTCCAAAGTTCATGCCATCTTGTAGTTTTCGCTTCAAAATCTTATGTACAAGTGTTAGTAGTTTATTTTTAAGCTCATATAAGCTCACATAAGCTCTTTGTAGCTTCCGACAAGCTCACAATTAAGTTTTAAGCAATTTTGGCTTTTGGTCAATAAAAGTCAAACGGTCAAAACTAGAGAGTCAAAACCGTTCTTGATTGATTCTTGTTTTCAATCTGTCTAAAAGTTAGTTTGATGTTAATTTGAATTAGCGAAATTAGTTGGGACGGTTTTCATAAATTTTATGGGTTTGATTGCATCTAGTCTATGTTAAAGGGTGTTTGTTTTATGGGTCGAATGGGTCAAGAGAGTTTGACCCATCTTTGGCTTGAAAATCGCTTTAGTGCAAGCAATTGTGTCAATGTTTAGAGTTGGAAAAGAGTTTTGCAAGGATCCACAAATTTTGAGTTTTAACTGGTCTTAAAGAAAAAAAAGAAAAAAAATGAGTTTCCTCAATTTTTGCATAGCAGTTTAAGTGTAATTTTGGTCAAGTTAAAAAATTATAACAAATAAAAATCACAAGTTTGCCAGCTTATTTAACTTTGGTCAAAAAGAAAAAATCAAAAAATAGCTAACTAGGTTGTTTTATGGGTCAAAGTGGGTAGGTCTTTTTTTTGGTTCTATCCTGTGCACAGTTCTATAACCAAATCTGCAGGCTTTTCCTTAGCTTATTTATGTTTGATTCGGCTATATTGGGTCGAAATGGGAGGCAAAACAAAGCTAGGTAGGTGGGCTTGATATTCTCGTAAGCTCATAAGCTCATTCATTCCTTAGCTTATTCGAATAAGCTCCAAAGTACCCCCTCACTGCTTTGTAAATGACCACCATGCCAGCTTAAGTCACTTTTGTTTTAGTGCTTATTAGGATTGTAGTTAGCTTATTCTAGGATTCTTATGCCTTTAGTATTTTTAGTCTATGTTTAGTTTCGACTTATAGAGTGCTTATTTGAGCTCGCTTGCTTATTTTCCGTGTACTTAGCCTAGGATTTCCTAGCATAGCTTATCTAGCCAACCGCCTTTTCCTCTAGTTTATGTAGCTTATTTCCTTTGTTCTTAGCTTATTTTAATTTAATATAGCTTGTCCTCTAATTTTCTTGCTTATTCAACCGCTCATTGTACTTATTTGTGCTAAAGGTCACAAAGAGGGTGTTTGGTTGATTTACCCAAAAGCAATGAATAAAACATCTTACCGACTTATTCAAGGTTTTTAGAAGAAAAGTTTTACAAAACTTCTTATTTTGATTGCATCTTCAAGTTTCAAAAGAAAAAATGAAGAAAAAAATAAATAGCAAAAGGTGGGAGGCGAGGCTCGAACACGAGACCTCCCACCCTTAGGAGAGTGTTAGTAATGTACACGGAACCATGTTTGCCCTTGGGTCTTTCGCTTTATTTTGCACCTTAATTCCTTTTATGTCATTTTTAGTCCTTATAGCTTATTTTCCATTTAGCTTTTTACCGCCTTATTCCAATAAGTCATCATCCCATTTTATTTTTCTTAGGCTTATGATAGTATCTAGTATTTTTACAAAATTTTCGAATTTTCCAAAATGTTTTAGTATTTTTAGTAATTTAATTAGTGTTATTTTGTTTTAATTCGTAATAAATAATTTAAGAGTCGAAAAAATACCCGCTTTTTCCTAAAATTTTCTTTTGTCATATAATACGTAAGAAAATTGTTTTCACACTCAGGACTTTTATTTCACAAATTTTACGTTTTTGCTTGACTCTCGTAATTTTTATAAATAGCGCTCTGCTTTCATTTTTAGTCACGTTTTAGGTAATTTAAGTTTACGTTTCAATTAAAATAGTTTATTTAAGTTATTTTGTTTTATAAAATCTAGAAAAATCATTTTAAAATAGTGATAGCGTTTATTTAATATTTTTATCTTTTAATTCTCTTTAATTTGCATTTAAGCCTTTGTAATTATAGGCTATTTATGTAGTTATAATATCATTCAATCCTTTTTACATTCAAATCTCTCGATCACTATTCGTTTGGTGATTCTTCGCATAGCTCATTGGGACATAACGACCGGAAACCCTATTCTCTCCTCGATCTTTATTGCATTCGTTTCGAACCGTTTAAGTTTCTTACGATTACGGCCATTCACAAGTGGCCGACTTGTGTGAGAAAACTTGCGGTTTAGGCGAATCAAAATTTTAAGCGCCACGCCGGGGCTGTCTTGATTATCTTCCGTCTAGCAGTTAGTGATTTGAATATTCACTCCTTGTTTATACCATCGTATGTGTTTATATTTTCTTTTAAAAATCAAAAACCCAAAAAGATTTTCATCCTTTGTTTTTACAAAATGTTTTTCAAAAATACCAAAAATATTCATCTTTACCCTCACATCTTTGATTCTTCATCCCTACCCTCCGAAAACCTTTGATTCTTTCATGTCTTATCCTCACCCTCTTGGTTGTCAATGGTGTGGTGGTCCTTATAATGGTGGCAATTGCCCCGGTTGTAGCATGGTGGAGTCGGAAGCGGGTGCATTTATAACCAAGATCCCTATTCTTACCATAACACAACCGATTTATTCCATCGACTACCACCTGTGAGACTCAAGAAGTATTTCTTGTTGTGAGTAATGTGGTGGTTCACACTCCGATTCGATTGTCAATCGGAAACACGCTTGTCTATGAGCGTGTTCTGATAACAATTATGAGCGCAACACATATGACTCACGGCCGCATCGCTTTTCTTGTTGTGAGTATTGTGGAGGTCCTCACTTTAGCTCGATTGTCAAACAAGGAATCCATTTCCTTGTAACAATTACGACTCTTCGATCATGACCAACCTCTACAAGATTAAATGAATCGTGCACCACCTCACCGATCCACTTCCTCAAAATCTTCTCCTTGATCTTTTGGATTTAGTGAAAGATTTGAAGGAATGTAAACATTCAAGATAATCCAAAATCCATGGAAGAATTGTTAGTCAAGAAGCGGTCGCTAAATTAAATTCCCAAATTGCCTTTGAAAAATCTATTGGGAATCAATTGCAAAGAAAAGCACCAGATCTAGCTCTCAATTTCGTTTCATTCGATGATGTGATGATGAGGATACACTTGATATCCTTCAATTCTATAAAGATTCATCAAGTTCATCGGTTGATATCCCGCGATTGAGATTCCATCTCAAACAAGCTGCTATCACACCCAAGCTCCCACTCACCTCTCCGAACATGGGGACGAGCATCTTAACACTTGTTCACGAAAAGGAATCGGACCTAATTCATAAAGTCTAGTGTCGAACCTTGTCCCAATCCGAGAGAGTCACGAGGAACTTCGATCATATGTGTGATTCTCTTTCACCTCTTGAGTGTTTGAAAGATCATTTTGAAACTTTCTCCGATGTTAGCGACGATTGTACTTCCTATGGAAACATCGGTATGTTGAGGCATCACTCCCACAAGATGATCCCCTTCGAGGAGTTCTCGGTGAACTCACTCACATCGATCCACTTTCATCGAAAGTAACGATGTTCTCTTTGATTTCAAGCCGATCCTGGGAGACCGAAGTCTCATTGATAATGATCGCTCACTCACTTCTCACCCTAACATTCAATAGAGAATGTTGATCACTTTGTTCCGGAACATTCAAAACTACTTTCACCGATCCTCTATTTGAATTCGACTGCGAATTCACTTTAATTTCGAGAATCTACTATTTGATACCGTAAGCGAGGATAGTGATGAGCCCACAATGGAACAAGAGTTCACAACATCACTTCATGTGAATGATTCTTTTCATGAAGAGTTCTCCGGTGAATTCTCTCATGACATATCTCCTCCGGAACATGATCATTTCTATTTTGATCTTGAGGATGATATTGGCTCGGAGGAAGGTGTACTCTATCATATGAGTGTGCTTATTAATGATACTACCCTCACCCTTCCTCCCGATATGTCTACATTTGAGGATGAAGAATGGATCCTGATTGTTATCAGAATCTTTCTTCCTTTCCTCAAATATCTTGTGATTACTCTCCATCTTCACTCCTTCGGGAATGAAGACACTATCTTTGATCCCGGCATTTTCATTTATCATTTTTGAGCCGGTTTTATGTATATCTCATCGGTGTGGAACTTTCACGTGCTTCATATGTTTGTCCAAACATCTTGAATGAAAGTCCGATGGAGATTGTCTCTTCCACTTACTTCCCCATGAACCAATTAATTGGGTCGAGTCAAGCTAGCGACTCGGTAATCAAAAAAATAGCTAAACATGGGTTTTCACCCGTTTGTACCACCCTAGTGTGGGGAGTTGCCCATGTTATATATATATAAGTTTCGATAAAAAAAAAAAAAAAATCATTCAAAATAATGGCCGTAGTATTTCCCTTTACGTTCTTTGTTTCGCATAACCGCTTCATTATTTTGAATATTGAGGGCAAGCAAACGGCTCTTGGTAAAGATATCTCAAATCCGTTGACGGCTTGCAATTTGCCCAAAATTGTATGGTATTATTTCACCATATCTTTAATTAGTGAAGAGTTCACTAGCCATGAAGTTTATGGCTTGTGGTAAAGGCGTGGAAAACCATAATTGGTAATCACTCACCAAAGATAATATTGATAATTTATCTAAGAGTTGGCTAGTCCGAGCAAACGGCACGGTAAAGACAAATCAAATCCGTTGAAGTCGGTGGTTTGCTCAAAATCACATGGTTATCGGTGTACCATGGTTCTTACTTGAACTGAAACATTTGGCTACTCGAAGTAATGGATTTTGGTAAAGAGATGCAAATCCATTAAGTTTTTCTCAAAAGATTGCTAGGGACTAGCAATAGTTTAGTGTGGGGATTGATGAGTGTGTGAATACTCATCATTTTAATCAATCTGAGCTCAAATCATTTAAAATGCTCGAATGCATCAAAAATCAAAATATCTCAAAGTTGCATTTTAGATGTTTCGGATGCAAAATGTTTAAAATCGATGAAAAACGAGCAAAGTTTGCATAATTGGCGTTTCACCCCGACTTTCGAAAATGGCAAAATCGGTCCCTAGGCATTTATTTTAAAGAAAAGTCACCAAAGGTCCTTTTGGTATCATAAATTGTCATATTTAGTCCTTTGGTGAAAAATCCAAAAGTTTTGAGAAATTACAGTTTTGATCCTTGGATTTTAAAATTGTTCATGTTTGGTCCTTGGAATTTCACAATTGGCAGAAATGGTCCTTATATTATTTGAGATTGGCAAGACTAGTCCTTGGTTTACCTTTCAGAAACTACATGAGTGGTCCCTGCAGTTTCAGATTTTACATGTATGGTCCCTAAGCTACAAAATGAATCCAACTTAAATCCTTGGTCCATTATTAAATCCTTGGCCCAAACCCACTTACCCAGTCCAACTCCCAACCCGTCCAATAAACCAACCCGACCCACCCACGTTTAATAATTAAAACAAACACACCCTACGCGCCTTTTTCCCTGTCTCCCCCAACAACTAGCCCTGCAACCCAGACACCCATCCCCCCTCCAACTCCAGCCACCCTACTCCTCCATGTCCCCTCATCCTCAACAAACTACAAAACACATTAAATGCACCCTTCCTCATCACACTCAACCTTCCCAATGAGTCAAACCCATTTCCGCTAAAAATCCAATCATAATGAGATCAACTCTAAGACATCCAAGGTCCTAAAGAGTGGTGGGAAACAATCAGGGAAGTGAGAGAAACAACTTGGAGCTATAAAAGAGGAAGAAAGAAGCAATGGAAAGAAGTAGCTAGTTTTTATAATTTTCTTTAATGTCGTTTTTTTAAATAAAAGTTTTAGTTTAAGTCCAAATGTTGTAATTTCAGTTTCTTGGTATCACATTTATGTTAAACTGTCATTGTAATGTGTTTGTGAACATCAATTCAAGTCTTTTATCTAAATTCCAAAGTTCATGCTTACTGTTGTAGTTTTCAGTTTCAAAATCTTATGTACAAGTGTTAGTAGTTTATTTTTAAGCTCACATAAGCTCTTTGTAGCTTCTGACAAGCTCACAATTAAGTTTTAAGCAATTTTGGCTTTTGGTCAATAAAAGTCAAACGGGTCAAAACTAGAGAGTCAAAACCAGTTCTTGATTGATTCTTGTTTTTCAATCTGTCTAAAAGTTAGTTTGATGTTAATTTGAATTAGCAGAATTAGTTGGGATCAGTTTTCATAAATTTTTATGGGTTTGATTGCATCTAGTCTATGTTAAAAGGGTGTTTGTTTTATGGGTCAGAATGGGTCAAAAGAGAGTTTTGACCCATCTTTGGCTTGAAAATCAGTTTAGTGCAAGCAATTGTGTCAATGTTTAGAGTTGGAAAAGAGTTTTGCAAGGATCCACAAATTTTGAGTTTTAACTGGTCTTAAAGAAAAAAAAGAAAAAAAATGAGTTTCCTCAATTTTTGCATAGCAGTTTAAGTGTAATTTTGGTCAAGTTAAAAAATTATAACAAATAAAAATCACAAGTTTGCCAGCTTATTTAACTTTGGTCAAAAAGAAAAAAAAATAAAAAAAATAGCTAACTAGGTTGTTTTATGGGTCAAAGTGGGTAGGTCTTTTTTTTGGTTCTGTCCTGTGCACAGTTCTATAACCAAATCTGCAGGCTTTTCCTTAGCTTATTTATAGTTGATTCAATTATATTGGGTCGAAATGGGAGGCAAAACAAAGCTAGGTAGGTGGGCTTGATATTCTCGAAGCTCATAAGCTCATTCATTCCTTAGCTTATTCGAATAAGCTCCAAAGTACCCCCTGCCTTTTTGTAACAATGACCACCACAATGATTAAGTCACTTTTGTTTTAGTGCTTATTAGGATTGTAGTTAGCTTATTCTAGGATTCTTATTGCCTTTAGTATTTTTAGTCTATGTTTAGTTTTCATTATAGAGTGCTTATTTGAGCTTCGCCTTGCTTATTTTCCAGTACTTAGCCTAGGATTTCCTAGCATAGCTTATCCACCAACCGCTTTTCCTCTAGTTTCTGTAGCTTATTTCCTTTGTTCTTAGCTTATTTTAATTTAATATAGCTTGTCCTCTAATTTTCTTGCTTATTCAACTGCTCATTGTACTTATTTGTGCTAAAGGCTGTCAAAGAGGGTGTTTGGTTGATTTCTGCCCAAAACAGCAGTGAATAAGCTGTCTTACCAGCTTATTCCAAGGTTTTTAGAAGAAAAGTTTTTACAAAAACTTCTTATTTTGATTGCATCTTCAAGTTTCAAAAGAAAAAATGAAGAAAAAAAATAAATAGCAAAAAGGGTGGGGAGGCAGGCTCGAACCTGAGACCTCCCACCCCTTAGGAGAGTGTTAGTAATGTACCTGGAACCATGTTTGCCCTTGGGTCTTTCGCGTTTTATTTTGCACCTTAATTCCTTTTATGTCATTTTTAGTCCTTATAGCTTATTTTCCATTTAGCTTTTACCGACTTATTCCAATAAGTCGTCATCCCCATTTATTTTTCTTAGGCTTATGATAGTATCTAGTATTTTACAAAATTTTCAAAATTTTCCAAAATGTTTTAGTATTTTTAGTAATTTAATTAGTGTTATTTTGTTTTAATTGTAATAAATAATTTAAGAGTCGAAAAAATACCCGGCTTTTTCCTAAAATTTTCTTTTGTCATATAGTACGTGAAAATTGTTTTCACACTCGTAGGACTTTTATTTCACAAATTTTACGTTTTTTCACTTGCACTCGCGTAATTTTTATAAATAGCGCTCGTTTTCATTTTTAGTCACGTTTTTAGGTAATTTAAGTTTACGTTTCAATTAAAATAGTTTATTTAAGTTATTTTGTTTTATAAAATCTAGAAAAATCATTTTAAAAATAGTGATAGCGTTTATTTAATATTTTTTATCTTTTTAATTCTCTTTAATTTGCATTTAAGCCTTTGTAATTATAGGCTATTTCTGTAGTTATAATATCATTCAATCCCTTTTTCTGTTCAAATCTCTCGATCACTATTCGTTTGGTGATTCTTCGCATAGCTCGCTGGGACATAACGACCCGGGGAAACCCTATTCTCTCCTGATCTTCATTGCATTCGTTTCCGAACCGTTTTAAGTTTCTTACGGTCGGCCATTCACAAGTGGCCGGCTTGTGTGAGAAAACTTGACGGTTTGGCGCGAATCATGAATCCTAGCATTATTTCTTTGACTTTGTTCTTGAGCTCGTAGACTTCAATTCTTCAATTCCGCAATCTTTGTGCTTTAGTAGTGCAACTTCAAAGTCTGCATAGTTTTGTACTTTCAGTGGAGGTCTTTGAACTGATCCACATCTTTGATGATCTTCGAGCTTTCTTTGAGATCATCACCACAACAAATCTCTGGATCATCCATAGTGGTGTTGCCTTCATGTGATGTTGTGACTTTTGGACCGACATGCTCACACTTTGAATCATGACATCTTTCCATCGAGTAGCGGAAGCTTTACCGGTTCATGATATTTGCGCAATGTAGCGAAGCATAGTATATAAAATATCGTAACCGTGTTATGTAGATATGCACCACCATGATTTCTTCAATTAAGTGTGGATCTTTGTGAGCATGCGGCTTTGGATTGACTCTCGAATTCGATCACCGCAACCGTCCAAATGTACCGCAAACAACAAGTTAGCAATAAAACACACGAAGTGTCTTTGACCACTTCGTTGAATTGAGGTACACGCCCACGGTTCCCGTTGATCAATTACAATCTCGCCTGTGATCGGTGGGATTCCTAAGAATCTCCTTGACGGGGTTTCGCGGTTGCTCTAGCCGGTTCTCAAACCGGAACGTCTCAAAGAAGACAACACGGAGTGAGTGAACCAACAAATTGAGATTCACTGATTGATGAAAAATGATTTGAAAAACAATCGCGTATCGCTTAGAAGAAAGAGTTTTGCAATACGACTAAGGTTTTATGAAAAAATCAATTTTCAATCATAAATACTTTTTATATTTGAAAGAGTACACATTCGATGTGCTACATAAAAGAACAGATTCGCACATCGAACGATTTTTCTAAAAGTATTTTTCAATCAGAGATACTTTTTGTGTTTGAAAACATGAATACACATTCGACGTGCTAGAGAAAAGAAGGTTTGCACATCGAACGGTTTTCCAAAAGTATTCGTCAATTCCATTCTCGGACCAAGGTTGATTGAGTGAATCGCCCCATCGTTTCTATCCAGCTTGTCACAAGCTTGATCTTATGAGAAGATCTCACATGTCACCCACCAAAAGCTTGTTTGATGTTGGCTCTGAAGGATTTCCATCTTCATTGTGAAAATTTTACATATCACTCGGATGTTCGGCAATACCACAAGGATAATGCGTGGGACTCTTAATATATTCTTACTTTCCACATTGTGTGAAACAGCAAGTCTTCAAGAATAGTGTCCTAATGAGATATTGTGGATGATCTCTTGGCTCTAGACTCAATAGTGCACATTTGGTTCTATGCGCGAGACTAGGGAGAGGGTCTCCTTCTTCAATATCAACAATCTCTAAGAGAAAGTCGATAGATTATGTCGGTTCCCGTGAGATTGAAACAAGCCCTTTTAAGAGGAACTTGAGTAGCTTGGGAAGTTTAGTGCAAGGCGTCTTTGGGTCCATGACGTCTTGTCTTCAATACTAGTGTTACCTTAGTAAACACCGGTAGCATATGTATTGAACCCGGTTTACGCCTAAGGTTGAATTGTTGGAGGCTATTTATTTTCACCCTTTTCACATTTAATTCTTTTTCATTCTTCAACCTCTTCAAGCTTACCGAGATTTCATAACTAGAACCTTGTTGGGTTTATTCCAAGACTAGCTCTATCTCATTCCGCACTCTTCCCATATTCTCATTTTCTCCTTTTTCATCATACCTAAGGACTCTACACTATCTAGTGGATTGTCACTGGGTAGATCCCTCCGTTCTCGGTGGATCGTGGGAACTAATACCTAACCTCACCAACCTTATAACTCCATACATAAAGTAAAATGGTCGGTCTTTGGTATAGTTCATTCTTCCTTGAAACCAATTGAAAAATCATTTGGAAAACAATCAAGGTACTTGTGATACGAGATCAAAGCATTTTGTACCTTAATAGTTTTGATCATTTAGAAAACCTCCCCCTCAACATGTGCATATGATTTAGAAATTGTTTATCACATGGAGGCAAGAGGACTTTTAAATATTTTCTTTGATCACAATTTTCATAGAAAAAAGCCATTTGATTTTCTTTGGTAAATTCTCCCCCTCAATATGTGCATAGGATAATTGAATCATTTTATCACATAGTGGCAAGAGGTTTTTGAAGTACTTCCACGATTGCATTGCCATACAGAAAACCATTTAGAAAAATCAATCAAGGTACCTTTTGATAAAACATTTCAATCTTTGTACCTTGATAGTTAATTTTCTTTTGAAATGCTCCCCCTCAATATGTGCTTTGAGATTCAAAGCGTTTAGCACATATGAGAGAAAGAAACTGCATAATTGAATCAAAACGATCACCTTTAATCAAATTTCATTATTAAATCACAAATTCTCCCCCGATCAAAAATATCAAACCCTTTGAGATTTTGGATCCCAAGTGATTTATTAAGGTTTAGAAAACATGGGAGAATATGTGCCTGATTTAAAAACTCATCTAGTTTTTGGATAAATGCTCCTCCTCAATCATGTGCATCATATTTCGAAATCGTTTGGCACATGGAGGCAGGAGTGCCTTTAAAGGACTAAAACCAACTCCATTTAAACAGATAAGAGATTTAAATCACTATCTCTCCCCCGATCAAAAATTTCAAACCTCTTGAGATTTGTGATCCCAATTGATTTAAATCATTTAGAAAATTTTGGGGAAAGACGTGGCAAGATTTGATTTTGAAAAATGACTGATAATGACCAATTAAAGACATTTAAAGATTGTTAGTGTCAGTATGATAGTTTTTAAGAGATCTTTAAGTAAAATAAAACAATTTCACAATCAAACAAGAACAGAAAAAATTTCATTTTGTAAGATCTTGATTCTAAAGAAAAAATCATACCATGACATAACATTAAATCTTTAGATCACCACTTTATTTCGTACAAACGGACTTGATAGATGAAATATCGTTTGAAAATATTTAATTTGAAATCACTTGAGATTTGACAAAATAAAGTCCGGTTGATTTCAAAAACTTTGAATCAGATTTATTTTCAAAACAACATTTTTCCATTTTCAAAAACAATATAATCAATTTTTTTTAAATTGTTTAAAAATGGTATCCCTGACAAAGATACATTAGTGGTTGAGAAGCTTGTTGTTCTTCGTAGGGCTTGGAAGAAAACCGTCTGCGATGCGGTGAGACTTTACGTTGCACTTTAATGTCAACCGAGGTCAAATTAAGCTCCGTTTCTTCAATCACTTAGAAGAAAACCATCTGCGATGCGTTGAGACCTCTTACGCTGCATTTATGCCAACTCTCCATAAGTCCAAATAAGCTCCGTTTCTTCATTTGTCAACCCAAGATATAGTTACCCTTTCCATTCGCATCCAATCATCTTCAATTGTGGGATCCGGATCGGGAACATTATTATATACCAATATACCGCACACGTTAGTGAAACACACGCGTATATATGGTGGTCGACATCACCCAAACAAAGAATCGACTAATCAAAGTCAATGCAACATATCAATCGGATCATATAAGGTATGGGATTTATGTGTTCATCAATCTATAATCATCTAATCCTAACAATCACATCCTAGAAACCTAGTCCTTTAACATAGGCAATTATATTTTATCGATAAGCCGTGGGATGATTAAGAAAGCCCGTTAGAAGATGTAGATTTGAGAAACATTCTCCCTCAATCAATGACTCATTTTCCTAAAAGTTTAAAAGCGTCAAGTCATTGATTGAGTTTTCAATTATAACAAAAACTCAAACCGATTGATTTATAAGCACCTCATTTTCCACCATTATGTTAAAACAAATAGTTTTCAAGATTTTAGAAGGAAAATATTTGAGTAGGAACAATGATCCTTCGACATACTTTCCTCATTTTGATTTAGGATAAGTGCACGATATTTTTGAAAATTTGTTTAGTGCAACACTTTCCTTCCTTGAAGAGCTGGTTGCTATCTCAAATAATAGCAAACCATTTTGAAGCTGGTTACGATCAAGTAACTGCAGCCATAATTTTGACATGTTTAGAAAAGAATATTTACACCTCCGCCGAACTTCATCTATTGTCCGTGCCATTATTGAATGACATTTCTAAGACCGTAGATGTTATTGATACCGTAAGACATGTCTTTGAAGAAAACATATTTTTGGTATTTTTCAATTTTCTGATTTTTATAGGTTTTTGAAGATTTTATATTTTTCTATTTTCTTTTGTTGGTTTTATATTTTTGTATTTTGTTTTCTGAAAAATATATACAAAGATAGAGTAGATGATATAGTTAAATAATATGATGATACGAGTACCGAGATAAGGATATCGAGCAGCCCCGTTGAAGAAGATAGAAGTCATCATCTCTTAAACATTCACCACCAAAGCTTCCGAGGCTCGAGAATAGAAGATAGAACATGAGCCTTTGAGAAAGAGAGACTTTGGCGACCCCAAACCGAAAATCCTTTAGCCGAGCAGATTCAAAGCTTTTCAAGCTTCCATTAGCCAGTGCACAAAGACGCACACCATTATCATCAATCTTGTCGCTCTTTTTAAGAATAATCACCGTGATTCTTCGCTCGAGGTTATATCATCCAATAGAAGAACGACGACCGTATCATCCCACACATAAAATAATCTTCTCAAATTTCTTTTTCATCGACGCCGAAGCAATCCATTCCAAAAGGTGTCAAGAGACCACTTCCCCGAGTAGTTGAATTGATGCGATCGGTCTCTCGAGAGAGCGCAGCGCGAACCCGAATACACATACCCAAGACAAAGAAACTTATACCATCAAGTAGCAGATTAAGTCCAATAGCCAAAGAATAACCCCGATGTATACTTTTCTCCCTCAAGAAAGTGTATGAAGCTCAAGAACCCAAGCACCGAATGCCCAAAGAGAATAACCGATAACATTGAAGAAACATGCTGGATCACCGATTATCTCGCGGAGGACTATCTCATGATTTCAACTCCGAATAAGTGATTATATCTCAATCACCGATTAACACTCAAATGAAACGTTGGCGTCCCCAATGTACACAATCTTCTCCCCGATGATTGTGATAACATCAAAATCATCACACACTTGTACCTCTTTCATCTTCGTAAACTAACTCTTCCATCACTTCTCCTACATAGTTGGAATAAGAACACTAAACGCCTTGATGAGTAAAACCTTGAGTTTCTCTCGCGTCGTGACATTTGTTTTCCGGATATCTTCAATCGCTAGAAGAATTAAGTTCATCAAGTTTACTCGCCATGAGTCAAACCTTGAGTTTCTCTGCGGTAATAACATTTGTCTTCCGGATATCTTCAATTACTTAGAAGTATTAAGTTCATCAAGTTTACTCGCGCTTAGATCGTGTCTCCTTCTCCTTGCGGTTTTTATACTTGTAATCGAAGCCAATCTTTGTAAGCTCATATACATGAAATCTTTGAGAAGAACAATTGTAATCTTGTGGGAATCAACTTGTCAAGAATGAGCAAGTCTAATTGGGGATTAAATCGACATTTTACCCTCCCCATTAGTGCTCTCCCTAAACCGACAATCTTTTGATAAAAGCCAGTTAAGAAGAAGTCTTTAGATCATTAAATGCAACTCGTCTTTGGTCTTCTAACATATAGCAGAAATGTAGAACAAATCGTAGACTCGACCTTCTTCAAGATTGTCCGAATGGGAATAGAGTGTTAACATCTTCAACTCACACCAAAAGCATCCCAATTAACTTACATCTTGCAAATCCCTTAACTAAAATCCTCCCAATCAAACAAGAACATAAAGATGTTCATCAAGGAAATCAAGAATCGAGCCGCAACAAACACACAAGATAGTAACACCAAACTACCAATCACATCAAACAAGAATGTAGAGATTGTTCGAATCATCATGTTGATGTATACGTGAAGCATTAACCGAAGAAATTTGTCGATAAACTCATCAATCCGAGTGAAGATGTCAACCAACAGCTTCTTAGAAGAAACTCCATGTAAAGATGATCCGATAAGAAGCTCGGTTCTTACATGAGTTAGGAGCCGATGACCATATATTCTCATAAGTCAATCAACCATGCGAATTATCACACTTCTCCCCTCAAGAATTGCATACGGAGATGCCATTCTTGATTAAACAAGTGAACATCATCCAAATGTAGTCTATTCACACTTCTCCCATAAAATTAGCACAGGATGTCGCCATCGTCATTATAGTTGAGAAAGTGGAATCGAAAACAATCAATGTGAGTCCGGTTCACTTGATGACCGAGCGAATGGAAAAGCATGAAGCATGTTGATGAGAATGGTCATAACTGAGAAGATTTCTCTTCTTTCGAAGATAATGCGCACTGAAGCGTACACATTTCTTTTCTTTGAGGAACGAGGCTTGAACTGAAGTATTCAAACGTCATTATGTTGAAGTACGAGGCATGAACTGATGTGAACAGACGTCATAATCTCTCTCTTTTCAACTCTCTTAGCAAAACATGTAATCATCCCCATTATCATTCTGTAGGCTCTTTGTAGTGACAGCTAATGGAGATAACCCGATATAATGAATTTGACCCTGAAGTAAACTACCCTGAACTTGTGACTTAAGCTTGCACATATGTAACAAAGAGCGGTGCCGATTTCCATTAGCATCTCTAAGTACTCTCTATGTACTCTATACTCTTCAACCAACCAACCATCAAGTATAAGACGACATCACCTCTTGAAAATCCACAATTGAATGCGACATCGAGCACTACAACGTAACTCCTTAAAGTGATAGTTATTTTGTGGTAGTATGAGCCCAATTCCCCAAGTGGTAAAAGAAAAGGTAAAAGACACCCAACAATAACTAGATTTCCAAGTCTTCGCTTTTTATAATAAGCTCGAACAAGGATCTTGAAGAATCTTCATCCAACCATCCCCGACACCTTCGGATACTAAGTACACTCGCTGTGATATTTCACTTCAACCTCAAATAAATAATATCAATTAACGCGTTGTCACATCTTCTCGAATCGCTCAAATCTAGCCTTCTTTGACATTTAAATGAACTTTGATAATGGTTTCATCCCGACCATGGTTAAAAGCACATAACCCCGTAAAACTATATAATAACCACACTACCATGACGAATATCCAAACACACATCCAATTCATGAAGTACACCCTTTTATCCCTTCTTCAAGCGAAACCGTAGCACCAACATCGGAAAAGATCCCAAATACACTTTCCTTTTCCGGTTCCATCAATACTGATTTTACAACTCTATAGTTTAAACCGAAAAATAGTTTCTTTCATGGGATTTTACAAAACCAAGAATAAACGTAAGATAGATCCGAAATGCACTTTATAATTACCGGGATGTTTCCATCGTCACGAATTTTACAAGTCTATGATTTAAACCGAGAAATAGATTCTTCATGGATTTTACAAAATCAAGATAAAACCGTAAACAATGTTAGCTTGAATGTGTTATAACAATTTTGGTTTGGTGAATATCTTTTGGGAACATGCAGTGGTTTATCATCGGTTCATAATCCAACATCAACAATATCATCCAATCAACACTTTGGTAAATACATCATTCACGCATTCTGTCGGCTATTATAGTGACCACATGGAGAAATAGACCCGATATGTCAAACTTGTTCATGAAGTGAACTTCCCCAGATTTGTTACTTAAACTTGTACTAATCCTTGTGAAGAACAAACGGTGTACCCAATGTACAAAACCTCTTGACAATCTCAACTAAGTGAGACACCGAAGTGATAATTACGTTGTGGGTTAAGCGAGAAAGAATCCCAAACGCAACTAAATATCCAAGTCTTTATCACCTCTATAAAGCTTCAAACAAGTCATCTTGGCTAAGAGTAGAAAGAAAAAGACGAAATAAGTAAACGCTACTGGAAAAACTTCACTTCAAATCCAAATAAGAGATACTGTATAAACAACCCCGTAGTCAGTTTTGTTCAATTAACCATTCAAGCCGTGACATAATATCCTTCGTGAATATGTATAAGCCAAAGTATCAAACCACATCACACATCAAATCTCATCATCAAATCTCATAATCAAATATCATTGACAAATCTCTTCAATAAATCTCATAAAATCCAAATCTCATATAAAGAAGCCCATATGATCGTCATCCGAATCCAAGCTTTATGACCCAATGTTCAAAAGAACATATGTATTAATCACTTATACTCCCGTTATGGTAAATTTGAAATTGTATAACAATCTCCAAATTATATATCAACCTCTAAACGAGAAGTGTGATTATTCATTAATACTCTAAAGCCCGAGTGAGGTCACCACCTTCAATAACCCATTACACAAATATTAAGCTCAAGCCGTGATCTTATGTATCTTTCCGTGAAAATTTATGAGACCAAATATACCACACAACAAATTTTATCACAAATTGTTGAGCCTTGTCACGTTAGATTTGCTTCAACCAAAAAAAATATACCACACATCAAATATTAACAAGATACTGAAAGTGGTCACTTAATGTTTCAGCCCACGAGACAATTGATTCCAAAGCCCAAGTGGCTAAGTCCATGTTTGTGATATCCAGTCCACGCCACACGAAATCAAATACTCGGTCAAACAAAAATACCCGATCCATAAAACTATTTGAGTAACTGGTATTAATATATGTCAAACCCTAATTATTCTCACATCAATCGGCCCCCTTTACTGCTTCAAACCCTAAACTTTCTCACAAAATATCCGCCTCCTACATCTTTTCTCAAACAACTCGCCACCAAGAACATAGTCAATAAACCCTAATTACACGTTCAACACAACTCAGCCACCTCATTCCTGTAACTCATATTCCCAACGAATAAAAAAAATCACCCAAGAATATATCAACATCCAACTTCATCGTGTATTCAATGAAGAACACGAGTAATATATGAAAGCCACATGGACGGCATGAAACATATAACCATGTTTCGATATCTACCCAATGGACTCTCCACAGAGATGGTTTAAAGTCTTGGGTTTTGATATGTCGACACGATCTCCAACAAACACATGTTATTTTTAATAATATTCATGTTCTTTTGTTACTTTGAACCAACAAACGGGGGCAAAGGGGATAACAAATTGTTGTTATACTCTTTTCTTTTGAAGTTCGAATAACAAACAATCGATCAATGATGAGAATGGTTAAAAAAAAGAATCTTGAAAAGATTAAAAACGAACCAAAGCTGAGATCTTTCTTGAAATTAAATTACGTTTGAGTCAAGGTTTTGATGGAGGATGAGTTAGATTTGATAGGGAGTTGTTGAAATTGAAAAGGATTTGAGTATGGGTAGGCAGTGATGTTGGAGATGTATTAGAATCTGTTTTGATGTTTTCCAATGGACCAGTGATGGTTGATGTCGAAACCTGAGGTCACTATGTTGAATGATATTTGGTAAATGGTATGTTGTGGTCAAGGTCAAAAAGTCCATTCTTCTTCATCCTTTCTGTGTAAGTCGCTAGCTCTAATATCAAGTCGCTAGTATTTTGAGTCACAAGTCGCTAACCCTTTTAAGCCAAGTCGCTAGCATTCAAACCAAGTCGCTAGCATAACTGTTAAGAGTGTGTCAACAAGTCGCTACATGATAAATATCAAGTTGCTAGGCAGTCTTAGACCAACTCGCTACACATTTTCAGAACAAGTCGCTAAATAGTGACAAGTCACTACCCTTTTTCATGAAACAAGTCGCTATGTATAAGGTACAATGAACCTGGACAACATAAACAGCCAACTTGCTAACTAGAACTCTTGTACAAGTCGCTAGTAAGATGTTTGAGTTTTTCCGACGAGTTTTCCGACAGTATTTCCGACCATCTTCATGATAAACCCAGAAAAATAGTTTTGACCCAGAAAAATGCATAAAAAAACTGCTTTGTTTGACCCGTTTTGACCACAAGAAATCAGACCATATGACCAGTTTTGACAGATATTGGTAACAACAACAAAAAATGTCATAAAAGTTAAACTAATCTGTTTGGACAATAATGAACAAAATAACCTTTGATGACCAAAAGAGGATACAACATAAATGTTAAAGCTGTTAACCAATACCAAAAGATAAAAAATGTTCCGACCATAAAAAACAGTACACAAACAGTTTTTTTACACGAATCAAAACCACAAAGAATCAACACCACACAAGAACCTTGGCTCTGGTACCATTTGTAGGATCGATATATTTATTGTGTTTGATGATTCGGGTGGTCTTGGATGATCAAAATACATGTTAACCATTTTAGAGAGAGAAAGTAGAGAGAGGGAGTTTCTTGCTAGAGACTTGTAGCACAAATTGTAAAATGTTAGATTGAAGCTCCACCCTTCCATGGATGGAAGGGTATTTATAGTTACGAATACACGACCTCCTATCGGCCCGTGGATCGTGCATACAGCTGGGTAAAGACCCGTCCTTCCTCCACGGTGTTACACTACGCTAAACTAAACTAATAACTAACTAATAAACCGATAAATAACGTAACTAACGATATGTCTACGAGCTAACTTATGCTAGATAATATTTGGGGTGACCGATACTTTACTTATGGAATTTCCAGTTCCTAACAAAGTGCCTAGCCAACTCAAGTCTAGTAATATCCACCGCACGCGACAATATCCACACGCAATGCACACACTAGACTGGGGGGACTTGATGACGTATAACACGTATAACTGGCCTACTAGGCCCAATAAATACTATACACATACTGGGCCCCGACTCAACAATAAAAATAACTACGAACACCTGGACCAACAGTAAGTCCAATAACGAAGTTGGCTATAGTCCAGACTAAAAGACGCACGCATGATACTTAGCAGGCCGAACCTTCGGCCGCTGAAGGTATCCTGTGTCCGCATCCGCGATTAACACGAAACCTTGTTCGACAAGGGTCCGGCTCCGGCAATTAACTATTATATGCGAGTAACTAGGAAACCCTAGTGGTAAGCCTCTCCTATAAAAGGGGCTCTAATCCCCATACAAGGTACAACTTTCTCTCTCATAATTACACAACATATACTTTTACTTTCTCTGACAAGGATGTGTACTTACTCTCACGCCGGAGTCTAATTGTGGGGTCCGTCCCCACGGTAAGGCTAACGGTTTACTCTTCTTGTGCAGGGAAATAAATCAAACTACTTGAATTATTACAAGATCAGCCCGCCAATAGCTTGTTAGCCCAACCCAACAAGCTATACTAACACCAATTACAACCCGTCACACTTTTTGTACTAACACATGTAAAAGCAAAAGAAGATAAATCAAACGAAATACAAATCATAGTATAAATCGAACGATTAAACCTAATGTGATGATATGCGACCTTCTCTTCTTGGTTTACTAGCTTCAAGGACTGATCGTGGGGCCTTGGAATGGTGGAACTCTATTATGTTGATGAGTGGTGAGTGGTAAGTGAATGATATGATACAAGCTTGGCTAGGGTTCGTATTTATATTTTCAGATTAGGGCACGACACAACATATTGAAATGCTCAATACTCCATATTACAGATATCTTGAGTGCTGTCGAAGAAAGAATATTCCCAAGCATATTCTACGTATCTTTTAAATACGACATATGGCCAGAGTCGCATACGCGTATAACTTTAAATCTTCGATATACTTCGATTGGGAAAAGATATTTAATACGACATATGGCCAGAGTTTCATACGTCATATGTCTTCATACGTTGACTTGGTATTTGATTGTAGAGCTTCTAGATATGGCGTATTGCCATAGTTAAATATGCCCTATGCCTTCAATATTCACCACATACTTGGTGAATCTTCATATCTTCAGTACGGCGTATGGCCAGAGCTACATACGACGTATGCTCTTCACAGTTTGCATACAGAAACACCAATAAAGCTCCAAACCGTGTGCTTTTTCGTGTATTTTCCAATATTACTCCATAAATATTGAAAATCACAATAGTAAGCTATTAAGTATTGATTCAGCTATAAACATACAATAAATGAGCAATATATATAGGATAAATGACAAATAAATATAGTATACATTTGATGTTATCATATAAAAATATAATTATATTAATATGTTTCACAAAATGGCTAACGGTCGTTAGTTAAACCGTTAAACGACTTAACTAGAGGGGTGTTTGGGTAGGTCGGTCGAATTAGGGAAGGGGGAATTTTGTGTCTAACTTGGACTCCAAGATATCCAAGGCTATATAATAAACATCTTGGTTCATTATTTGCTAATCTTTGATAACCCTAAAATACAAAGACAACTCTCTCCCTCTCCTTAAGCCCCAAACCGACCGGTCATATTCAAAACCTTAAGGTTTTGACCCATCTTCAAGAAATAAAGCAATTGTGCTTCGTTTGTTCATTCGTGATTCGAGTACTAGCATCCTAACATTCCACTGTAACGTGTAGTGTGCGCACTCCTTAAAGGTGACTTGTTTTAGTCACTACAAGGGTTTCGATCCATGATCAAGATCAAGAAGAGGAGCATCACTTGTCTTAGTAATTCAACTGATAAGTGGTTAGTAATTGTGTGTCTTATGTGTTAATATGTATACACCAAACGGGATCCCTTTAGGGCATTCTCCACTGCATTTTACTAGTTTATAATTATTATATGATTATTAAACTCCAACAAATGTTATCATATTATGTGTGATTAATGAAGGTGTTAAGAACCTATAAGTCTTGACTTAGATTGTATGAAATTAGTGGAGACTTAACTAGTTGGATAAATGAGTGTTAGTCCTTGGTTATGGAGTAACCAAGGTATGTGTTGTTATAGCTATATGTTGATGTTATGTTATAGCATGTTATATTTGATGTGTTAAAGTCTAATGATTGTTATAGTGTTATAGATGCATTTTTGTATGGTAATAGCCTTAATGGTAGATGTTTATGATGCGAATATGAGTAATTGATGTATTATACATGTTTTAACCCGATTACTTACTGAGCGTAAGCTTACATTTTAGTTGTTGACATTTTTGTAGGTTTATATGATGCAAGTAAGGTACTGGTTAAGGCATTGGGTGTGAAGTAAAAGGATGGAAGTAATCGGCTTGCGTGTAGGAAGGTAAGCTTATTTTAGATACCGAGCTCGAAATAAAGTTGAACCACCAAGTGTCGTGTGATGTAATGTTTTGAAAAGTATATAGTTTATGGAGTCCTTTTAAGAGTCCAAATATGTATTTAAAATTTTTAAGGGTTGTAGCGTGTTGTATAAATGGTTTGGAAGAGTAAAAAAATGATGTTTGAAATAGTGTAATAATACCCATTTTGCGGTCAAATGGTTCAAATTGTCGTATATTCATTTCATGATGGTTGATTACAATTTTGGTAGTCAAATGGATGATAAAGTCCAGGTTATAAGTTTGTTCTAATGTTTAAATGTATTTTTGGTTGAGTTTTAAAATGTGCAGTCTTTAGGTATTTGTATTGATCTACGACATAGTGACGAGCCTCTACGGCGTAACCAATGTAATTTTTATGGGCTTTTGTTATAGAAAAGTCTACGACGTAGAGGCCATGTTGGCTCTATGACATAGACAGTGTAAAGTTTAATTGCTTTTGATTCAGTAGCATATATGGCACATAGCCTCTACGGCGTAGACGACCAGTTTAAAAAATAAATTATCGAGTCTGGAAGGCATTTTACCAAAGAAAGCTTTTTACCCTCAACCCCCAAAAAAAAATAAATAAATAAATAAAGATGAATTCGCTCAATATTTTTTAAGACACTCAAAAGCACACAAAACATCGAAAATTAATACAATGATAAGCTACCTAGAACCGACTTTACCAATGTTAGATGACCCCCGAACGACATTATTTTTGCTTTCCAATTAGCCAACCATTTTTTGAATTTTTCCACCACGGAATTTTACACACTTATCCTCCTCATATTATCCCCAATCGGCACACCTATAAAAGGAAATTTCCCAACACCACAACCCATCCACGTTGCTATTCCGTCTCGTTAATCCTTATTTCATACAATTTACCTTTGTTATAATTAACCCGTAACCCGGAAACCTCTTTAAAACATTTTAGAATAAACATAAGTGACTTAGCATTATCTATATTCCATTCACCAAAAAATATAATATCATCCGCGTATTGAAGGTGAGACACTGTAACATTATTACCACCCATTTTGACTCCTCTAGAGATACCGCTTGTCACTGCTTCATTCACAATCACGTTTAGCCCCTCGGCCACCAAGATAAATAAGAAAAGCGAGATAAGGTCGCCTTGTCTAACACTCCTCTCGAGCCCAAATTCCTCCGTGGAGATCCGTTAACAAGTATAGACATTGACAAGGACCTAAGACATATTTCCACCCATTTATTCCATTTCTCCCCAAACTCCATTCTTTTGATAATGTTTATCAAAAAGTTTCAATTAACACTATCATAGGCCTTCTCAAAATCAACTTTATAAATTAAACTATTTCCTTTCCTTTTCTTGAAGTACTCCATTGTTTCACTTGGTATAAGAACACCATTAACAATATATCTCCCTTTTATAAACGCATTTTGTTCCTCACTCGCCACACTTCCACTACTTTTTTTTTACTCTTTCCATTAACATTTGTGCTCTGATTTTATAGTAACACCGATGAGACTAATAGGACGAAAGTCCCCGAGTCCAATAGGGTCCGTTACATGAGGAATGATGGTGAAAAAAGAGGCATTGCATCCCTGTGATATCTCCATTTTTTCCCAAAACCATGTGATTGCCCTTATTAAATCGACTTTGGTAATCTCCCAAGCCTTCCTAAAAACTTGAAGTTAAACTCGTCGGGTCCCGGAGCTTTATCCCCTCTCACATTCCCTTATTGCTTCCTACATTTCTACTTCACTAAAAGTTTTCTCCAATGCGTTATCCTCCTCTATCGAGATTTTTTCAATCCGATCACAAAATAATAATAATAATAATAATAATAATAATAATAATAATAATAATAATAATAATAATAATCGGATGAATCACCCCATTTTCGAAAAACAAGGCTTTATAGTGTCTAGCCATCTTGCTTTGATAACCATTGGATCTTCGCAACATACCCCGTTTTTCATGAGCACTCTTAAATTACATCTATTATTTCTCCGGTTCACATAAGAGTGAAAGAACTTTGTATTAATCCCCCTTAACATATCACTTTATTCTAGCCTTTTGACGCATCATATTATTATATTCTCTTTTTTTTCCTCTCGTTGTTTTCTAACCCCCACTCATGTCTCTCTCTCGTTATCACTTAGATTTCTATTTTCGCTTCCAATTCCCATCTCATTCCTTCGTTATTTAATTATTCGATTTTATCCTTATGTTTGCCAAACCTCTCCTTGCTCCATATTCTAAGGCTAGCTTTGACATTTTTTAACCTCTCCCAAAATCTACATCGGGCCGAACACTCCTCACTTCTTTCTTCCACGCCTCCTCAACCACATTCATAAAATCCTTTCTTCCATCCAAATGTTGAAAACTCGAAACGACTTTGGACCAAAGTCTCAAGAACATATGATGCAACACTTCCTTTACTTTCACATTTATTTTTCCTATTTTCTTTTCCTTTGTTTTAAAACTTAAGAACACAGCGCAACTCAAACTTATATTTTGAAAAGAAATACTATCAGTACAACTCAAACTTAGTAATATACTATTAATCTAATTCATGTACACGCACGAAGTTAATGTAACTATAAAGCTTGAGATATTTATCACAAGGGAAAAGTTATACATACCCCAAAAAAGCAAACAGTACCTTCTCACGTTTTCCTACCTTTTTTTTTACGTTTTTACTTTTTAAATAAATTTTTAAAGAAAAAATAAACAAATACGAAACAAAAGTATAATATTTAAAATGTTATTTAAATAATTTTTTTAAATCAAGGAATGACAATATCAAAGATAATAGAATACTAAGGAATGCAATGTCATAACCCCATTTTGTTGAGTAATGGTTGAAACGCTTTAGGAATCAAACATTAAATTGAATCAAGCATAATTAATTCTATGTTTTTTTCGAGACCCTTTATATCAACCAAGCATGCCCTAAAACCGCTTCATTTAAAGCGATAAAAAATTCTCAGATACAGAGAGGAGCAAAGGGTGAAACGACAAAACATGCAATAATAGTAGATCCCTTATCACAAAATTGTTGCATTCTATGTTATAGAAAATAGAAATGATATATGGACTTAAAATTAGGCATAATTGTAGGCGTAAAAATAAGTGTCATTATTTTAATTGGTTGTAAATTAAGTGAGTTTTTGTCTGCAACTATCAGAATGTTGACATTTATTTTTTAGACTACAATCAAGACTAACTTTAGGTTATATATCATTACTTTAAAAAGAATGGTTGCATTCTTCAAATAGATGTGCGCATACATTTGATTATAACTGAGAATTGTGGAGTTTATTTATCGTCATCATTACTTTGATTAAAATGTAGTTAGAATGTTTATCATTCATCAAACACATTATTAAAGAGTAAATTGCAAAAATTGTCTTTGTGGTTTGGCCAAATTGCACGTTTCGTCTTTATGGTTCATTAAGTGCAAAAATGATCCGGATTTGGCACTGTTACGTGCACTTTTGGTCCTCCATAATTGCAAAAACCGTTCTTGTGGTTTGCCAAATTTCACTGTTGAAGGACCAAAAGTGCACGTAACAATGCAAAATAAAGACGATTTTTGCACTTAATGAACCACAAAGACGAAACGTGCAATTTGGCCAAACCACAAAAACGATTTTTGCAATTTAAGTAGTCAAACCATACGACTTTTGAAAGGCTAACAATTCCTCTTGGCATTACATTAATCATTTAAGTCCTATTCCAAAAGTCTATATGGTGTTAAATTTGAGATAAGTCCACCTGGAGTTCCATCATTTTGTATAATGGTGTTAAATTTGAAAAGGTACACTTATTAATTGTCGTCTGGGCGGATTAGTAGAGTTTTCCATTTTGAAATAGACATTTTTAGTGGGACCGGTTTAAGGCTTGCAGTATTATGTTAAATTCAAATTGGCAAAAAAAAATAGTTAATTTTGAATATTTATAAAGTATTATGGATTAATAGAGATTTAGAGGAGTCTATCTAGATAGACAAAACGAATAACATTTATACTTCTTTTAGATTCCATACGGATAATTTGGATGTGAAAGAGTTGCGATCTTATGCAAAGTATTTGTAAAAAGTAATTCATGCCATCCATTTCATCCAAAACACATCCACCGATCCAAAACATTAGTGGCAAATTATAACACTTTCGACATTTGATTATTGTTTCAAACACGTTTCTAGCAAGTCTAGCAAAAAGAACTTTAACCATAATAATAAGGAAAAGTACATATACATTTTTTTTTCCCAATAGAACACAATAAAAGTGTTACCTAATTGTAACATTGGCCGCACATTTTATAAGGTTAGGAAAGCTTTCGATTCGGTTCAATGGTTTGTTCCAAGCCGACTTGATACGTGTTGGGTTAGCAAGTCACCTTAACCAAACTTGCACTTATTTCTTACCGTTTAATTCTTTTCTGATAACTTGCTTAACAAGTTAAAAAGTAGTTGACCGATACGATACCCACCCCACATTTGCCGACTATATGTTTCTTTAGATTATACATAACCACTCACATGGTCGGTCACGTGCAAGTTCCGTTTTGGCTTAAATGATTCCATACAACTACCTACAAACTTTGACATTTATCCATTCATAGCACAAGTTGCACTCGTTGCTGTCCGACAGTTTTATAGGAAAAACATATTTTTTTTTTTTTTTTTTTTTTTTTTACCACAAAACCTATAAACTTAACCGGAAAATACTAAGGGCGGCAAGTTCTATCAACACGAAACCCGACTTGAAACCGACACGAACATTAACAGGTTCGCGTTTAGTATAAATAGATTTCGGGTCGGGTTTGAGTCGACGCATCTAACCCGTTTATCAAAGAGGTCATATTCAGGTTGGGAATAAATTAAGCAGGTCGACCCGTCAACTCGTTTAAGATTCTTTTTCTTAAATTAAAAATTATTTATTGTATATTATATTATACTGGTTAAATGTATTAAACAGGTAGACCCACAAACACGTTTAACCTGTTTAACTCGTATAATGTGCCAACGTTTGTATATAAAATAAAACATGTTCATGGGTTAACCCGAAACCCGGTTAACCTATTCAAACCATATAACCTATTTAACCCGCTAACCCCAAGTATATATACACATTAAATGGGTCAGGTTTGGATTATGTGTAAACAAGTTATGATTGACATAGTTGACCCGATGATTTAAATGGGTAAGATTCGGGTTGAGGTTTTCTGACCCGCAACATGTCAACCCAAACCCGCCTACCCGAATTGCCACCCTATAAAATACCTCCCCTCATTTCTTAAGTTATAGCACACCCTCAAGCCCTACCGTTTTTCATTTATTCCACGTTGCATATGAAAAAAAATGCCTGATGGCTTAGTTGGTGCCATGTCTTATAACTTGAGGTCTGGTATCAGCCGGTGCCATAGAACGACGCCGTAAGGCAATAGTGAGCCATATTGCTTACCATGTTGTGTGCTTTTACTATTACAAATAAGGGAATGGATCCACTAAGAAAAAAAATAAAAATAAGAAGAATGAGAAATATTTTCAGTCACGCATTTTAAATGGAAAAATATAATTTTATGAGAGATGCATCTTTTTTATATGTGCATCTTAAATATGCGGTTTTGATTATTTCTCGTCATTCTCATATTTCTTATCTGATCCTTACTCTTACAGATAATACAAAACTGAATTAGTTAGATTGTTATTCAACTAACAAAAAACTGAATTATCTATATTTATAAATTTTCACTCTCTTGGTTTGTGAATAATTATCTTGGACGGAGTTACTGACAATACGAGTCTAAATATTACATCAACGCGCCATAACTTTTTCTTATTCAACTACGTTAGGTAACATTTTTATTTATTTATTTATTTTCTCTCTCTTCCTATACGTCTTTTTACCGTGAACTTTGCTTATTTTTTCCATCAACAAGTCATTTGAGAATTGCTCATGAGTGACTAGTTGGTGTGTTAACGACTAAGAATGAATGACGATTATTGAATAGTCATCGTATATATCTAAGAGAACAATATTATCCTAGCTATTTTTGTACTACCCAAAAATTTTCAACGAACTACTTTTTCAAATGTCTCACATATTTACATTAACATGTAATTAGACTACAAAATTTGTTGTTGTAGACTTGTAGTCAAGATGATAATCATCATCTGATCCAATAGATATCTACCCGATCTGATTCACCACTTATGGATATAGATAAGCTAAATGGATTCATAATAGACATGGATATGGATATAGACGTTTAGTGGATCAGATATGAACAAGTGAATAATGTTCAAGGACAAAGCTTCAACTACATTATTAGAGGGACCAAAATGAACATATTTATTTTTAAAGGGGCCAAATGTGTTAATAACTCTATATCAAAAAATTTCTCCATAAAAGTTACATTAAAATGAAGTAAGCAAATTCAAAATTCTTCTCTTTTTACCTTTCAAATGCTTTGTCCTTGATAACGATTTGTCATATGGATTATCCGTTTACCAACCGAAATAATTTCTCTTAAATATAAATATAAAAATGAATAACTCATGGCTCGTTTGGATTACACCATACAAATAGTTTTTATTTAGAAAATAATTTTATCTCCGAATTTTAAGTGTTGAAAAGCTAATTTTAGTTTTTCATTTATAATAAGTTAACTAATGACTTGGTTTTATAAAACTTATAAATTTTTATATAATATGTGTCCATATTATGTTTCTTAATGTTTAATTAATATGAGATGTTTAGCCCAACAATTTACTATACGTTGTTGTTCATGTATCGATGACAACGATGTTTACAACAAATGCATTATACATAATAGTATTTTATTTGGTTAAGAACTTTGTTGATATCCAATGAATACTCAACATTTCGTTAACATTTTATGAATCATGCGGTAAATATTTATTTATTAATTAAATAAACGAACATGAACAAGATTTTATGACTGTTTAGTTATATGAACGAACATGAATAAAATTCTCGTTCATTCATTTATGATTGTGCACGTTTGATTATACGTTCGTTAATGTTTGTTTATATTCGTATATCGTATATTTCTACGAGTATACTATAGGAATCAATATATTCAAACAAATAATTACACATAAAACACAATGTTTTGTATATTTATTAGTTTGTCTTCATACATTCATTTATGTTCGCTCGTTTACTCTTTTAATGAAAGCACATAAACGAAAACGAACAATCTCATTTCTTAATAAACGAACATGAACAGGAAAACTTGATCGTTTAAGCGTTTGTATTTGTTTATTTTTTTGATTAATTATTAAACGAAAGAACATGAACAATACTTCATTTGTGTTTGTTTACATCGCTAAATATGGATGGATGAAATGATACTAAATGGATATGAATATGTGCCTCTATGCTTAAATTGGATGTAAACAAGTTGAGTGAATATCAGACAAGAGACACGACTCCTGAGGTTTAAAAAGTGTTTGTATTTGTTAAATCATGAATCCAACATAATGTTTATCCATGAACCATTTATTCAACAAACTTAAAAAATATACATCCACAGACCGGACTTGGTCAATACTAATCTTATAATCTAATTAGGGTGTTGATCGGTTCGGTTATCGAGTTGTTCGGTTAGTTTGGTTTAAAAATTTTTTTAGGTCAACCCGAGAACCGAACCAAACCAAATTTAAATTCGGTTTTCGGTTCGGTTCGGTTCTTGGGTTGATCCAAATAACCCGAATTTCACTATTTTTTAAATAAAAATTAATAATTACATAGATATTTAGCAAAAAAATATATTTCAAGCATAAAAAGTGTTTTATTATATTATTATAACCTTTAATACTATTTATTTATATATAAATATACATAAAATATATAAATATATAAAATATATATATTTATATGAATTGGTTCGGTTTAAAAGCTAAACCCATATCCAACCCGAGAACTGAATTAGTAGTTCGGTTCGGTTCGGTTTTAACAAATTCGGTTCGGTTATTAGTTCGGTTCGATTATTTTCGGTTCGGTTCGATTTCGGTTTTCGGTTTATTCGGTCTTTTCGGTTTTTTCGCTCACGCCTAAATCTAATACAGTAGTATTATCTCACAGTTGGGCCTATGTGTATCTACAACTTGAGCCCTAAAATTTATTGAACCCACTGCATGCATGCATCCAATAAGATTTCTTTTTCTTTTCTTTTTATTTTAACAAACGTCGATAAGATTCATTTACCAGCTTTTACACGTAAACAAGGCTTTTTGTCTTGATCTCAGCATTCATTCAATACAAAATTCTCATGCAAAAAACGACGAGACCATCATCATCTCCAACCGCCTCACTACACCACCGTTCACATTACCACCGTTTCATTTTACACACCGTTGATCTAATATAAACCATTAGGTTGTGGTTATAAAAATAAATAAATATGGAATCGATAATGGCAAGGGCACTGGAATATACATTAAAATATTGGCTCAAATCGTTTTCTAGAGATCAGTTTAAGTTACAAGGACGCACTTGTCAGCTTTCTAATATAGGTGGTTGTTATATTCATTTCATTCACTCTTTTATAAGTAGTGATGACGGAACATGGACTTTTGTGGCGTAGTGCTAATTAATTTTGTAAGTATAGTAAACTTTTGAAAATGCACTTGTGTCAAGTAAATGTGTTTATAGTCTTATTTAGTTTTTTCTAGATGCGCACATGGTGATTATTTGAGTTCTGGTTCCGTTCCTGTTTTTAAGTATTTATTTAGTTTGTTTATTTTGACTGATTTTGGATGTGTAATTATTGTGTTTTTGATAGATATAAGTGGTGAAGCGTTGCATGCAAGCCTTGGTTTGCCCACTGCTTTGATTGTTACTATGGCCAAATCTGGAAAGCTCGAGATCGTGGTAACTTATTTACTATTCGTTTCTGATTAACTAGTGTTGGGGATTATATATGCTTTGGCAAACTACGTTTTCTCCCTAGGAAATACAAGTAATCCTATTTTCCTAGTGGTTTGCCAAACACTGTTTTCTGTTGGGGTTGTAATGCAATAATTGGATTACCACTCTCCCACGCATCTCTTACAATATGGCTATTTGCTTTATGACACATAATTATTGCTTTTTAATTAGATGCAATGATCGTTGTAATATTTAACACGTTATTTTTATCTTGGCTTGGTGTAACGAACATTTTCCAATAACACACGTCAATCAAACTTTAACTTTAAATTTATCCTTATAGGGTATTCTGAAATACCTTTAAAATATCCCTCTTCATGATTAATAAGAATTTTTTTCCACACACACAACTTACATTTGTAAAAAGAATGAATGCTCAATTACTTTAAGCGAGTTTGGCAACAAAAAAAAGGCATTTGGCACACCAAAGGGGGAAAATGGTGCATTTGCACGTTAACTTTTTTTACCGAGTGCTCTTATAATTAAATTAAATATATTAGGTGATCATGACATCATAGCTTAGAATAGTAGGAATCAAAGTGGCCTAGTGATAAGACACATGATGCCCTCATAAGAGGTATACGTTTGGAGTTGGCCAAGGATAGGATAAGGCCGGAAATGGTCACAGTGATACCCCGGTTAGGGCTCGTCGGGTAACCTGGAGGCTGGAGATGGATACTTTACTTGTTTCACACTTTCAATGATTATAGAAACATACTCCGAAATTATCAAATAAAAGTAGCATACTTGCATTTTGTCACTATTCATAGCAACATGAGCTAAAAACATTGATATGTTTGGTATAAAAATTGCCAGCATCTTGCTATGGTTGGTACAGATTCACTATATATGCATTACTTGTATGTAGTATTCGACACTATTTGTGGCAAGTTACTATAATCAGTAGCATGTAAAGCATGCCACTATTTTAAAAACACCTTAAAATAAGAAGATACTTTGTTAGGTACAATAAATGATATACTTCGAAAGTTATTAGAAGATAGTTTATCACCGGTTATAGAAAATTATGCTAGCTAACCATGTTATGTTGTTGATGTTAGAGTACAAGGTATCAGCGATTCACGGATAACGTGTTATTGGTATGTCGCGTCGTGTGCATCATCCCTCCCGATAACACACAATAATAAAACTCCTCGCCCATAACACAGCAGCTAACGTGTTATTAAGTCATGAAAATCTGCATTAAAATCTTACGCTCATGATAAAAGAAAAAAAAAAAAAAACATCACAAATGGTGAGCCATTCAAATGTTGAGGGACGCTGGCGTATTAGATGATAAGTAGCGAAAGTTTGTGGGTTTAGGGTTTCGAGGTTGCTTTACATATATTGTGTACCGATAAAGTTATAACCCACGGGTTTCTGATGTTAAACCGTGGGTTATAACTTTATTGAACACAATATATAGAAAACCTCTAAACCCAAGCAAACGCTTGCCTACTCATCTAATATCACACCAATATCACTTATAGCACGTTATAGTAATATGTTATTGGTTCATGTTGGGACGAATGGCGCGTTATCGGTATCCATACCAAGGTCTCTTAGTAAAATAAAAGCATGTTAGTAGTTGGTAAGAAATATTGTATGCATGTTGCTACTCCGAAATTATTGTCATGGGATAAAAAAGTCTAAAAAATGGGACCTTCATAAAAAAGTGGGACTACCCAAATTATTTTTATTAGTTGAAATGAAAAGTGAACAATTATTTTGAAACATCCCAATATAGAAAAATGGACTATAATTTTGAAACGGAGGGAATATTATTATTGGTAACAATATAATATGCAAGTCCGTTATTATTAGTGATACTTTTCATGGAAAGCTACCGTATCTTGATAGTGAAGCAATTAACCCTTATATATGTCTATCATAGTTAAATTATAGGAACACATTTGTACTTCTAATTAAAGTTCATGTATATTTCTGATGACATGATATTATCGGATGACTGTATATTTGAAGCTCCCTTATTTGAGTAATGTACAAGTTGAGCCTATTATTGTGCACATGGATAAGCTTGATGTTGTGTTGGAGGAAACTGATGATTTGAATACACGTAGGAGCATGAGCAGGTGATCATTAGTTTGATATTATGTTTACTGTCAAAAACTGAAGAGTACTAATACAAATACCTATATAAAATCATTCTTGCATGTTTCTGGTAGTGCACAAGCAGCTTTGAGTTCATCTAAAGGCGGTGGCTATGGATTTGCCGAGAAGGTTAGTTTATGTGCTCTTGTCATTTAATGTACCATGAATTTCTGAGTGACTTGTGACAATAGTCGTGAGCTACAGTTTGTCATGATCTGTCTTTGTATCGTATGACGGTATGAGTTTGGAGCTATAACGAGCTTATATGTCGGATTTTTTTATTTCTCAAAGCTTATACCAGTGCGTTTATTTTTATCAGATTGCTGATGGGATGACATTACAAATACAGACCGTCAATCTATTACTTGAGACTCACGGGGGTGGTAGACATCTTCGAGGAACAACATGGTAAGCTTATGCAAAAAAAGATCGTTCATGATTTTTCCGCTTCTTTATTTTACTTGAGAAACCTATGCTTTACTTGGTTGTTTTTGCTTGTTTCTATTGATGACTTGATGCTGTTCCTCATCTTTTTTTTGTGTTTGTGCTATCCAGGGCATCCCCAATGGCATCTATTACGATACGAAATCTTGTGCTGTATACCACAAATGAGAATTGGCAGGTCATCTTCTAATGCTGAATTGTATTATCTAGTTTTCTATCGAGTATTAACGTTGAATTTGTTGTTTTTTTCGATACAAATGGTTATACACTTATACAGAAAATTACACATGGCAGGTTGTAAACCTTAAGGCGGCAAGGGAGTTCTCAAGTGACAAGAAGTACATTTATGTGTTCAGAGTAAGTTTACCTTTTAATCTTCTTCCCAAATACTGTTCTCACGACATCTTAGGTTTGATGGAAAATTAGATAGCAGTTTACACAAATGCATGCATATGTGATCATTCTTATAGTGATTTACATTTTTATGTCAACATCAGAAGCTAGAATGGGAGTATCTATGTATCGATCTTCTGCCTCATCCTGATATGTTCACGAATGTTTCTGAAGATGCTTCTAGCCAAAAAGATGATGATGGTGCAAAGCGAGCTTTCTTTGGTGGTGAACGGTTTATCGATGGGATATCTGGAGAGGCTTATGTAACACAATGTTTGCAAACTTTGCTTTAGCACCTGCAATTTACATTTTACGAAACATCAGATTAATTGTATCCCATTTCCTTATGTTTTTGTAATCAGATTACAATTCAAAGGACAGGTCATAATTGGCCACTAGGTCTGGAAGTTCAGGTGCATATCACAGAAGCCATCTGCCAAGCGCTGAGTGAACCAGGTTAGTAAAATATTGCCCGTTAATGCGTCATTCACAGAGATAGCTGTAGAAAAATGGGCGGGTCAGAAGGGTTGGTAACAGGTCAAAACAGACAAATGAAATGGGTCAATTTACAGTATGGGTTGACCTGCAAACACTTGCATTAATTATGATTAAAAAAAAACAATATTTTTACTATGATTATCTAAATTTTCTAATATAACGATTTAGGAGGTTGCATGAATTAAAAATGTACTTTGAGAGAGCTGCAACCAGTTCCCATTTTGCTAATTTTTCTAGTTTGACCCGTTGAGATAGACAAACCCAATCCGATCCATCCATAAGTAAATGGCTCAAAAGTGCCATCTCTTTTCAGAGTTATCTAATACAATGTTTTGGTAAATTTTACTGTGATCAATAATGTGAGCAGGACTTCGAGCTGTTCTTCGCTTCTTCATGGGATTATATGTTTGTCTTAACAGAGAAGATGTAACTCAGGTTAAAAAACTATATCATCATTTTGTATTGTGCAATGCTTTCCATGTGATGGTTGTCTGCCTAAACAACTCTTTTTTCTGTCAGCAGTCAGCAGAAGCTGCAGGGAATACACTAGTCTCCTTTGTAGTGGACCATATATTTCTTGGCATCAAAGATGCTGGTTTGTGACTTCTTATTATTTGTCGAATCCATCTCTCTTTTTGAGGGAATCTGCCTTCAGTTGTACAGTAAGACAGTTACTGACAACGCCGAGTTTTCCAGGGTTCCAGCTTGAACTTCTGTTGCAGTCGGTTCTCTTTTCTCGGGTAGCTTTTCATGACACCTAAATATAAAATACCAAAATCTCTACATGTTTATGTCTTTACTTAATCATCACTGTAATTTGGTGCAGGCATGCGTCTCTGATGGAGAACTTGCCAAATACTTAACTCGGATCATGGTTGGTGGACTAATTTTAAGGTATGCTGTGTTAATACATGTGCATACTATTTGGTATTTATGTTAGACTGTTAGTTACTAGCTGGCATTGGTGGTATGTGCTTCGGATCATTTGGAATAGTTCTAGACATTTATACGTTTGTATAGATCTGAAATGTAGTGCACTATAGTTATTGACTGCAATTAAGAACAGTACTAATCTATATGTAGAATCAGATATCAGGAGGAAACATAATATAGAATGACTAAACAGAATATGGAAGAGCAACTTGTAGTCACATCACATAAGTAATAAATTATAAGTATTAAACTCTCTGATCATAGCTAAATTTTCGTTTATCATTCTCAAACTTTGTAACTTATAAAAGTCGCATGATGATTCACTTCAGGGATACTTTCTCTCAACCTCCATGTCCACTAGTTCAACCTTCGATTCAGGATACCGCAGAAGAACATCTACAAATTCCAGATTTTGGTATGAATCGATTGCACAGTTTCATAGCATGTTGGCCTTTAATGTGAAAAAACCAATATACTTCGTTTAAAATTAATGTCTTGCGTTTTGTTTTGGACCAGGAAAAAATTTCTGTCCTCCAATATATCCCCTAGGTGATCAGCAATGGAGACCAAATGAAAGTGTTCCACTCATATCCCTTCATTCTCTTCAATTTATGCCCTCCCTTGCCCCACCTTCACTTTCTTCACAAACTGTAATCGACTGCAAGCCTCTTATGGTACAACATTTGATATCATTATATAAGCTATAAAGGGGGCAATCTCGACCCATTTATATGGAACGGGTCAATTCACATTCTAGATGACTTATAGCGTGTTAATATAAAAAATTAGTTAAAAGCAGGTTAAGCGGGTTAAAAGTGACTAACCATGTATTCAATTGCTTACAATGTCCTAAACTATTTTGTCTAAGATAAAATTTATATTATTATTTCAATAAAATATAACAAACTAAAAAAAATGGGACCAAAATTGTTGCAAGACAATTTGACCCACACATTTAAGTGACCGCTTTGACCTGGACCCATTTTGACCATTTCGCCAACCCTCCTGTTTTCCAACTCTACTATAAACCGTTGAACATTGTGTATCTCTATGATGGTTCTGATACACCACCATTCTTGCTAGATTGATCTTCAAGAAGAGTCTTGTCTAAGAATATCATCCTTCCTAACTGATGGAGTTGCGCTTAATCCCGAAGATACATCACCAGATTTCACTGTCAACTCCTTCCAGATCACTGTCAAAGAATTAGAGATCACTGTCCCGCTAGAGTTCAAGAACCCCAACCAACCCATGTGTCATGATCATCCCACATACAGCTCGTTTAGAGGTGCAAAGCTTCATATAGCAAACTTTTATTTTTCCGAGTCACCTTTTTTGAGGCTTGGGCTACTCAATCTTGATATGGATGCTGCATGTTTTTCTATGTGGGAAGGTCAACCCATTGATAACAGTCAGAAAAAATGGGCTATTGGAGCTTCTCTTATTGGTTTGTCTCTAGAAAAATCTAACAATCTGACTGTAGTGATTCTGGGTTACACTCTTCAGAACTATGGAGGTGTGTTGAGATGAAAGGTGTCTGTATACAGGTGGCAATGATAACATCAGATGGAAGTCCGTTAACAAGTATTCCTCCCCCTGAAGGAGTAGTCAGAGTAGGAGTTTCTTGTGATCAGTATCTGTCCAACACTTCTGTCGAGCAACTATTTTTTGTGCTCGATCTTTATGCTTATATAGATAATGTCAGTGATAGAATGGCAATGGTTGGGAAAAATAAACATATGCCAATAACGAATAATGAATCTTCTATTGAAAAGGTTCCTGCTGATACTGGTATCAGTTTAGTACTTGAGAACCTTAAGCTAACATTTCTAGAATCTTCTTCTTTAGACATTCAGGGAACGCCTTTAGTTCAGTTTATAGGAGATGATCTGTCAATGCAAGTGACTCATAGAACATTGGGTGCTGCGATGGCCATTTCGTCAACTTTACGGTGGGACGGAGTGCAAGTTGACTGCGCAGAGGCTAGTACAAGTTTAGCACCAGCCAATGACGTTGTCCCATCTGTTCCTGAACTGAGAGCTGTCTTTTGGGTGCAAAATAGGAAAAGTTTTAGATCAAATGGAAGTGCTGTCTCGATTCCATTTTGAATCTAAGCATAGTTCATGTAGTTCCATATGATGCACAAGATATCAAGTGCCATAGCTTACGTGTGTCAGCTTGTGTTGCGGGTGTACGCCTAGCAGGAGGTATGAATTACTATGAAGCTTTGCTTCATCGTTTTGGAGTTCTAGGGCCAGATGGCGGCCCAGGGGCTGGACTCACCAAAGGTTTAGAGCGTTTATCTTCGGGACCTTTGTCAAAACTATTTAAAACAACACCTCCGTTAGTCAATGAGGTGAGGGAGAATCAAAGTAAGCTATAAATCAACTATGCTTTAGTTTTTACAGTACCTAATTGCATAAAAGATAATCAATTATATTCCGTTACTATTTCAAAACCAACTTTATTTATACTAGTAGCTAATTTAGAATAAATCATCTTTGTTTATTGTTTCTGAAATTCAGATGACAACATAGAGGATGACAAGAATAGCAGTTACATACCAGATGATGTTAATATATCACTAGAGCTAAAGGATTGGCTATTTGCCCTGGAAAGCGCAGATGTAATGGCAGAAATGCCGAAATCCAATGATATGGAGGATTCTTACCTTGAAAAGAAAACCTGGCACACGTCATTTGAGAGTTTCAAAGTTAAAGCAAATGGAAGCAAAACTGACGCTGCGAAAAGCAAAGGAAGTTCGATTGCGACACAAAAGTATCCGGTTGAAGTAGTTAAGGTGTGTATTTACTTCAATTGAGTCTGCTTGAGCATGTTACTCTGAGACATTGATTTGCGTATGGTTTGATACTAGCTAGGCTGATAAACATCTGATTTTGTGTGCCTTTAGGTTGGTGTTGAAGGCTTAAAGGCCTTGAAACCTCAGCAAAAGGGGAATACACCGAAAAAAACTGTTGAGCCACATGGCGGGATAGATCTTGAAGTTGACATAGTACCTTCTGAAGATAATGATGTCGATGGGATGATGACTTGGGCTGTGGAAAACTTGAAAATTTCTGCTAAACAACCGGTGAATACATTTTACTTGTTGCTATTGTTGCTAATATTTATAAGCGTGTTTGCATATGCCTTTAGACATGACTGTTATTTTTACTAATCATAGTAAGATAATCATCTGGATTGAAATAATCAGTTTCAAAACGCAGATCCAAACACCCCCAAATATGTATCTGTGTATTGATAATTGATTTTCTGTAGATTGAGATAGTTGTAAGAAAGGATGAGCTGCAACATGTTACACACTTGTTTAAATTGGAAGTCGACTCAATGGGACAAGTAGCTGTTGGGATCCTACGATTGCTTAAGCTTGATAAATCAGTTGGTCAGCCAGCACTGGATCAATTACGTCACATAGGTAGTTTCTGTTCCTTGTTCATTGATTTTAAAGTGATCATGATATGCTCTAAATAAAAACTTAGAAAATGTTTCATGTTTGTATGTGCATAATTAAGATAGGTAAAAAAAACAACCCTTAAACTTTTACGTTTTTGCAGGAAGTGAAGGTTTTGAAGAGATCTTCTCTCCACGAAATCTGAGCACTGATACCAAATCTCCTAGCTTTGCCCGTGGCCAGTCTTTACTTGCATCTCCACATATTCAGTGTCGTTCTTCATTAGATTCAACGTTATCTTCACTTGAGGAAGCATTGTTGGATTCACAGTCTAGTTGTGCAACCCTTTCTGCTGAATTAAACACTTCCGAATCTTCCAAGCCTCATGTGCATAACATAGAACAACTTGCTCAGAGACTCGAGAGTATGAAGGAATTGTTGATGAAGTTGCGCACTCAGGTATAGTCGTACAGATAATGTTCCTGATCATCATGTACTTTTGTATTATTTTTACGTAGAGCAGTTGTATGTAGCGGAAGTGTTGATAGCTAGTTTAGTTTAAATAGGTGACCATACATTTGTTGATTAATGTTGATGGCAAATAAAAATGAAATATAATTTAATTTACACTTTTAGATTCATGTAGATGTCAAATAATCTAAAAACAATGAAAAATATTTCCTTTTGGTAATGAATAAAATTTAAAAAATATATTTTTTACTTAAAATATAATAAACAACCTATCAAATTTTTTCTTAACAAAAATATAAAAATTGTCAACAGCTTTTGATGTTTTTTGGCGGGTAGTATATAACAGAAAAAACAAGTAAAAAGCTTATCTAGTTCCTTTCATTCACTTACTTTGTTCCAATGGCTTCTTCCTCCACCATTTTCAATCCAATTCTTTCTTACCCATTCAAACCCTCTTTAAATATATCGCCTCACAAACCTTACACCATCAAATGCACTTCAAACACACCACCCGAGCTACCCGACTTCCCTTCATCCGACTCCTCAACCACCACAAGCCAAGAAACTTTCCCTATTGAAAAACGTCGAAAATCAGAAATCCTACGAGACCGAAAATCCAAGTCTGGCCTTGTGAAACCCGAGCCGCCAAATTTTGAAATTGGGTGGAAGAGAACTGTCCCTATTCCACTTGAGAAACCTGTTGGATATGTCATAATGGATTTTCTTGAAAAGCTGGAAGAGTTGATGGATAAAGAATACGGGTCGACTGATTTGTTAGCGAAAGTTGGGGAGATTGTGTCCGAAAGAGCGAGGGAAGTGGCAGAGGAGTTGAGAGATGAAGGGAAAGTTGAAGATAGGATGGTGACTGAGCTTTTCGAGTTTTGAAGCTGTTGGAAATGGATTTGGTAATGGTTAAAAGTGCTGTGAAAGAAGAGACTTTGAAAGAGAGGTTGTCACAAGCGAAAGCGAGGTGTAGACAAGCTATACTTGTTGCTAATTCGTTTTGATTTTTAAGTGTCGTTAACTAGTCAGTTAATAATTATGTGATTGATCGCAATAGATGGTTGAGTTCAGTAGTATACTCGAACAATTGTTCCTAATACAGTTTAATGGCACACTGAAAAAACTAGATGGAATGGAAAATAAGTTTGGGTGAAAACATATTGTAGGTTAGGTTGGATCGATCAACAAATACGTCTGTTTTCTCAATGTTCTATGTATAAGGATACGAGTGTTTTTGGCGCAAAAGTTTATAGCTGCTAAAAGCAAGCCTTCGTAAACTATATGTTCCGTTTGGTTGATGATACTTGTTAGATTTTTCCACAAACACAAGCTCCTGAATCATAAGCTACTCCATGTAGCACTTAGTACTAAGCTCAAGCTTCGGCTGGCTGGTCTTACCAAACACGCGCTATATGTCAAAGCAAACTATATTAAAACAGTAGAACACGGGTCAAAATTTTCCCGCCGATTTAAACCTTTTTTTTGGAGAAAGATGATAACATCGCTACATGTCCGTACCAAAGTAGGTGATCTCTACGTGTATCGACACTACACGTTAACCAATATTACCGAATGCTAGTACGCCAACGATATGCAAAACAAACCTCGTGTTCTTGTTTTGCACTTAAGACCAAACGAAAAACCGTTACCAGGGGTCTTTGATTTTCGGCCTATGCACACAAGAGAGAAAGGAATGAACAAATGAGTTAAGAGATATCTTGTATTTATAGTGTTTAGGACGTGTCCTATTTTATACACTCAATTGACCAAAATTCCCTATATACCCAATCTAATTATTAGTGTTATACATGGAAAATAGTCAAGTAGAATGAATCAAGAATGAAGTAAACTATACTCATCTTGCTGTTTTTCACATGTAACATATGGGCATATGGCAAATTGGCTACATGCACCATTAGACCAGGTACAAGCAAGTCTGTCAAAAACTCAAAATCCTCAAACTCTTGAGATAACTGCTTCTAAAAGTGTTTTGGCCAATATCCAGAATACTTGATGTATAATTGTATATATATTCACAAAAAAGTATATATAATTTCTGTGCTGGTTTTGTTGATCACAGTGCAAAAGGGGTAACGGATTCATAAGACCCATCACCCATAAGGTGTATGTGATGCTTGATTAAATCAAGAAATATTTCAGTTACAAAATGATATTCAGAATCGATCAACATGTATGGGGGACTAAGCTATATGTTTACATCCCGTCCCATTTTCATTGAACTAATAAAGTTAAAACTAACAAATCTAATAACACTAACTCTAAATTAAATGTTTCCATAACCATCATAATACTTAGTCTACCTAGTTACAATTTTCATTGGACGAATCATCTACCTATCAATTTCTGGCTTGAAGAATCGAGATATTACCAAGCAAACCAAGCATCTTAAAGGTTGACTTGAGAATTCATTAAAGAGCCAAATATGCAGCTTTAAAGACGCCTCTCAACAATAGACTTGTAAGCTTATACTTTCTGTTTTATTTCTAAATGTAAGGTCCACGTAAGTTAGTGTGTCAATGCCAATGCTTTTCAACTTCTCGCCGTGTAACCGACAAAACTGAGAGCTCGTATCACCTGTCGCCAATTCCAAACCAGACACGTTCAGCAGTAATAGACAAGTCATATAAATGCTTATTTTGCATACATAGTTGTAGATTGTAGTGAATAAAACAAAATAGGACCCATGATATAGATACTGAAAAATGGGGATAAATTTATACCTCTACTTCCGCTTCTTTTTCTTATTCTTTTTCTTCTTTCCGTCGCTTTTCACAGTGGCGGATTTGCAAGCAGTTTCTACAGACGCTTTGAGTTCCACAGCGGTAGATTTGCCAGAAGTTTTTTGGCACCCTTTAAGTTCCACATTGGAGGATTTGCCAAAAGTTTCTCGACATGCTTTGAGGACACGGCACACATGAGGGTCATCATCAGGTATGTTTTCTAGCAGAATCTTAGCGGCTTTATGGGCTCCTGAAGCAAGAAGCGCCTGATACATCCTACAAACGAATTCATAAAAAACAATGAAAACTAAAGTATGCAACCAATATTAAAATAAAACAATGAAGATAGAAAAAAAGAGGAAATTACTAATTTAACTCTTTTTTAGTGGATTATGGAGTATATGACAAAATCTCCTATTTTTGGACATTTATACAAAATAACCCCACAAATGATGCACTAATCGCAATATTAATTTTGTGGATACCTAAAATCCAGTAAACTACCTACAAATCGCCTGAAAGTTGATATTTTCAAAAAAAATCCGAATATATCTGCAAAAAATCATTTTTTAAGCGAATTTTGGTGGTTTACGAATTATGAGGTTATTTACTTGAAGGATAACCTTTTGTTTTATACCCCACTCAAAAGGGTTAAATCAGTAAGTCTCCTTAAAAAAGTGTTTGCAACAGCTTTTGAACTAGTCTTCGTCACAACTAGTTATTATCATTACACAGAAACTTTAAAATGTTTCATCTATCCCTTTCAAACTAATGAACTTATGTTATAGACCCCTCACGTAATTTGATGAGCATACTTAGTTACAGCAGAAAATAAAGAAATTAAAAATATATATATATTTTAATCACGATTTAGTTACAAAATCATTAACAAGTAGGAAAATCAGTGCAACTAACCTTACAGAAGTCAACACGTTGTAAGGAAGGCCAGCATTTTGATATTCTTCCCAAACTATATAAGATCGTTCAAGATCTTTGGCAAATACACAAGCACTAAGGAGAAAATCAAGACTCCTCCTTGATGGTTGAATCCCGATTTCCTTAATGGCTTCAAGTAGATCCAACCCGAATTGCACATCAGGTGGTTCAGTTTCAGCGATTTGAGAAAACACCTGGATTTTAAGATCCACATGGTATACAAACCGAATAAGAATATAAAGTTTGCATGCAACTAATATATATGATAAGATAATAATCAATATTACTTGTTGAATGTGTCAATTTCAACCATTTACTCAGCTATGCTTTGTGTTTTATCTCAAACTGGTCAATCAATAAATTTAACTATAGTCACAACGACTTGAATTCACCCTTTTTAATACATACAACCTCCTGTATCATTTTTTATTCAAACATTGAGATTATTCACATAATCATAATTACTTGTTGAATGTATCATTTTTTATTCAAACATTGAGATTATTCACATAATCATAATGAACACATTAACTATCTATAAATAATTTCAGAAAACTGAACAAAAATATTTATGTTGACAAAAAAGAGAGCAAAAAACCTCATCAAATAGACTTTCAACAGCAATGTCGTTAGCATCTGACCTCTCCATCCGTTGCTTGAGTAAATCAACCGCCGGCCTATTTAAGTTAAAACAAGTGAGTAAGTAAAACATGTAATATCACACAAATAGAGAATAAGGATAGACCACTATACCCTAAAAGCTTGTATCTAACACAATACAAGATGACCCGGGCACATCCATCATCCCAGAATTCTGAATCCAGTAACTGATCAAGTAGCTGAAGTAATCGGCTTAGCTCACCTTCGGATTGAATGTGCTCCTGCAAGAAGTTTACTTTTTCTTGAATTATACAGGAAGAAAAGGAATAGAAATTAACAATAATTACATAGAATCTTACAATAAGAGAAATTGTGGCTTTTGGCTCCAAATTTGCGTTAACTTGTTTAATTTCTTCATAAATGTCAAGGGCCTCAGCCATTCGACCATTTGTAGCAAGTGCGGAAACAAGCACACTTTTTATTTCATTTATACTTGCACCAGGAATTGCCTTGTCTGAAAGAACCTGCATATGGGTCACAAAATCTTGATCATGGAAAAATCATGACAATTTCACAGAAAGTTAATGAAAGGTATTAACTGTTCATGGGTAGATTACTTATAGCAAAGGGTTTTTTTTTTTGGTTGGCCTGCTATGGCAAAATTCTAGTCAAATATTGGCAAGACGTCATATTGTTACAAGGAACATGAACTCTCATGTGGATGGTGTGACTAGCAAATGGTAAGAGTAGATGATATGTTGTTGCATTGTTCTTAAACACGTGGATTGTGGGGCTGCTTGTTCCAATGGTAGAAAGTCCTTTGGGTGATGCCACACTCTTTTGCAGACTGGAATGAACTCATGAAGGGATGAACAAAAACTAACAAAAGTTTTGGAACCAAATAGGAGTTTTTGTAATTTGGCATATTTTAATGGCGAGATATGACATGGTGATTAACAATAATACAAAACGATCAAACTTATATCTTTTCAACGAGCAGTTAATTGGGTTTTGTAATGCATCACTACATTAATCATGGACTTTTGCAGCACATATGTGACTCTAATGAGTTCGATAATGTAGTAGGAACTAGAAAGTTCCTTAGATATGTAAATAGTAGAATATGCTTTTCTCGATTTTGATGGTGGGATCAATCCGCAATCAAGTTACATTCAGGTTAGTTAATGCAAGGATGTAACCAATTTATTTTGTATCTTACTTCAACTCGTTAAATCTGAAGTCAATAATTTTCTTTTGCCAGATGAACAACTTACTAAACCATAACCATAAACTATAGTTACAAATATACTGATCAGAAAAGAAAATATCTAAATCATCTTTGTCTCATTATTATATCAGATAAGTTGGTTAAACGTGGGCGGTGGGCTCCATTAAGAGAGAGATAGTAAAGAAAAGCTTACCTGCTTTGCCTTCTCAAACAACCCACAAGTTGCGTATGCATTTACAAGTGCCATAAAAATGTGCTTTGTAGGTTGAACTCCTGATTCTTTCAATTCTTTGCGATACTACATAGAAAACACCATCAAATACATAAGAATAGAGTTGTTAGCAGAACTAAAATGTTGTCATCAATACAAATAATAGACATCATCTATACACTGAATCATGTAAAACAAAATTGACCATTTTATAACATTAATAACAGAAGATTTATGAAAGTTTTCTAACCTTTATGATATCGTCTTCACTATTGCAATTGCCGATAATATAACTGAAAGTATGAGAATCCGGTTTGACATTTGAAGCATCCATTTGTTTAAGAACCATCAGTCCCTTTTGGAAGTTTTTCTGCAAAAAAAGAATAACAAGATGTTGGTGATTTTGCAGGGTCCAAGGGGCAGCCCCTGGCAGGGTCCAAGGGGAAGCATCCATTTGGTATAAAGTGCTATGTTAAAAACGCACTAGAAAATAAAATTTCCGGTAATTTTAACCCTAAAATTAAACTGATTTGGCGGTTAATTTAACTGCTATTGCAGTTGTAACCGACCATCAGTTTTTGGTCATATATTTCGATTTCTGGTTCTGTCCATAACTAACAAAACATATTCTCAAGTTCAAATCTGAGTTTTATCCGATTAGAGATTTCGGTAGAACCACCGAAATACTTCAATCTGATAGTGTTTACACGACTCTCAGATTACTGTGATCATAATTTCCTAACACAAGAGAGTTAAGTCAATCGTGCACAATCAGGCAAAAAACAAGAGTGTGAATGCCATTGTGCCACCAGTCTTACAATAAGCAGAATCCACATGCAAATATGTTGTCTGATATGAATATACCTGAATAAATGGACTTCAATAAACTATTTAATTTATATTCAAGTATAAGATGTCTTGAATTTTGTGTATGTCAAGTCAATTCTTATTAGCATGGGTGGCAGTTTCAACCCATTGGTATATAAACTTGGGTTGTATTTGTTTTATGACGGGTGAAACAATACAAAAAAAATAGCTAAATGAAATGAGAACAGTTAAACAATTCAAAACTCAACTAATATGTTTAAATGATTACAAAGTAGCAACTCAATTTTTAACATAAAATTAAATTACAATTTAACTATTGATCCAAAAAAAAAGATTACCATGCTAGTAATATACTATAGCTGTTTATATCATAATTTACATAATCAGAAAAGGAAATGGACAAAAAAAAAAGCATTGATGAGACCGACCGACAAAACCAGCCCATACTGGGATTAAAGAACTAAGGGCTTGGATTTGGCCCCGTCTGTCTTGACCAACACATATAAAATTACCCATTTTGACCCATTAACAGCCCATATATTTTGCCTCTCCTAATTACAAGTATAAGATGGGTGAAGAATTGACCTGTCTGAAGTATCCACCCATTATAGCATTGTACATGTTAGCGGTAGGAATTAAATTTGATCTCTCCAAATCATTAATCATGCCATAAGCCTTGTCAAACTGCAAAAGACAAGCAAAGATCTCAAACACATTTTATATCAGAATGCTTAGGATTCAACATGAGAACTAAATTATGCATCACTTACATCCTTCATTTTCACACACAAAGTTATCATAAGTCTGAAAGTCTCAGCATTCGGCTTTATATCGTGATCATTCATCATGGAATTTATGCTATGAACCTGCCATCCACGGGAATACCATAGTCAAGTGTGTTCTCAAGAGTACACTATTTGCAACAGTAATAAGTTTGCTTAAAAGCCATATAACGAAATAACTAGAAGAACTAAAGAAGTTGAGGTATGAGTACATCTATACAACCTCCAAAATTAATACATAACATAGCTACAACTAACAAAAAAAGTGAGTGTAATTTAGAAAGAGAATGTCTTAGTGCACATATGTTCTTTTACAAATATAAATTATGGTCGATATCAAACACCAAGAAAGGAAATCCCAGGGAAACGTACCAAATTATACTCGCAGCTTGCCAAACATGATGATAGTATGGTATTGAATGTAGTTATCTTTGCAGTTAACCCATCTTTTAACATAGAATCAACTAAATCAATGGCCATATGTACCTGTATCATTTAAGAAGATTATAGACTATCAGTGAACCCATTGTAAAAGAAATAGCCTTTATTTGCATCAAAGCAAATGACTAGATTCTTATTATATCAATATATCTTTTTACTTCTATAATCTTGGGGAAAGTAAAATATATATATGTATATAATGTATGATTACAGAACAGCAACAATACCCAGTCCCGCCTGAGCGGGGTATGGGTATAGTGTATGATTACACAGATAAAGGTAAATAATATAAATTCAGATTTTTTCCCCACCTCGAGTGATTCACAACAGGATTTGATTAGCTTCTCGAGAGTTACAGATGAAGAAGCAACCTCCAAATCACTTTGCAAATCCTTGAACTTCACAACAACGTCTTCGACCTTCAAACCAAGTAACAGAAGTTATTTACGATCAAACATGATATGTTTACAACATATTTCGAGCTTTTGAAAATCTATCACCACGATGATAAACAATCATTAAACTAGTTCAGGCCTACATGGAATTATTGAAGGTGTTCATGGTACAAAATCATTTTATTACGAAATCCTATATTAGTAATTCTGCCATTCTGGACTTAAAATACCAGCTAGATAATGACAAGTACTGACCTGCATGTTTGGTATGCTCGTTGCATAACTGTAAATAAAACTTGATAGATGTTGTTCTTCGTTATCTGTATTTGAAAACAAAATTACCATAAAAGGGTAGAAAACTATCTTCAAGAAAGACATGATCTTAGAAGCTTCATGATAAACTAAAATGTAGACTTTTATATCTTAGTGCATATTCAAACTTACAGAATAATAAAATAGATTACCATCGGTTTTGAGTTCCAATATGAATTGTTTTGCATGGGACTCCAATGAAAGCCTTCCCAATGCTTTGAAAATCCTTTCCATGTTCTCCTTAGAGGAAACTTTCTTTAGGTCTAGTGTTTCTAGAAGCAACGACACCTCCTCTTGTCGATCCCCTTCACACAAAGCTACTAAATAACTTTCTGCAACAACAAAAGTGCAAATTAGGTGTTTAATATGAGCATTGATGCATACTAATACTCCAAATAGCCCATTTAATCATCATGATATTACCTAATACATCATATACTATGCAATATAGCACTAAGATGTACTAGAAATTCTAGAATTCATAATATTTTCTATACTGAATAATTTGATAATTTGCAACTTTTGTGCTTCTTTGGAATAAGATTTTAAAAGACCTATCAAGACACATCTCACGCATCTGCATTGTCACCTTTGTTTTGAATGAACAAATTCAGCAGTGTGCAATAGATTTAAACACAAACTCCTAGGTGAATTTAAAGTGTTTGACATACATTGGTAAAAATAATTGTGTGCATTGTGTGCTCCTTCCATTGCAAATGGAGTATCGTATAGTCTATAAAACATTCAGTGACTACTTGAAGCTAAGTGCCATAAGATTGTATAACAAATTTACTATCAAATCGTCATAAGCTAGTTCACGAGGTATGCATGTATTTGGCATCTGTCAATTTGCATTTGAAATACAACATACTTGCCCAGTTGCCCCGAGTATTAAAAGTCAAATAACACAAACTAGTGACAGCAATAAGAAAAAGAACATAGTAAACAAGTTGAAATGCAATGTTTGGGGATAGTAAATACAAACCATTGAAGTTCGCTTCATCCCCGCTGGTTGCATTTGCAATTAGTGTCCGTATCTTATCTTCATCGCCTACCTTTATCCATAGAAGCATCTCATAATAAGCTAATCTTACAAGAGACTTTGGATTATCCTTCTTAATGTTATCACAATAGAAGTGAAACTCTTCAACCATATCCATATCAATTATAAACATAAGAAAAGGACCATAAGTTTCTTCCCCAATTTCAAAACCACGTTCCCTCATAGACTCAAAAATCACATACGCCCTATGAAACTCTTCTAAAGCAACATCTTCGTCATCTGTCTTCCTAGCCTTCTCTATACAAATCTCTATCATATAATTGAACTCTTTAACACCCGTTTCGCGGTCTAGTTTACCAAAAACTTTAATAGTAGTATTTGCCCCTAGTTTGTGTGTACACATTCTAACCAGGCGCCCAAAACGACCACCCTGCGAACTGTTGAAGGTCCATATTTGCTTCCTCCCTCGAGCTACTTCTCTCCGATGCAATGATGCACTGTTCTGAGATATTGTTGGCGCCCATGGTATATCCAAAAGTTGTATCACAGGTTCATCCTCCTCCTCCTCATCTGTATCTGTTTTCAGTTCTAATAATAAGTACAACGAGAATATGAAATAATTTAAAGACCAACCACCATGATATTGATAAGAACTTAAAGAAAAACTTGACATGGTCTGCAATACCAAGTTACCTTATGGATTATGTGTTTAACTATAACATAAAACTTAAAGTGTGTGTGGGATTGCTTAACTGTTTATTTTTAAGCAGATAAGCAATTTTGGTTATCCAACCTCAGTATGCATATCTGCTTATTTGAGATTAGCTTATCTAATACTTTGTAAGATATGAAAATGAAATCAGCTAATCCCTAGTCATTAGTATTTATAATATTTTATTTAAGGGTTTAATAAAGTATGTAATTGCTTAACTTACATTAAAAAGAAAATTTGTGCATCATAAAAAGAGTTTTGTATTACATCAAAGTTTCGTTAGGCAAAAAGTACAACGTTAAGGCAAGTGACGGACTTAGCAACCAAGTGCATGGACTAATTGATATCAAGGCGATTAATTAAAAAATGTGTCTACGTAGCGTCTATTCGGTCCCTTTTGTACTTTTGACTACCTTGGTAAGAATGTTGTGTAAATTAATACTAATATTGTTTAATCTTTCATGTTAGACACTAATATACGCATAAAGAGTAAAAAGTTCACTTACGCGCTCGATTTTCGCCACTCCGACTCAATCCCTAGGCAAAGCACATCGCCTTAGAGGCCACTTTCACCTTTAACTACCTTGTTATAACCTCATGTATGACCTAAAAGACTTTAAATATATGCAAGTGACCTTTCTAGTTATTCATGTATTTACCTATTGCCTTTTATTTAAAGTTTTTACTATTAAGTAGAACCAAACACCCTCTCTAAAAATACCTAGTTAGCTTAGCATTACACATTTGAACAAATAACGATAACTAATAAGCACTTGTGAACTTCTACAATGCTTCTTGGCAGATGAAACCATTACCAGCATAATATTTCAAGTTCAAGTATACACACGTACCGTTCAAAATAGAGCTAAGTTCCTTCCTAAGTTCACGCTTTACATCTGCAACCAAAATACACAACATCAAAACTTACTTCCTTACCTACATCAAATCACTCACACGTAATGCAAATTGCCACACAACGACAATTAGTATTCAATTAACAAATAATCTCCATCAAATACAAGCTCACTAAACATTTCTTCATTTTATTTAAAATCATACTTCCAAAATACATTTACATTATTACATTATTACATTAAACATCAAATATATCCAAATTTAAAAACCTAACACTAAGGTTGTGTTGGGCTACAAGCTTTTAGGAGTGTTCAGCATTTGGAACATAATGCTTTTTTGGCAACGAGCATTAAGCTTATGGATTTTGTTTAAACGCTCCTATTTAAAACGCTTATAAAAGAAGCATCTAGCGTTAACTTCATCTTACACTTTCTAATAACAGCTACAAATATGTTATCAAACACTTATAAAACAAACAACTACTCCTAACTACCTCTAATCATACAATTAACTAGTGCACGATTATTACACACACTAAACCACCTCCCTTCCAAAAATACATTTAAATTATTACATTAAACATCAAATATTCCAAATATAAAAACCTAACACTAAGCCTGCTTTTGGCAACGAGCACCTTGGAGCATTTAGCATTTAGAATACAATGTTTAGCTTTTGCATTTTGTTTACACGCTCCTATTTAAAACTTTATTAAATAAAGTGTCTAACATTTAACTCATTTTACACTTTATAATTACAGCTACACCTACGTTACCAAACGCTCCTATAAAACAAAAATTAAACATCTTGTTATACAATTACATCTAATAAACTAAGCCTCTAGCATTAACGTCATTTTACGCTTTATAATCACACCTACAGTACAGTTATGTTACCAAACGCTTTTATAAAACAAGCACCTACTCCTAACACTCCTATATAAAATGTTGCTAAAAGAGGCGTATAGCTTCTATGTCATTTCACACTTTATAATTAGAGCTCTAGCTACGTTACCAAACGCTTCTACCGCTAACTCGTTTCCGCTACTAGCGTAAAAATAAGCATCTAATTACACAACTAACTAGACTAAACACACACATTATAATAAAAATCACAATTAAACACAATGTAACAACCATTAACCGAACGAGTAGTATCAAGTCTAACACTCTGAACCGCCAATTCACTCAGCTTCGACTCGAAAGATTTCTTCAACGTAACCGATTTCTTCGCTTTCGCGCCTTTCACACGCGTTGTAGAGCATGAATCAACGGCATTAGATAGCTTTATAAAGTTTGTTAGGGTTCCGGTGGCGGTTGTTGTTACGGTGGTGGTTGTTGTTGAGACGGAGCGTGTGGCGGTTGTGGTGAGGTGATCGGAAAAAGTTGTTACGGCGGAATTAAACAGTTTCGTGAGGGTTTTAGCCTTGCCTGACATTTGGTTATTTTTCACACATTACTGTGTGTTATAAATAAATATGTTGAACAGAAATGATTATTTGGTATTTAACTGGTTTAAATTTTTTTATAAATTGTGATTTTGAAGTTGTGTAAAAAATTTTTCCCAAAACAGGAGTGTTGGGACTCTAAATGAAAAGTATAAAGATTAGTTTCTTTGTTAGGACTTGTTTTGTAGTTGTTTTTTTTTTTCATACATCATGAGTATTGTGTGTTATATTGTTATTTGATACGAGTGATATAAGTTTGGCGAACGAATAATGTGTGTGTTATACAACTTATGATGATACCATTGTGTGTTATAGTAACATATCGTCATACAAGCGGTTATCATTGATGTTGCATGAGCTAAAGGTTAATATTGATTTTAATTAGAAAAGAAATATGAGAAATTGTTGAATAAAGTTTATTGTATGAACAGTTAAGCGTGTGTTTGGGAGGGGAAAAATTAGAAAAAAACAAATTTGATTAAATTTTAGTATTTGGTAAAAGAAAAAAAAAGTAAAGAATTCAAGAGTAACTGGTGAAGAAATAGCGAGAAATGAGTAGTGTAATTTGATTTACCTTATTTATATTATCTTTGAAGAGAATTTGAAGAAATAATTCTTTTTTTGTAAGTTTTATATTTTTCTTTGTAATCGCTTCAAACTATAATCTATACTTCTTTATAATAATGAAAGCGCTCACTTTTAATTTTAAGGCGTCTGAAATTAAGCATGGTTTACAAACACTTTAATCCCAATTTTCATAATTACAACAAAGTAAGCATATTGTACAACAAAATAAAGCGTGATGTCGTTTTAAGGCAAAATTCTATCAAACAGCATTAATCTTATTAAAACACCCTTCACCAAAAATTACAACCATTTAAGCAACAATGTCTGATAAATGCAACCAATTTTTTGATTACATGAAAATAAGCGTAGTATACAACAAAATAAGCATGATGTAATTTTCGGACTTATTTTCGACTTACAACATTAATGTTATTAAAGTGGTCGATGTTATTAATGACTATAATAACTACTACTTACAAGAAAAGAAACATAGTGTACAACACTTTAATGCACATAATTTTAAGGCGTCTGAGACAAGAAGCGTAATGTGCAACAAAACACCACATTAATGCTATTTAATGTAGTCAATTATTTAAGCTGATCAATAAATCTGATTATCTGAGTTATTAAAACACATCTTACATAAAAATACAAATTACCAAGCATATTGTACAACAAATTAAACACAATTTGCATTAAATTTACTACTATGAATAATAATGCATATTATCTGAGATATTCAAGTTCGAGCGGCAGGCGGGTGAAATGGGCTTGGCAAAGCGGCATGGACCAAGCGGGCTCGGCCCAGAACAAACAGACCCACGGGTTCGAGCCCGAACGACCACGGGCTATACTAAATTCTTGATATCCGTAAATTTATTGTTAAAAGAACATAATAAAACTAAAATCATTATTCATCAATAAATTTTATTTCAATGTACTTGCATTTGCATTATTTCGGATCACACTGTAGTAGTATTAAAGTACGTGCTTTATTAATAAAAAAATTTGTAAACAAATTACGTGTGCAGCATAAGTGCTTAAAGTATGTGCAACATTTTAAGGGAAAAAATGTTGGTGAAATTATCAGAGTATAATTATTTATTTATTTATATATTTTCACAGGAAAAAAAAAATTTGTGATTATTTTTATTTAAGTTATCTTATTTATCAAACGATTGAATTCAATTAAATTACCATTTAATTTCATTTTTTTTTTTTTGAATTATATTCCTTAGAGGAGGAGGTGGTACCCTAATACTGGGTGCTGCATCACCTCTATCCGATAAAACCTCCAACTCAAAGCTACCCATTTTACCTTAACTTCTACCCTAAGTCGGGAAGTGGTACCTAGTGCCCAATTCCATTTTTTATTTTTAAATACATAAAATCACATACAATATTTAAAATAAAACATACCATTTCATTAAAAATAAAAACATTACATAATACAAAAAAAAAAAAAAAAAAAAAAAAAAAAACTAGATTAAAAAAAAAAAAACCCACTAATCATCGAGATGCGGCAAGTATTGACGTGCTACGTGCTCCGTGAGATCATATCGAAGGCGGTCAGCAGAGAACTTAAATCCAGTAACTCGCTACCACCTTTGCCGTCGAACAGCGGTGGACCGGCTCATCCATTATATGAGCCGTTGAGATTGCCCTCCTCGCGTTTATAACCATATTGTGCAAAATAACACACGCATGAACACGATTGGCAATCTTCGCTTTGGTCATAGCTCGGAGAGGTCGATCGAAATTTTCCATTTTCTTTGATAGCACCAAAAGCTCGCTCGACATCCTTTCTCGCCCCTCTTGTAACCGTAAATCTCTTTTCCTTTGGGTCGGTTGGATACGGTGTCTTTAACAAGTGTGGACCACTTAGGATAGATTCCATCTGCCAAATAGTAGCGTTTGTAAAGCGTCCATTCACGTGGAATGAACTATTCATCGCGGTTCCATTTCGATCTGTAGATACAAGTCGGTGATTCAATACGTTGATATCGTTGTTTGACCCGGTGGACCAAAGAAAGCATGCGAATCCACATATCTTGTGGCGGTGACTTGAGCATAATAGTGGGAACACCGTAGTCACGCTCTCGTATATTGCTCTCTCGAATGTCTAGGACAATTTTTCCATCGGCGTGTGTACGGTCAATGCTACCAAGCATCCGAGGATGTGATGCCGCTTCATGGGCTGGAAAATGCGAGCAGGTCGTGTGTTGTCGACCTACGTAGGTACTCTCGGCCGTACAACTCAATGATGGCCTCGCAAAATAATCAAGACTTTCGCGTGGCGTTCTTGCGGACATGCATAAATATTCATCATACTCATCGGGATTCTTGGGTTGCGAGTTGCCTAACGGCCGATGTGATTTTGTTTCGCCGTGAAACTTTTTTTCAATCACGCGTCATAGCCTTCTTGAAAATATGGGTATCTCGCTTCATGTCACCCTTATTTGCAAAAACATGCTTTTCTCCATTCGAATTTTTTTAAGTAATTGTCGTTGTACTTTGGTGTTTCAACGAACCAATCATTCTCTAAAGTTTCAAGACCTATTTCCGATGACGATTACGCTGGTTCGGCTAGAAACATCGTGTCTTCAAGATCTTGAGCTTCATTTGAAGCATATGTTGCAACGAGCTACCCGTGGATAGCTTGCCGGACGAAGACGGAATAACGGATTCGGAAGAATCGGAAGACATTTTTTGGAGAGATTAGTGTGTGTTTTTTGAAAGGTGGGGTAATTATTTTTTTGAGAGATTAGTGTATGTTTTTGAAAAAAATGAGTGTATGTTATTTGGTTTTAAAGGATTTTTTTTTTTTTTTTTTAATTATTGCATGTAGTTGGATATTTCAAACGGTCGAATATTTCAAATTTAAGCATGGTACTCGCTCGAGCTCACAACTCGATTTTGCTACTCGATTGGACTACCCAATTTGCTCGGGGCGGTGTACCCGCTCGGGTTCATGAACTCGATGGACTACTCGAGCTCCACTCCCTCCTCCCTTACTTCATTATGAAATTCTTTCTGCTACATGTGCCTTTAGTATCTATTATGAAAATAATTTGATTCGTGAAAATATATATTTTATAAAAAAAATTGTAAGAACTCCAAAAGATGGGCGATAAATGATTTAAGTTATTTGTCGGAGGTTTTTTCGGAAGCAATCTTTTTAGTTTAAGCGAGATTGAGTATCGTTGTCTTCAGTGTTGAAGTTGTGTTGATTATTTTCCTCAAAAGAGAGGAGTGTTGAGACTCTAACCGAAAAGTATAAGGGCCCGTTTGGTTTATAGACGGGTTTAGGATTAGGATTTGGATTATGATTAGGATTTGGATTTGATATAGTTTTTAGTTAAATGAGAAGATAAAAATATGTAATAAAATAATATATTATATATATATTATAAATTAATATAATTTATAAATTTTAAAATATTATTATAGTTAAATGAGAATAAAAGCGAAATATGAGTGGTTGAACTAATAATTGGGCCCACTTAAAGCGAATGTTATGATAAAAGTTGACATGCTACATGGGATTAGCACAAAGAAAAAAATTATGACTCATCCCCATTTGTGGGACCTACAAAAACAAACCAAACAACAAATATTTTCCATCAACCCCAAATACTACTCTTATCCCCTCAAACCAAACGGACCCTAAATGTTAGTTTCTTTGTTAGGACTTTGGGGTTTTATAGTTATTTTCGACAACTTTTTGTGCACACATCATGAGTATCGTGTGTTATTTGATACGAGTGGTATAGGTTTGGTGAAAGAATAATGTGTGTTATAGTAACATATCGTCATACAAGTAAGTTTGTTGTACAAACAGTTAACCGTATGTTTGGTAGAGGAAAAAGAAATAGGAGAAATGAAATTCAATTAAGTTTGGTAAAGAAAAATAAAAGAAGTAGAGAATTGAAGAGTAACTCGTGAAGAAATAGAGAAAAATAAGTAGTGTAATTTGGTTAGCCTTAATTTGGAGACGTAATTCTTTTTTTGTAAGTTTTATACTTTTCCTCGTACCGCTTCAAACTAATTTTATTGAAGAAATTACGTGTGCAACATCATGTGCTCAAAACACATTGGAAAAAAATTGTTTGGTGAAACTATTATAATACTATAATCCTTTTTTATTTATATGTTTTTCAAAGAAAAAAAATATTCGTGCTTATTTTTATTTCAATTATCTAACGCTATCAAACAGTGAAATTCAATGAAATTGTTATTCAATTCCATATCTTCAAATTCTATTCCTTACTTTCATTATGAAATTCTCTCTACCAAACATGCTTTTAGTATCTCATGAAAAGAATTTGGTTCATGAAAACATATATTTAAAATAAAATAAAAATTGTAAGAACTCTAAAAGATGGGCAATAAATGATTTAAGTTATTTGTCGGAGGTTTTTTCGGAAGCAATCTTTTTATTTTAAGCAATATTGAGTATCATTGTTTTCGTTGTTGAAGTTGTGTTGATTTTTTTCCTCAAAAGAGGGGAGTATTGGGACTCTAACTCAAAAGTATAAATGTTGGTTAGGACTTGGGGGTTTTGTAGTTGTTTTTTCACACATCACGAGTATTGTGTGTTAGGGTGGTGGCATTACCTGCGGTTTGGGTTCGGTATGGAGTCATGCCGCATGGCAACACCGTTGCCACTCGTGCTGTATGGCTCGGTGTGATATTGGGTTCGGTGTGTGATGCCGAATCGGTGTGGAAGGAGGCGTGTGTGGGTTTGAAAATACAACGATGCATGCACTATATATATATATATATATATAAGAGTTAATTACATAAATGGTCTTTATGGTTTGGTCGTTTTAGCTTTCGATCGCTAAAGTTTTTTTCTTGGTTCGATCAACATGGTTTGCATATATTACCGGTTCGGTCCATATCCAGAATAAAATAGCGAAAATGTCCTTCTTTTTAAAAAAATTCGCGATTAGTCCTACATGATAACGACCGTTAAAAAAAAAAAAAAAAAAAAAACTTTTAAAAAAGTTACGTTTTTAAATTTTTTTTAAATTTTAAATTCTCTTTTTAAAAAAAAATTACGTTTTAAATCGTTTTTTACGCGTTTAATTTGTATTGACACGTTTTCATCTGTTTTACGTTTCATCCGTTTTATCGTTTTGTCTGCATTTTACGTTTTCGTTCGTTTACACTTTTAAATACATTTTACCACGTTTTCATCCGTATTTACGTTTTCATCTGAATTTACGTTTTCATCTGTTTTAAACCAAACACGTAAAATTTATTTTAAAAATTAAAAAAAAGCGTAAATTTTTTTAAAAAACGTAAAAACGTTTTTATTTTTTATTTTCGTTTTTTTTTAAATTTTCGTTTTTTAAAATTTTACGTTTCTTTCTTTTTTTTTAATTTTAAAAATAAATTCGTTTTTTAAAATGGACTATGACGTGTAAGCGAGGCGGCGTGTAACGGATGATAACGCGGTAAATGCGATGTAACAACGGGTAAAGCGGACAACGTGTAAAAACGCATATAAGCAGACGCATAACTGATGTAACGAGATAACGATGAAAACGTAGCTGATAACGAACGTAAAGCGGACTGACGTGGCTTTTAAAAAAACGAGAGCGTAAATTAAAAAAACGTAAAATTTAAAAGCCGTAACTTTTTTAAAAGTTTTTTTTTTTTTAACGATATCATGGGGACTAGCTGGCGAATTTTTTTTTAAAGAAGGACATTTTAGTCATTTTATTGGGATATGGTGAGGCAGGTAACTGCTATGAAAACCACGTTGGTGAACCGGTCAAAAAAACTTTGGTGAGTGAAAAAATGACTAAAACGGTGTTTATTATGTAATTAAATATATATATATATATATATCACTTGACCGTTGCATGCATTAAACTTTAAAAAAAAAAAAAAAAAAAAAAACCTTTATAAATATCACTTAATCCTCATTACATTTTATTCCAAATCTCATCGTTTCACAAACAAATCATTCACAACACTCAAAAAATGTCTTTAAATCGTCTTTGCCCGTCGATGACGAATTAATTTTTAAGAGAGTCTTACAGACTAATTTTCTCACCGTAGTACCACAGAGCCTATTTACGCTGCGCGATTCCATTGAAAAGCGGCTAGCTCAAGCAATACTCTGGGCGGTCTGTAGCACCCGCTTTCATGATAAAGCATTCTGACTCTAATGAATGACTATTTAGTCGAGCGACCAAAGTTTCCCGACCATGTTTTCGTGATAGATTCGAATGAATAAAGATTGTTTTAAAATTCTTTGGTGATGTTGAGCGAGATTTGAATGGTTTCAAGAGGACAAGGCCGAGGAAAAAAAAAGTTTCACGCGTTACAAAAATGCATATCGGCCATCCGTGACTCATGATGGGTGAACCTCAGGATAGATTTGATGACTATTTAAATATGGCGAAGAACGTCCGTTATTTTTTTAATTCGTATTTTTACTATTTTTAAATTTGATTATTTTTTTTACTATTTAATATTTTGTAGGAGATTGCCTTGATCATTTTTGCCATGCGATAATTGAATTATATGGTCGAGAGTTCTACGTGGTCGACGACCCTTGGCGTTGCACGGTTATTCGAGGCACATGAAGAAAAACATCACATTCTGGAATGCTTGGTAGCATTGATTGTACACATTTCGTTTGGCGCGATTGTCCTAGGCATTTGAAGGCCAATATAAGAGGTGATCGCGATCTGACTATTATGCTTAAAGTTGTCGCTTCAAATGATTTGTGGATTTGACATTCGTTTATTGGTCCTCCTGCAAACAACGACATCAATGTTTTGAATCAATCGTTGTATTTTCTTGGACGAAATGGAACAACGCCAAACAGTTCATTTACTACTAAATGGGCGCTTTACAAACGTGGATATTATCTTACGGATGGAATTTATCCCTCGTATTCCACGTTTGTTAAAGCATATAAGTATCCCATGACCCAGGAAAAGAGATTCAGAAGCTACAAGAGTGCGCAAGAAAGGATGTCGAGCCAGCTTTTGGGCGTCTTAAGGCAAAATGGATAATTCTCGATCGTCCTCTCCAGCTATATCGGTCGAAAAGATTCGACACCTAGTTTATCGTGTATTATATTCCACAATATGATTTTAAAGGCAGCGGGATGGCAATATCACAGGTTCATGTTATGGATTAGTCGGTAGCGCCGGTTTACGATGACGGTTTTCTGAGAGTTCTCAGCGAAGATATCCATAATCGTCTCGATATGATCTTCACGGGCGTGTAGCGACTCAAGACTTAGCATACCGCGATAACCATGTGTATTTTTTTTTTATTTCAATCGTGATGTAATTTTTTTTAAAGTATTATGTAATTTTTTTATTATTAATGAAATATTATGTTTTTATTTAATTGTTTAATATAATTATGAATAAAAATAAAATAAAATAAAAATGAGTGAGGTATGGAATCATGGTTGCCACTAAAAAACTATGGTGAGGTATGAGATTAGGTGGAATGATATTATTGGTGGGTTGTGAGGTATGGTGTGGCATGAATACCACCACCCTTACTGTGTTATTTGATATGAGTGATATAAATTTGATGTGTTATACTGGTACCGTGATGTAAGTTAAAGTTTGGTGAATGGATAATGTGTGATATTGTAACATATCGTCATACAAGTGGATCATCGATGTACAATGCGTATTGCATGTGCTAAAGATTAATATTGATTTTAATTGGAAAAGAAATACGATAAAATTTTGGATAAAGTTAAAAGAATTTAATTCAAGAAAATATACATTTTATAAAAGAAATTATAAAAACTCTAAAAAAGACTTGAGCAATAAAAAGGTATGGTACATTTAACTTCTTAGGTTTGTTTTCTAAAATTTGCTTATTAGGGTGGAGGTTGTGAAATATCCTTCGTCATGTTTATCAAATGATTATTTTAGTGTCACGTTGGCTTCTTTTGTTTGCTGTCTTGCTATAGTGGTTTGAAAAGCAGCAGGGGTATGTTTGGAAAAGCCATTTGTAAAGATGTATCTTTCTGTCATGGAAAACTAGATGGGCGGGTTGAATAGTTTTTGATTTTTGGTTAGTTTCAAAAACTTTAGATTCGATATTATGTGAAATCATTATGGATGTAGAAAGTATAGATCTAATGATAAAGCAAGTAAATAAAGTAAAGCGAATGATAGAAATGGCACAACCGATTTATAGTGGTTCATGCTCTGAGACCTTCTTCTTGCCCTCTTTCACTCACGGTCACCTACTAGGAGTTCAAGCACTATGAAGACAAACTCCTTGACTTAGCGGAGAAACGCCCGGCGTTCTTCTGCTTTTTAGGTCAAAGCCTAATAATCCAGTCCATAACACGGTGGATGGAACCAGCATGACTATTACACAACAAATATGTGAATATCAAATCTGAGATCTTCTCTGTAGATCTTGTGGAGAACAAGGTAATCGAGGCGACTTCTTGGATGACTGTAGAATGCACATTGCCACATAACGACAATTAGTATTCAATTAACAAATAATCTCCATCAAATACAATCTCACTAAACATTCTCCATTTTATTTGTTATTATACTTCCAAAATACATTTACCTTAAACATCAAATATTCGGAATTTAAAAACCTCACACTAAGATTGTGTTTGGCTACAAGCGTTTAGGAGCGTTCAACATTTGGAACATAATGCTTTTTTGGCAACGAGCGTTTAGCTTTTGAATTTTGTTTAAACGCTCCTATTTAAAACGCTAAATTAAGCACCTAGTGTTAACGTAACACTTTCTAATAACAGCTACACATATGTTATCAAACACTTTTATAAAACAAAAAGCTAGTCCTAACTACTTCTAATCATACAATTAACTAGTGTAGAATTATTACACACACTAAATCACCTCCCTTCCAAAAATACATTTAAATTACATTAAACATCAAATATTCCAAATTCAAAAACCAAACACTAAGCCTGCGTTTGGCAACAAGCACCTTGGAGCATTTATCGTTTAGAATACAGTGTTTAGCTTCTACATTTTGTTTAAACGCTCCTATTTAAAACGCTATTAAATAAAGTGTAACAGTTACCTTACACCTAAGTTACCAAACGCTTCCATAAAACAAAATTTAATCATCTAATTATACAACTACAGCTAATAAAATAAGCCTCTAGCATGAACGTCATTTTACGCTTTATAATCAAACGCTTTTATAAAACAAGCACCTACTCCTAACATCTTCGCTTTCCGCTGCCAGTGTAAAACTAAACATTTAAGTATACAATTAACACTCCTATAGCTTCTACGTCATTTCACACTTTATAAATAGTGTTTCAGCTACGTTACCAAACGCTTCTACCGCTAACTCGTTTCCGCTACTAGTTTAAAAATAAGCATCTAATTACAAATTAACTATACTAAACACAAACACACATTATAAATTTATAATAAAACACAATGTAACAACCATTAACCGAACGAGTAGTATCAAGTCTAACACTCTGAATCGCCAATTCACTCAGCTTCGACTCGAAAGATTTCTTCAACTTAACCGATTTCTTCGCTTTCGCGCCTTTCACACGCGTTGTAGAGCATGAATCAACGGCATTAGATAGCTTTATAAAGTTTGTTAGGGTTGCGACGGTGGTGGTTGCGACGGTGGTGGTGGTTGTTGAGGCGGAGCGTGTGGCGGTTGTGGTGAGGTGATCGGAAAAAGTTGTTACGGCGGAATTGAACAGTTTTGTGAGGGTTTTAGCCTTGCCTGACATTTGGTTATTTTTCACACATTACTGTGTGTTATAAATAAATATGTTGAACAGAAATGATTATTGGTATTTAACTGGTTTAAATTTTTTTATAAATTGTGATTTTGAAGTTGTGTAAAAAAATTTCCCCAAAAGAGGTGAGTGTTGGGATCTAAATGAAAAGTATAAAAATTAGTTTCTTGGTTAGGACTTTGGGGGTTTTGTAGTTGTTTGTGGCAACTTTTTTTTGCATACATCATGAGTATTGTGTGTTATATGATACGAGTGATATAAGCTTGGTGAAAGAATAATGTGCGTGTTATGGTAACATATCGTTATACAAGTGGTTATCATCGATGTTGCATGAGCTAAAGGTTAATACTGATTTTAATTGGAAAAGAAATATGACGAATTGTTGAATAAAGTTGTTATATAAAAAGTTAAGCGTATATTTGGCAGGGGAAAAAGAAATAGGAGAAATCAAATTTGATTAAATTTTAGTATTTGGTAAAAGAAAAATAAAAATAAAAGGTGAAGAATTGAAGAGTAACCGGTGAAGAAATAAAGAGAAATGAGTAGTGTAATTTGATTTGCTTTATTTTTATTATTTTTGAAGAGAATTTGAAGAAATAATTCTTTTTTTGTAAGTTTTATATTTTTCTTCGTACGCTTCAAACTATAATCTTATTAAAGTATGTGCTTTGTTAATAAAATTTTATGTAAACAAGTTACGTCTGCAACATAAGTGCTTAGAGCATTTTAGGGGAAAAAATGTTGGTGAAATTATGAGGGTATAATCCTTTTTTATTTATATATGTTTACAGGAAAAAAATATTTCGTGATTATTTTTATTTAAGTTATCTAAGGCTATCAAACAGTGGAATTCAATGAATTATCATTTAATTCCATTTCTTTGAATTATATTCCTTACTTCATTATTTAATTCTTTCTGCTAAACGTGCCTTTAGTATCTTATGAAAGTAATTTGATTCGTGAAAATATATATTTTATAAAAAAATTGTAAGAACTCTAAAAGATGGGCAATAAATGATTTAAGTTATTTGTCGGAGGTTTTTTCGGAAAAAATCTTTTTAGTTTAAGCGAGATTGAGTATCGTTGTTTTCGGTGTTGAAGTTGTGTTGATTATTTTCCTCAAAAGAGGGGAGTGTTGGCACTCTAACCGAAAAGTATAAATGTTAGTTTCTTGGTTAGGACTTTCGGGTTTTATAGTTATTTTTATAGTTATTTTTGACAACTTTTTTTTGCACACATCATGAGTATCGTGTGTTATTTGATACGAGTGATATAAGTTTGGCGAAAGAATAATGTGTGTGTTATAGTAACATATCGTCATACAAGTAGTTATCATCAATGTTGCATGAGCTAACGGTTAATATTGATTTTAATTGGAAAAGAAATATGATAAATTGTTAAATAAAGTTTGTTGTATAAACAATTAACCGTATGTTTGGTAGAGGAAAAAGAAATAGGAGAAATGAAATTCGATTAAGTTTGGCAAAGAAAAATAAAAGAAGTAGAGAATTGAAGAGTAACTCGTGAAGAAATAGAGAAAAATAAGTAATGTAATTTGGTTAACCTTAATTTGGAGATATAATTCTTTTTTTGTAAGTTTTATACTTTTCCTCGTACCGCTTCAAACTAATTTTATTGAAGGAAATTACGTGTGCAACATCATGTGCTCAAAACACATTGGAAAAAATTGTTTGGTGAAACTATTGTAATACTATAATCCTTTTTTATTTATATGTTTTTCAAATAAATAAAATATCCGTGCTTGTTTTTATTTCAATTATCTAACGCTATCAAATAGTGAAATTCAATGAAATTGCTATTCAATTCCATATCTTCGACTATTCCTTACTTCATTCTAGATTTTCTACCAAACACGTCTTAATTATATAATGAAAAGAATTTGGTTCATGAAAACATATATTTTATAAAAAAATTGTAAGAACTCTAAAAGATGGGCAATAAATGATTTAAGTTATTTGTCGGAGGTTTTCGGAAGCAATCTTTATTTTTAAGCAAGATTGAGTATCATTGTTTTCGTTGTTGAAGTTGTGTTGATTTTTCCTCAAAAGAGGGGAGTGTTGGGACTCTAACTGAAAAGTATAAGTGTTGGTTGGGACTTGGGGTTTTAGTAGTTGTTTTTCACACATCATGAGTATTTTGTGTTACTGTGTTATTTGATATGAGTGATGTAAATTTGATGTAATATAATGGTACCGTGATGTAAGTTAAAGTTTGGTGAATGGATAATGTGTGATATTGTAACATATCGTCATACAAGTGGATCATCGATGCACAATGCGTATTGTATGTCAGCATGTGCTAAAGGTTAATATTGATTTTAATTGAAAAGAAGTACGACAAATTTTTGGATAAAGCTTGTTGTATAAAGAGTTAACCGTATGTTTGGTAGAGGAAAAAGAAATAGGAGAAATGAAATTCGATTAAGTTTGGTAAAGAAAAATAAAAGAAGTAGAGAATTGAAGAGTAACTCGTGAAGAAATAGAGAAAAATAAGTTAATTTGGAGATATAATTCTTTTTTTGTAAGTTTTATACTTTTCCTCGTACCGCTTCAAACTAATTTTTTGAAATTGAAGTGCAATTACAAATGTGCAACATTGTGCAAAAAACTTGGAAAAAATTGTTTGGTGAAACTATTGTAATACTATAATCCTTTTTTATTTATATGTTTTTCAAATAAATAAAATATCCGTGCTTGTTTTTATTTCAATTATCTAACGCTATCAAATAGTGAAATTCAATGAAATTGCTATTCAATTCCATATCTTCGAATTCTATTCCTTACTTCATTCTGAAATTCTCTCTACCAAACATGCTTTTAGTATATAATGAAAAGAATTTGGTTCATGAAAACATATATTTTATAAAAAAAATTGTAAGAACTCTAAAAGATGGGCAATAAATGATTTAAGTTATTTGTCGGAGGTTTTTTCGGAAGCAATCTTTTATTTTTAAGCAAGATTGAGTATCATTGTTTTCGTTGTTGAAGTTGTGTTGATTTTTTTCCTCAAAAGAGGGGAGTGTTGGGACTCTAACTGAAAAGTATAAGTGTTGGTTAGGACTTGGGGGTTTTGTAGTTGTTTTTTCACACATCATGAGTATTTTGTGTTACTGTGTTATTTGATATGAGTGATGTAAATTTGATGTATTATAATGGTACCGTGATGTAAGTTAAAGTTTGGTGAATGGATAATGTGTGATATTGTAACATATCGTCATACAAGTGGATCATCGATGCACAATGCGTATTGCATGTCAGCATGTGCTAAAGGTTAATATTGATTTTAATTGGAAAAGAAGTACGACAAATTTTTGGATAAAGCTTGTTGTATAAAGAGTTAAAAGAATTTGATTCAAGAAAATAAACATTTTATAAAAGAAATTATGAAAACTCTAAAAAAGACTTGAGCAATAAAAAGGTTTGTTAAATTTAACTTTTTAGGTTTGTTTTCTAAAATTCGCTTATTAGAGTGGAGGTTGTGAAATATCCTTCGTCATGTTTATCAAATTTGATCATTATAGCGTCACGTCGGCTTCTTTTGTTTGCCTTGTCTTGCTATAGTGGTTTGCAAAACATACTCTCTACTATCCTCAAATTTTGTCACTTAAAAAATCCATCAATACACACGACATAACACACTCGAAACAAAATAAATTAGTGATAAAAGAAGGTAAGGAGTTGTGTTATGCATCTTTGGCATTAGCAAATCTCATAAAGTATTTTACCAAAATCTTTATTAGACTTGGTCTCATTATGAGCGTCACTTTATTTCATCAACTTTTTAAAGGTTTTTTCTTTACTTGAATCAAATTTACCAAACTCCTAAATCAATTTTTACTAGCGATTATTCCAAAATTCAAGGTTGTGTAATAAACACTATTAGTAATTAAAAATTAAATACAAAATTAGTCACAAAAAATACATGTTAGATTTTGGTGTAACATCTTATCGTTTAATGGTCTAGCGAAAAAGCGTTTAACATCTTCACACTAGAGTTCAAATCTCAATGGGTACATATTTAGTGCGTTCTTATGATGTCTCGAGTTCTTTATATTAATCATAATCACTGGACACAACTTTATGTTGTGTCTCCGGTTCTTTTTCTAGTCGGTGTATCCGATGCTTATGGTGTGTCTCTGGTTCTTTTAATAGTTGGTGTGACGTGTATTCTATATCTACAAATGTTATACTTTGTAATTTTGTATAATCAAAAGTTTCTAAAATTTATTGTACATGATTCGGGTCCAACTTAGTTTATCGGGTCAACCCGATAGCCTAATAGGGTCGGGTTAGGGTCTTAATTAATTCGTAAAAGGTATTAATTTTACTTAGAGGTGGCAAATGGGTCGGGTCGGGTCGGTTTGGGTCATGGGTCAAATGGTTTATGGGTCAAATGGGTCATGGGTCAAACGGGTCATACTATAAGAATGGGTTGAATGGGTCATGGGTCAAACGGGTTGGGTCGGGTCGACTCGTTACATTTCCACCTGTAATCATGCTACTATAGTATGTTTCGTCCGTTTTTTACGTTTTCATCATTTTTTTACGTTTTCGTCGTTTTTTTTACGTTTTCGTCCGTTTTCTTACTTTTTCATCCGTTTTTTTGCGTTTTCGTCCATTTTTTTACGTTTTCGTCCGTTTTTTTACGTTTACGTCCGTTTTTTTACGTTTTCATCCGTTTTTGCGCGTTTTCGTCTGTTTTTTTACGTTTTCATCCGTTTTTGCGCGTTTTCATCCGTTTTTTTTTTCGTTTATGCCCCCTTTTTTTACGTTTTCATCCGTTTTGCGCGTTTTCGTCCGTTTTTTTACGTTTTCATCCGTTTTTGCGCGTTTTCATCCGTTTTTTTTCGTTTTTTGCCCATTTTTTACGTTTTCATCCGTTTTGCGCGTTTTCGCCCGTTTTTTACGTTTACGTCCGTTTTTGCGCGTTTTTGTCCGTTTTCATCCGTTTTCGCACGTTTTCGTCCGTTTTTTTTACGCTTTCATCTGTTTTTTACGTTTTCGTCATTTTTTTACGTTTTCGTCCGTTTTTTTTACGTTTTCGTCCGTTTTCTTACGTTTTCATCCGTTTTTTTGCGTTTTCGTCCATTTTTTTACGTTTTCGTCCGTTTTTTTACGTTTTCATCTGTTTTTGCGCGTTTTCGTCTGTTTTTTACGTTTTCATCCGTTTTTGCGCGTTTTCATCCGTTTTTTTTCGTTTATGCCCGTTTTTCGTCCGTTTTTGCGCGTTTTCGTCCGTTTTTGCGCGTTCTCATCCGTTTTTTCCGTTTTTTGCCCATTTTTTACGTTTTCATCCGTTTTTGCGCGTTTTCGTCCGTTTTTTTACGTTTTCGTCCATTTTTTTACGTTTTCGTCCGTTTTTTTACGTTTTTGTCCGTTTTTGCACGTTTTCGTCTGTTTTTTTTACGTTTTCGTCCGGTTTTTTACGTTTTTGTCCTTTTTTTACGTTTCAATCTGTTTTTGCCCGTTTTCGTCTGTATTTTTACGTTTTCGGCCGTTTTTGCGCGTTTTCCTCCGGTTTTTTACGTTTTCGTCCCTTTTTTTACGTTTTCGCCTTTTGCGCGTTTTCGTCCGTTTTTTACGTTTTTGACTTTTTTTGCGCGTTTTCGACCGTTTTTTACGTTTTTGCGTGTTTTCGTCCGTTTTTTTTTTACCTTTTTGTCTGTTTTTTACGTTTTCATCCGTTTTTGCGCGCTTTCGTCTATTTTTTACGTTTTCGTCTATTTTTTATACGTGTTCGTGCAAAAACGGACGAAACCGTAAAAAGACGGACGAAAACGTAAAAAAACGGACGAAAACGCACAAAAACAAATGAAAACGTAAAAAAACGTCCGGAAACGCGCAAAAAAGGACGAAAACGAATGAGAACGTAAAAAAACGGACAAAACGTAAAAAAACGTGCAAAAACGGACGAAAACGTAAACACGGACGAAAACGCAAAAAAACGGACGAAAACTCGAAAAAACGGACGAAAACGTAAAAAAACGGATGAAAACGCGCAAAAACGAACGAAAACGTAAAAAAAGGGGCGAAAACGCGCAAAAACGGACGAAAACGTAAAAAACGGACGAAAACGCAAAAACGGACGAAAACGTAAAAAAACGGGCGAAAACGTAAAAAACGGACGAAAACGCGCAAAAACGGACGAAAACGTAAAAAACGGACAAAAACGTAAAAAACGGACGAAAACGTAAAAAAACGGACGAAAACGCGCAAAAACGGATTAAAACGTAAAAAAAGGGACAAAAACGTAAAAAAACGGACGAAAACGCGCAAAAACGGACGAAAACGTAAAAAACAGACGAAAACGCGCAAAAACGGACGAAAACGTAAAAAAACGGACGAAAACGCGCAAAAACGGATGAAAACTTAAAAAACGGACGAAAACGTTAAAAAACGACGAAAACGTAAAAAAATGACGAAAACGCGCAAAAACGGATGAAAATGTTAAAACTGACGAAAAAAATATAAAAACGTATAAAAACATAAAAAACACGACATCTAATGATGGTTGAGTTATCATCCGACCCTTAAGTGACCCATTCGACCCATTTGTTGACCCATTCGACCCATTTGTTGATTCACATAAGTCCATATGTTGACCCATTTGACCTGTTCTTTGCAAATGGGGTAACCCAATCCAACCCATAAGTTGTTATTTTTGACCCATAGCAACCCATTTTTCTCTAAATGGGTTGTGATTGCCACCTCTAATTTTACTCCTGTTAATGAAAATCATTGTATAGGCCCTTTAACTAAAAAAGCCTGATGATTGAATGCACATGATGCACTTAATAACAATATTTAGTGAAGGTATTGCCCTTCAACAAGAAACTGATGGTGTCTTTCCTTTTTTTATAATTTTGCTGCTACTGATGCAAAAACAACATGCCCGGCTGCTAGGAAAATTCAATGCCTACTTGTAATATGCTTGTTTGTTTTGTTAAACATTGGGTAAATACTAGTTAGGTGGTATTTTAATAGATGCAACAAATCCGCACAACAAAAAAATTGATGAAACAAATTGGGAGATGAGATTAGCATATAACCCGATAACATGATTGACCCAACCCGATAACCTGCAACCCGATAAACCCGAACCCGATATACCCGATACCTTATAGGGTCGGGTTGCGGGTTAGTTTTTAAATTTCCAAAACCCGATAAGCCCCAAACCCGACCCGATAACCCATTTGACACCCCTGCTTACAAGTTTATACCCAGATTTCTATGTTAAAGTTACATACTTGTTGAGAATTACGGAATGATGTTTTGACGATTACAATTGCACAAGTAAAGATAGCAGTCTCACTACCTGTTGCCAAATTCGCATCAAGTACGTTTTTCGCAGGAACAAATCAAGTTGTCCAGTTTGCTACTAGCTTTTCATTTCCAATCCGTTGCACAGATTGATCATACCCAATGGCGAATTAACTATACTTATCTACGAAACTTAAACAGAAATATCAAATTATCTCTTGACGACTTAATTAAACTCTCTTGAATACAACTTAATTCACTTCCAAAGCATAAACGGATGATTTTTCCTTGTTCAGGTTACCTGGAGAGGGCGAGTCTTTTTAACTTAGATGTACGTGACCTCAACGGGTTAATCCCGGGACCATCGTTTTCAACCCTTCCCTGACCACCCCCAAATATACACACCTAGCAAGGTTTGAGCCCTTAACTCACTTCCAAACAACTCACGAAATCCCTTCCATTTAACAGTAACACCAATAACCAATTGGCAGTTGTAAAGTACTTGATACAACCATACATGGACAGAACCAGGACACAATTTGACCAGGTGCATTTACGAAAAATTATACAAAATGCGAAACATAATTTTTTGGGACCAGGTGCATTTACGAAAAATCAAAAGTTTGTACAAAAATTAACACTACGCCGTAAAATTTTATGGGTGTCCCGGGACCCACCCTGGTTACGTCCCTGCAACCATATATGGTTGTTACTGTATTATATTTCTGAATCTATCAAACAAATGTGCTTGTTCATAATCCTACTTTAATTACAAAACAATTACTCACAAAAGTAAACCACAACAATGAAATACCTCTAGATAAAATAACAACTACTCTAACATCATAAATAAATCAAAAGAAGAAACTTTACACATACTCAAATTAACACCAAGAACAAGCTACTAAACACAACGAATAAAACCGCACCGGAAAACAACTCCGGTGCACCTGATTTCAACCTAGTACCCTTCTTACTAACTTTCTTACCAACATCATCAACTTCAAACTCACCTCGTAAATCGAACTTATGTCTCTTAGTATTCCAAAAAAGTATCTTAAACCTTACCGCTGTCTTCAAATCCACCACTACGAGTGTCACGTCATGCCACGTCACGTTATAAGTATCCACCCATAATTTCCTCCTAGCATTCTTTTTATGCCCTTGATAAAACCCTTGTATCGTATAATTCGACATCATAACACCATTTTTATTCACATCACTACTATTTTTATTTTTGTAGTATTGTAACGTGACATTAAGTTGATCATAGTGGACGCCCTTGTCTTTGTTTACGTTGTCGAGTTTAAGGTCTATGTAGATTTTGGTATAGGTTGTTGAGTTTAGGGTTTTGTTGAGGGCTGGTATGTATATGTCTTGGATTGATAATATGGGGTTTGATGTACGTAAAGATAGCCACATGAAAAGTGATGTGAGGCCTAAGGTTAGTATGAAACTAGCACAACATTTTGTGCAACTTGGTCTGCTGCTGTCGTGGGTGGTGTAATCTGACATGGTTTACTAAGGTTTGTGTGGTGTTTGGGAGGAGATTGTGGGAGATATTTTGGTTGTGGTTTTGACTCATAGTGATGAGTAAAGTCTTCCTTGGTTCAAAGAAAAAGAGTAAAGTCCTCCATGAAACTAATTGGTAATTTACAAGTGGTAGGTTTAATAAATGGGTGTTCAAAGTAATTATTATTGATTAGTCTAAAAATAGTACCCCATAAATTTATCTCACACATCTTAAGCAGCAAAACTTGATCTCACAAGCATTTGGCTAAAATACTTCTCACACAACTTAAGGTACCATTGAAGGACAAGCTCTTTGGTCTTTTATTATTTAGTAGGTCTCGAATTCGAAATAACAAACAAGTACAGGGTAAACTGAAAAACGTAAATGAGCGAGGTTTTCTCCGTTCAAGTTATTTTTGTGAATATAAGTTTGTTTTTACTTATATTAGCATGGCTTAACTTAGGTGTCTCCTTGTCCGTTCATGATATTTTTCTTGGTCGCCCTCAAATGTGGACTTAATGATATTTTCCGTGTCCGTGACCGTTTTTTATATTTTTTCTGACCATCCAACTGCGTACAGTGAGACCTAGAATACAAAATTAAAAAGTCATCGTGTCTTTATCACTTGAATGATGTATAACTGTTTTTGTTTTGGTTATTCAAGTTGCTATAATCACGAGAATGCACATTCAAGTTATTGGTAAACAGTGAGCATAATTCTAAAACCTCGTTAATTTATATTTATTTATGACTAAAATAATCGAGTTAAGAAAGCATCTACAGAACTTTTGCTTGAAATGATAAAATATTCTTGACTTTGTCGGTACTGTACCTTTTTCTTGGCATGATGTGTGGTTAAATTCTCATAATGTAGACAAGTATCATTGACCTCATGTTTCTTTTCAAAAAGGTCCCATATTAATTTTTAATTTAATCTTATTTACAAGTTGGCATTTTCCAAGTTGCAAAGTGGGAAAATGGGCTGAGTATCTTGGGCCAATAGATACAGATTTATTTAATGGGCTAGCGAAAGGTGTTGGGTATATACTACAAGCTAACTCGGTTTCAGATCTCTTTGATGATCACATTAAAAAAAAAAAAAAAAAAAAAAAAAAAAAAAAAACATGTAAGATTTATGAGAATAGGCTAGTAACTCATCCCTAATGTAAACTAGCCTACGCGGAATAACATCAGCATACCTATTACTACACATAATTCGGTAGTCTTTTTCAGTTAGCGGCAAAACAGAAAACACATCTATTCGTGTCCAAAGCTTATAAAGTTCTTATATTAGCAGATCTCATTTTGGTTCATACGAGTGCTACATAATTACCTGACAAGTTTCATATATAATGCGACTTTTTTTAAGCGTTTAACTTAGTGTACACACACACACACATATATATAGAGTGAGGATCACGCGCGGATATTTTTTTTTAGTGCGGATGTACCTCATCCGTTGATTTTTTTTCATTTAGCGGCTGAGATTTGACCAAATTCATCCCTTTTTTCTTTCCGTATATTTTTATTT